>CM050163.1:365220018-365640018 GCA_027410445.1 Discoglossus pictus | reverse complement strand
ATGTAAAAAGTCCAGAGTGCTTGGAGCACTTCAGACACGCCCACGCCGCAGCCGGAAAATAAACAGTTAATTTGAACTCGGGTTTGGGCAGATGTGCAAGCTTGAGAGTGGGTTCCTTTTAATCCTCATGTCCCCCAATATGATCCCTAGCATTTACAGAGCTGTACAGTGCAGGCTTGAATTTATTTTTCAGTTTTTATATTTCACAGATTACGGCCGGTTCCAAGATATGCGGCCGGCCGTAAAAGGAGATCCTTGCGGGGCCGTATAATAGAATCGCGAGTTAACTGAACCCTCGCAAGGAATCGCAGCCTTACGGCCGATTTACGGCCGATAATAGAATGAGGCCCTTGGACTGTTGTTGCCCTGAGGAGAAGTTGTTAGCAATGTGCCAAGTGTGCAGCATAAATAGGCTGCGTGCGCGAGGGCAAACCGTTTGTTTAGTCGGGTAAAACGCCATTTTAGATTCGTAATGTTATTAGTTGGAAGTTAGTGTTGTAAAATGGCGGCGATTGTCTATGTTCTGTGCGGCTCTCAAGCATTTTCTGTCCTTTCTAATAGGGAATTTTGTACCTCATATGTTCCTGGGTAACAGTCGGCTGGCGGTGTTTTGCACGGTTTGGGGTTGTGTAGCCTTGTTTTCATGTTTTTCAGCCGCCATTTTTTTTCTTGCTTAGCGAATTTTTAAATGCCGAAACTTTGCAAATTCGGCTTAAATTCCCATGCAACCTCACTCCCAAACGTCCTGGCGTTTCCCCCGTGCTGTGTGTGGGGTTTGTTTGTTTTTTTGTGTTTTTTATGTTTTTCGATATGCGCGTTTCGGCCATTAACTTCGTATTTTTCCGACCTTATAATTTTTATTTCTAAGTCCCGTGTTCCTCAACTTCTTGCAGCCTAAGGCAACCCTGTGTTTCCTAACTGCTTGGAGGCTAAGTCCTGTGTTCCCGTGAGGCTCACAGGAGCGCCTTTGGCACTCATTTGTGCCTAAGTCCTGCGTGTTTTAATGCCTCAACTGCTCACCTTGCTTCGCGAGGCTCGCAGGCGTTGAACGCCTTCAGTGGTCACCACCTAAGTGCTCTGAGTTTCAATGCCTCAACTGCTCGCCTTGCTTCGCGAGGCTCGCAGGCGTTGAACGCCTTCGGTGGTCACCACCTAAGTGCTCTGAGTTTCAATGCCTCAACTGCTCGCCTCGCGTAGGAACCTTTGGAGCTCGGAAGACTTCTGTGCTTCAACAGCTCGCCTCGCTATAAGAGGCGAGCAAACGTGACGACGAATTGCAGTTTGAGAATTATAATGCGTGATATGTATATATATATATATATATATATATATATATATATAGATAGATATATAGATAGATAAGTGAATACATATATAAAAAGGTAATTTTTAAGATCTATGATTTTTCTCTGCTATTGAAGTATATAGTTACGATTAAATTGTTAGTGGCTATTTTCTGTAATAGTCTCCTTGTTTATGCTGTACTCCCTTTAATAATTTTATTGTTATTTAAGGCATTCAAAAAGAAACGACACAGACAGACACAAATAAACAGCCTGGTTCTGAGGGAAGCCATATATTTACAGCTAAAGACCATAGCTTCTGTTAGGACATTCACAGCATACTCAAATCAGATGAGTTACATATCTTTTCCTATTCTGGGAGCACATGGATTAACAGCACATTCCAGACCTAATGCAGTGTGTATGGTAATGTGTTTAATAATGGAAAGAGAAGACAGGAGGAAGGTGGTCCAAAGAATGATTATCCACTGAGTTAAAAGGGGGAAAGGGCAATGTAAGGTCAGAAATAAAGCTGTGATTATCAGTGAACTGACAGCAGCTGCATTGCTACTCTGCTCAGACAGTATCATGACAAGCATCTGAGCACTATTTTTTATCCAAATGATGCAAAACTAATCTGTAGTGCTGAAGCATGAGCCTGAATAGAGAAATACAAGACCCTTTACTATCTACTGATTTCTCATAAAAAGTAAATGTTCCTCAAAATTGTAAATTCAGTACACATAAAGCAAGTTAAAGGGACACATAACTTTCTAATATTCTTTAATATATTTAAAGGGACACTGTAACCCAAACAAGTAGTTGATTCCATCTTTTAAAGAGCATGGAAATACTCCTCTATAATGTACTAGCTGTTTGTCTCTACAGTAAATCATAACAGAGATATTTGTTTTTATGGTTCTTTTATGCTAATTTGCGTATGAATGTCCCAATTTGCAGCTCATCGTATTCAATAAGGGTGCGGGATCAAACTGCATAATAACATTGGGGTACATTGTGTTTAGCCACCACAGATAAATAAGCCGTAATAGCACATCAATGAAGCCAATATTATTCAGGAGCCAATTATTAGCATAAAATGCAGCACAAATATCTCAGGATTGATTCATTTTAGAAAAAAATGACTAATACAATGAAAAATCTTTTTTTTCACGTTCTGTAATAATAACCTTACACAAGAGCTTTTAATTTGCGTTTGGGAGAATCCATTTTAGAGTACCACATAGTGGTTATGGAATAGGGCTTCATATGTTTATTAAATAACTGCTAAGCAGTAAAATCAATATTCACTGGAAAAACACAATGTAGTTTTTAAAATTTACTTTTGATGTTTAGTGTAGCAGTCTGGAACTGTTTGCTTAGCATTTACCTGTACTGCCCTCTGCATGCAAATATACTGGTCTGCAGGACATTTTAAAATAATAATATATGTGTGAATGTATATGTGTATGTATATCGTTTCCTCAAATTCACACTGGTATCTGACCATGTTTAATTGAAGTGGATGCAGCAGAACAAGGAGAAGACAAGATGATTCTTGTCTTTACAACCATTCAAATTCACAGTCATACACAGAGTGGGCAGTCATACACTGCCCAAACCCATAGTGTTGGGATAGGGAGGTGGATGTGTGACAGTCATACAAGGCGTTTATTTGAGTCAGAGACTCTGTAAAGCTCTGTTCCCTCAAGTAGACTGCAGAGGTTTACTTTCCTGTTCAGTTGATTAACTGCACCTGGGCAGACCTGATTTTAAACTGCTCCTGAAACATGGGTGGGAGTGGCTGCTAATGGATTGATTGTTTGCAGCTTGTATAATCTGGCAAAAGGTAAACACATTGAGACAGCAGCTTGCAGCTTTTGATCGCTTGGAGCAAAGTAAAGACCTGAAAAAGTGAGAAAAATACAAGCCAATGTTTTTTTCCAACTATTGGACTGTTTGTTTTGCTCCACCCAGGCTTAGCTGGATGACAGCTGGTTAGCGAGGAAACTGTTTATCAGCTAAAGTAGTACTTCAGTGGAAGCTATGCATATTATTTTCTTTGAATTGTTTTGGCATATATATTAATTTTATTGAACCAAATGTTATTGTTGTTGTAAACCTATAGATAGATAGATAGATAGATAGATTTGTTTCTATTCATTTATTGATTGGATTTTGTTTACCTTTTGTCTTTTACATTTATTCACATTCATTAGTTATATAGGCCACATAAACTAGATTTTATTTTATTTTTCTAAAACAAAATAAAACTTGAAATAATAACCTCTTGGAAACCTAATAGATGGTGGAGAGAAGTAAATAATGATCACCAATCTGCAACATTAAAGTACTGATGTAAGTTTTAAATTTGTACTGATTATTAAATAACAAAACAAAACCCTACAATGTGACTTTTGCATGAAAATGAAATATACTTTCTATTAGTTAGGACGAAGCATAGAAAACTAATTAAGGATAAACAATAACTTTTATTGTAATAAATAAAAGAAAATATACATTTATTGTAAGAATAAATATTAGTCTTCATTCTGTATTATTCATTGTGCCATGAGTTTGCAGGTTAGCAAAGGCAAGGGTGCCTTTTACTGCATATCTTTTGTCTAGAGATGGAGAGAGAAACACACGTCTCTCCCAAGCAAACTGCTGCAGTGAGCACTTCAGAACAAGAAAATGAAAGACCAAATGGTGAAAGCAGTCTTGACTAATAAATAAATACACAAAAGTAGTGTATGTTTAGAATTAATTTATACTTCACACATAAAAAAAAAACACATAAAAAAACACCCACATGTTTTGATGGCACAAAGTCAAATTTCTCAGGGTAATTTATATCCACAACCATATAGTCAATAATTGTATTTGTTTTGTTTGTTGTTAATTACATCAATTAACAACCAGTTGTCCTGGCTAAAGGCTGGTGGAATCTGTGTTAAAGCACAATGTCTTACATAATGCTAGATTAATCTTGGCACGTTTAGGGACCGCACAGCATAGGAGTAAACAAAAAGACATTGTATTACTAAAAAAACTAGTTAAAATCTCGCTCACTTATTCTCATTATTTGTAGCTTCACAGCCCAATGACATCAACCAAGCAAAACATTTTATAAAACATATTCAGCATTCAACCTAACTAATTTTAGCAAAGTAAATTTATAGATGAAGCTTGTTACATTAGTCAAAAAACTATAATGCAAAATATGTTACAGCTCCTTATATCTTCAAATGTTATATCATATAAACTTTAAGCTATTACAACACAGGAATTAAATAATAAATAAATACATGTAAGGGTTTTTGTCCCCACCTCATATGACCTGGTACCCTGTATAAGTTGGGACATAGAAGCCCAAGACCGTCCTCAACACCTGGGGGCCCTCTGGGCCCACTTTTCCCACTACATGTGCTTGGGGTTGGGAGCTCATTATCCACATGAGGGTCCGTATGCCCCCCTATAGAGCCTCTAACTATAACCATGGGGGACCCAAAACAATTTCATGGCACCTAAAATAAACCTGTTACCATGGGGGCACCTTACATGAACAACTGCATTACATGGAATACTATGAGTGGTACCTACGATTAACCCCATACCATAGGGTTCTCTATGGACACTCAATGCACCATAAGTACTACCATAGAGGTCCTAATGGACCTTCAGAGATCCTATCTCCTCATGGGGGTTCACTACCCTAATTAAACAACTGAAATACATAAAATAAAAAAGACAAAAAACAAATTAAAAAGAGAAACTACCGAAAACTAAAAAAATCTACACCTGTGTGGAAGCCGAATAATACTTACTCTCACTGACAACCTTCCAGCAATGATCACCAAAGCCCTGGTCCTCATGTTTCATCCCTGAATATGTAGGATATGTATTTCTTTATTGAAGACCCCTTATTATTGCCAATGATCTGCAATTAGTAAGAGATACTGCAGTGACCTTAGTGGATGGTCAGAAAGATTCACTGAGAAGTAAAAGTTGCAAACTTCAATAAAAGTTTACTGTACATTTTAATAGATTTATTTTACATTTTTAATAACACTCTGTTTATAAAATAATCTTATTCCCTAATGTTTTGCAGGCACTTATTGCAGGTGAGCCTCGTGTAGCGAGGCGAGCCGTTAAACCGTAGCACTTAGAAAAAAAATACGAGGTGAAAAAAATTACGAGATAAGCGGCAGAACAAAAACAGTAAAACAAACACTAAATACACAATAAAAAATAAAACAAAGGTCTGGAAGTGAGTTAGAACTGAAATTTAGATCGATTTAGCCGAGTTACAAAGATCGAAAATCGGCTAAGCAAGAAAAAAATGGCCGCCGACAAAAATGAAAACGAGGCTATACTACTACGTACTGCGTAAAACACAGTCACAGACGTATGTCTTTGAAAAACAACGAGATAAAGGATGCGGATTAACCGCGCAATCAGTAAAAAGACAGTAGCGAGTACATTTTACGAAACACAATTAGAGATTTACGCATTAACACAGATTTAACGACTTTGTCTCTCGCAACATCGGATTTCCCGCTTAAACCAACGCATTTGACGTGAAATATTAGTTGCAAAAAATAAATAAATAAATAAAAAATTGTATTTAATTTAAGGGGAAAAAAAAGGGACAAATGAAGCGTCATGTTGTGTGGCAAACACATTTCACTACATTTAATTTTTAGTGACCGTCATTTGACCGTTTGACCATATTTACTGTTAAACCGTAGTACTTTAGCGGGCTGAGCGATGACCGCCGCAGGCGATCATTGCCCGGCGAGCCTCGCGCAGCGAGGCGAGCCGTTAAACCGCAGTACTTTGGCAATGAGCGCCGCAGAAAAAATGCCACACGAACAAAACGAAAACCAAGCGACAACACTATAACCACGGAACACACGTACCGATAATCCGCTAAGACGCATACCACACATTATCCGCCATTTTAGGATAATGCGGAAGTACACAGTACGTTAATGGTTTCGGATTGCGTACGCACACTATTACACTGCACACGTTCATCACGCTTACACAGTACCTCCACACCACTAATGCTGCTGCAACATCAACACAGATTGCCAGCTCTTCAACACAATGCATAAAAATACGTAAATTCATTTATTAATTTGATTTCTATATTTCAGTAGTACACAGAAAACAACATTAGCTACCTTACAATTCCATATGTATATTAATAACTAAACAACTTTTAAAACATACACATCTGATTGCCGTCATTTTTTGACGGGCAATACGCTAGTATATATATATATACTTAAATAATGCATATGATCATGTGACCTATACAATTTCCTAGTGCTTAACACTAAATTTTAAGGCAAAGGAGATTCTTTAATAGGGAAATTAAAGGAGATATTTAGTGTAATCCAGGATTGAACGTCAATATTACACAGAAAAATAATAGTTAAATGGAGTCTATCCTAAGATAATAGCTCTAAGTCAAAAAGCTATCACTGTCGCACAATACTCTGGGATTTTTTTCAAAATGTGACCACCTTAATTTTGACAAATTAGATAGTGAGTTGTAATATCTATAGGGCTATAAAAAGCCTCAAATTTATATAATGATGTTTAAGATTATGTTAATATGCATGCCTCATATGCAAAAGGTATTTGCTAATCATAGGGTTGCAGCAACATATTTTTCTTGTATAATGTTAGGAATAGACACTGTATATTTTTTTAAAAATGAGTGCACTTGTTAAAGAACAAATTAAAAACACTGAGAAAAAGACAGGGCATAGAGAATGGTGCCAAGTATATAAACGCAGTACAATATATTAGGGGAAAGAGAATATCACCATAAATCTCTATATAATCATATATAGCACTTCTTGCATCATCAAACCACAACATAAAGTATAGGCTTTTACTGCTCAAGTGTAATGAAAAAAATGAAAGAGAGAAGGAGTATCCCTTATCTCCCCTATTGGCATAACATGTGCCAGAGTACTTGCGTTTTTGGAGTACCAAATGATGAAAGGTTGTTCTGTTGTAGCTCACAAGAGCATTATTCGGCATTATTCACAACACACATATTCGGTGAAAAAAGAATTGGACATGCCAGTATCACGACACTTCCGAATGATACACGCCAATACATTTTCAATGATGAATCAGTCTACAAAAGTACATCAAAACCAAAATAATTACAAGAGGACTAAGAATACAGCTATCTCCTGCATCACACCTATGTGACGATGACTTTATTACTAAATGGACTGCAATAACAAATAAATGTTCTATAGACCTAATGGATTTGATACTCCAAACGGAACAACAAAACTTGGAATCAATTGATCAAAAAATTGCTCAATGTCAACAAGAACTTGAAAAATTTAAAGACATGGATGAATATAATGACATCAATACTAAATTACGATGACAAAATAATTAATCTTTCCAATTTTCAGTTGAAACAGGCACATGTATCTCTCCTAATGAAAGGACTCTCTTATGTACCTACAAGCCGATCTGATTTGTTTACAAATATCAAGGACATCAACTTATTTATACGTAAACTGGCTTCAAATAAATATTTTTCTGTGAAAACAAAGAGAAAACTCATCAGTCTAGGCTTACAAAAAGAAGATGATATATCTTTGATGATCTAATGTCACTCCTTAATGATCAACTCCCTGAACAGACATCAAATATTAAATCTATGCAGAGAAGAAAACAGAGTAGATTCACTCCAGACTTAAACCAATGTGCCAACCTAAAAGTCTTTACTGATCGAGTTGAAAGAGATCTGAGAAAACTTTATGATTCAACCCAACCTGACATTAAACCAATTAAACAAAATCTGAATAAGCTAGAGAGAAAAGCAATGAAGGAATTACAGGATGCACCAATTGTAATAAAGCCAGCAGACAAAGGTGGCAATATTGTATTGCAGGATCAACAGGATTATATATCCATGTGTCAAAAACTACTCTCTGACAAACATACGTATACAATATTAAGCAATAATCCTCTGTCCACCTTCAGTAAAGAGTTGGAAGAAATACTCAGAACAGCAAAGGATAACTAACTTATTGATCAAGACATATATGACTACCTTCGACCAAAATTTCCAACGATTGCCACATTTTACGCCTTACCTAAAGTACAAAAAAACGTGAAGCCAGTACCTGGTCGACCGATAGTCTCAGGAAACAACAATCTAACAGAAAAAATAAGTACCTTTGTGGATGATTACATCAAAGATATGGTTGAAAGCTTACCAACCTACTTGAAAGATACACTGGATATCTTAAGACATCTAGATGGAATAGATATTCCTCAAGCGGCTCTATTAGTAACCATCGATGTGGAGAATCTATACTCAAGCATTCCACATAAACTGGGTATAGAGGCAGTTGCATATTTTCTAGCTGAAAAAGACAACACTGTCACCAAATTTAATGAATTCATTCTCGAACTACTCAAATTTACCCTTACAAAGAATTTCTTCATTTTCAATAAGACATGGTACCAACAAGTACAAGGTACGGCTATGGGCACAGTATGTGCCCCCAGCTATGCCAATTTGTATCTTGGACTATGGGAACGAACAAAAGTGTTTAATGAAACAATGAATGGTTTCACTGATAACATCATCCTATGGAAAAGATATATTGATGATCTACTATTATTTGGGCAGGCACCCTACACGATCTTCATCTATTAATTAAAGAACTAAATACGAACCATATGAACCTAAGGTTTACATTCAATATTGACAAAGACCAAATTGACTTCCTAGACTTCAAATTAAAGAGAGATCATTTGGATGCAATACATACGTGTGTATACAGGAAATCTACAGCTACAAATGCTTTACTAAAATGGTCTAGTCAACACCCTCTGGCCCAAAAATCCGGAATTCCATATGGCCAATACCTTCGACTCAAGAGAAATTGTGATACTCCGCAACAATTTTAGGAACAGGCTAAAGACCTAAGAAACAGATTTAAAGAGAGAGGCTATCCTAATAGGACTCTTAAAAGAGCCTATAAGCGATCCCTTCAAGCGGATAGAGACAAACTCTTATATGGTCAAACACAAACCGAAGAAAAATCCATAAATGAACAAGAGGACAACTGCATATGATGCATAATGACATATGGTAACGATTGGAAACAAATAAAGAATATCATTAAAGAACACTGGCATATACTTCTGGTCGATTCTAATTTCAAAAGATACCTTCCATTACAGCCACAAATCACCTATAGAAAAAACAAAAGTATAGGAGACCATGTTGTTAGAAGCTTCTTCAAATTTAAAGAAGAGTACAAGACAAAGACCATGTGGCTTCAACCAACGAGAGGTCTATATAGATGTGGAACATGTAAAGCATGCCCCTATGTACAGCCGGGACAGCGTTTTAAAGATCCATTTACCTCCAAAGAATATCCCTTGAGAAATGTTATTACGTGCAAAAGTTCACACGTTATCTATGTTTTGGTTTGCCCATGTCCAAGGATATACGTAGGCAAAACGATAAGACAAGTACGTTGCCATATACTGGAACACACATATTCGGTGAAAAAAGAATTGGACATGCCAGTATCACGACACTTCCGAATGATACACGCCAATACATTTTCAATGATGAAATTTTATGTAGTTGATCACCTCTGCAGAAAACCGAGAGGAGGTGATATTAATACACAACTTTTGCAGCTAGAAAGCAGATGGATTTTTACTTTAAATTCACAGTATCCTAATGGCTTAAACAAGGGTTTCTCATAATCAGCATTTTTATGAGTACAGGCCACTAGTTAACAACTTTATAGGCCTCCTCATACATAGGGCCTCATTCAATTGCGATGTGGCCAATTGAATAGGGCCCTAAAGAAGCACATAGCATATTTTTATTAAAGAGGTTTTTAGTTAGTGAAAACCTTTCTTTTGGATAGATGCTTGCTAACTAAAAACTTCTTTAAAAAATATATTATGTGCTTATTTAGGGCCCTATTCAATTGGCCAAATTGCAATTGAATGAGGGCCATAGTATCTAAATATCAACATAATTCTAGACCCATAATATATACACAGCTAAACACAGGGATTTACCTATTACCTTCTTTAATAATATACTTTTACACCAACAGTTCACCATTATTATTCACATTTATTTTACAAAAGGAACCATATGTTTCTTCCTTCAGATATTTTATTATCATATAATTTTATAATATAGTTTAACACCCTTTTATCCTTAAACATCATACACATTCACACTTTTTTTCAACTGATCCATAAATACCCTGTTGCTTTAAATCTAACCTTATATGATATCACTACTAAATAACAATATTTCACCAATACACTTTATTATTTTTATACAAATAATTAGATTAGTTCACTATCGTACTAGTCCCTCTAATACTAATTCACTTTTTAAGTACACATTTTATTTCCTGTATTTTTGCTCTTTATATATTGTAGGTCCCCAAGCTTTCTCATAATTGCTGTAAATTGCCACTTTTACTGTGAAAATTGACCTTATGTAGCCTTAGGCTCTATATTACGCTATGTATTAGTGTGCTCTGTTTGTTCAATTAAGTTTTGTTAAATAAAAACTCAACCTATGACGTCAGACACTGTTTGCTTCCGCCATTGCTAATAAAGTTTTTTTTTTCTTTAGTAATACGTCATTACGTCACACACGTGTCACGTGACCAACGTGCATCACGTGACACGCTAACCAGGAAGTGAATGCTTAAGTGCTCAGGCCATAAATTGGCCATGGATCCAAACACACACTAGCCCATGAGTAAGCCCCATTAAGTGGCAAAACGGACCGGCGGGAGCAGGGAGAGGATGGTGCATTTAATCTAAATGCTCTTGTGAGCTACAACAGAACAACCTTTCATCATTTGGTACTCCAAAAACGCAAGTACTCTGGCACATGTTATGCCAATAGGGGAGATAAGGGATACTCCTTCTCTCTTTCATTTTTTTCATTACACTTGAGCAGTAAAAGCCTATACTTTATGTTGTGGTTTGATATATATATATGAGTATATAGAGATTTATGGTGATATTCTCTTTCCCCTAATATATTGTACTGCGTTTATATACTTGGCACCATTCTCTATGCCCTGTCTTTTTCTCAGTGTTTTTAATTTGTTCTTTAACAAGTGCACTCATTTTTAAAAAAATATACAGTGTCTATTCCTAACATTATACAAGAAAAATATGTTGCTGCATCCCTATGATTAGCAAATACCTTTTGCATATGAGGCATGCATATTAACATAATCTTAAACATCATTATATAAATTTGAGGCTTTTTATAGCCCTATAGATATTACAACTCACTATCTAATTTGTCAAAATTAAGGTGGTCACATTTTGAAAAAAATCCCAGAGTACTCTGGGACAGTGATACCTTTTTGACTATTATCTTAGGATAGACTCCTTTTAACTATTATTTTTTCTGTAATATTGACGTTCAATCCTGGATTACACTAAATATCTCCTTAAATTTCCCTATTAAAGAATCTCCTTCGTATTTAAATAATGAGTTGGCATATATATATTGTATTTACAAATTATATATTATATATATATAAAATTATCTATAAAATGTTATCTATATACACACATATAATTTACTCTTGGCTCCCTGTCACCCCTCACTCCTTCCCCTCCTACCATCCTGATCCACTCTCTTGGCCTCACCAAATCCTGCTTGCACGTCTCTTGGTAGAGAATGTAGGAATGTAGCATGCGTGTGTGATGTCACTTGGTATTCGTTGCATTGACCCGAAACGCGCAGACATGGGAGAAATGCAAAGCAGGATCTGGTGAGATAAAGGGAGCGGAGGAGGGTGCAGGGTGGATCAGGGTGGTAGGGTGTAGGAGGGAAGGGGAACAGCACTGGGCCCCTCCAGAGCCAGGCCCCTGTGAATTGCACAGGTACCCCTCTGCATCTAAAATTAACCCCCCCATGCTGAGGTTTCCCATAAGGACCCCCGAAGTGTCCCCATATCACCCCTTGCAGCGGGGGTCTCGATCGGGACCCCTGATGCATTTAAATTATATGCAGACTATGCAGACCCTCATGGGACACTAATGAACCCCAATATTAACACTATAAGTGCCCTGAGGGTTCTCCAGGACCCTCATGACACTAAGTCTAAGCACTACCATACACTACACTATTAGCCACCCCAATAAACCAATAAATCTAAATTAACCCCATCTAAGTAATAACCCCCCTAAGTAATAAACTCCATCTAACTAATTAACCCCATCTAAGTAATTAATCCTATTTAAACCTCACCAGACCTAATTACCACTATCACTAACCACTTAACCCATCTAGACCTATTTAACCCTGTTTAGTCCTATGTAACCCTATTTAGTCCTATTTCACCCCCATCTAGACCTATTTAACCCTAACTGGGCCTTTGTAACCCTATCTAATCCTATTGAACCCCATCTAGACATATTTAACCCGGTCTAGTTCTATATTACCCTATCTAGCCCTATTTAACCCCATCTAAACCTATTTAACCCTGAATGGGCCTATGTAACCGTATCTAATCCTATTTAACCCTGTCTAGTCCTATGTAACTCTATCTTATTCCTATCTAACCCCATCTAGTATTATTTGATCATAACTCGGCCTATTTAACCCCAAATGTACCCAGCAAACCCCATCCCATAAACCGCCTCCTACCCTACCATATTAACCCCTACACTATTAACCCCCTAATACAATCCCTATTACCCCACTAATTGCACACAAAAAAAAAAAACTAGAATTACAGAAAATAAAAAAAACATCTAATAACACAAAAGGAAAAAGGACATTATCAGAAAATAAAAAAGAACATTATCAAAAATAAAAAAGAGCATTATCAAAAATAAAGAAAACTAAATTACATAAAATAAAAAATCCTAAGTTACAAAAATAAAAAACCTAAATTACATAAACTAAAAAAACCTCAGTTACCCAAAAAAAAAAAAAAAGTTGCAAAAAATAACAAAAGGCATACATCACATAAAATAACACATACATCACATAAAATAAAACATACATTACATACAATAAACCCCACACTACATACATTTTATCCCCTAAGTACATACATTGATACCCTACCAACATTAATTAATACCCATAACTACAATCATTAATACCCTAACTAAATACATTAATACCCCTAACTAAATACATTAATACCCCTAACTAAATACATTAATACCCCTAACTACATACAGTTAACTCCTAACTACATACAATTAAACCCCTAATTACATACAATAAAAATACATAAATCTCACCTAAAACACCCCCCTCACTAAACTTAAAATAGGGTAAATAAGACCACTTGCCCAAATGCCCCTCCAGTGACAACGGTTTTCTGGCCTTCGTCACTAGCATAAGGGCCCATCCTTCATGGCTACAGGTCCGGCACCCCTAGGATAAGAAGAAACATAAAATTAATAAAAAATAAACATTCTAAATAGGACACTTACCTTTCCGCCATGCCCCCGTCCTCCTGGTAGTCTTCTCCAGCAGGGCCAATCAGAAAATATCTGCCGCTCTAAAAAAAAATTAAAAAGTAACAGAGCTCCTCCCTGGAGGAGCTGGCCACCGCAAATAGGCTTTTCATGCATGCTCCGGTATTTTTTTTTTTTAAATGGCACCTTCTGATTGGCTGAAATTTGATTGACAGCATTTTTAGCCAATCAGAAGACACCAAGGTGTGAGACAATCAGAATGGGATACACCTGTCAGTCCCTTATGCTAGTGACGAAGACCAGAAAACCATTGTCACTGGAGGGGCATTTGGGCAAGGTAAGTGGGCTTATTTACCCTATTCTTAGTTGTTATAGGTGAGATTTAGATATTTTTATTGTATGTAGTTAGGGTTTTAATTGTATGTATTTAGGGGTTAACTGTATGTAGTTAGGGTATTAATGTATGTAGTTAGGGATGCAATTCTATGTAGTTGGGGATTAAATTATATGTAGTGAGGGGTTTTATTGTATGTAATGTATGTTTTATTTTATGTGATGTATGTTTTATTTTATATGATGTATGCTTTTTGTAATTTTCTGTAATTTAAGTTTTTTTATTTTGGGTAACTTAGGTTTTTTATTTTGGGTAACTTAGGTTTTTTTATTTTGGGTAACTTAGGTTTTTTATTTTATGCATTTTATTTTTTTATTTTTAATAATGCTCTTTTTTATTTTTGATAATGTTCTTTTTTTTCTGATAATGTCCTTTTTTATTTTGTGTAATTAGGTGTTTTTTTATTTTCTGTAATTCTAGGTTTTTTCATTTTGTGCAATTAGTGGGGTAATAGGGATTGTATTAGGGGTTAATAGTGTAGGGGTTAATAAGGTAGGATAGGAGGGGGTTATGTGATGGGGTTTACTGGGTAAATTTGGGGTTAAATAGGCCCAGTTAGGGTTAAAAAGGGACTAGATGGGGTTAAAAAGGATTAGATAGGGTTACATAGGACTAGACGGGTTAAATAAATCTAGATGGGGTTAAATATGATTAGATATGGTTACATAGGCCCAGTTAGGGTTAAATAGGTTTAGATGGGATTAAATAGGACTGGATAGGGTTACATAGGACTAGGCAGGTATAAAAAGGTCTAGATGGGGTTAAATGGTTAGTGATAGTGTTAATTAGGTATGATGAGGTTTAAATAGGTTTAATTACTTAGATGGGGTTAATTAGTTAGAGGGGGTTATTACTTGGAGGAGTGTGTTTTTTTTACTTAGATGGGATTAATTTAGATTAATTGGTTTAATGGGGTGGCTAATAGTGTAGTGTAGGGTAGTGCTTAGACTTAATGTCATAAGGGTCCTGGAGGTCCCTCATGGCACTTATAGTGTTAATATTTGGGTTAATCTGTGTCCCATGAGCGTCCTATGTAACACTATCTTGTGGGACTAATGGGGTTAAGTGGTGTACTAAAAGGGTTTGTATAGACCCTTATGGGACTGATGGGGTTGAGTAGTGTCCTATAAGGGTCTGTATAGACCATTATGAGACTGAGGGGGTTCATTAGAGACTTATTTGGGGTCTGTATAGACCCCCATAAGTGATGGGGTTAATTAGAGGCTTTTGGGGGTCTGTATAGATCCCCCAAATCACAGGCAATCTTGCTATCGAAGTTGGTGTCTGCTGAACTGAAGATGTTCTCTTAAAATGCTTTAATGCTTATTGTTCTTATAGGTGCTAATTTTGTTAGTTTGTTACATACCTCACAAACATGTGAAGTTTTTTCCCAAGCCACAGTAATCCATTATATTAAGTGGTTCAAACTATTCAACAACATTTTTTAAAATTAAAAGTTCACTTTAATGATCCAGCTTTCATAAGTTTCAAGTAGCAAAACTCTTTTTTAATTTATTGTGATTAAATATTTTCTGTATACTATGTACCAGATGTCTGTTGTATTTAATGCCTATCTGAGTTTATATAATTTTTATTTGCAGGATCAGTTCTAATCTATTGGCTATTATAGAAGTAAATATTTTAATGTCATGATTAAAAATTATACTGGTCTTTCCTGATATGGGTAATTACAATAAACTGTTGTTAAATAACATGGTTAAAGACCTAAAATTGGGAACAAAAGTTTATATTTTCCTCTCCAAACCCATATGGACCAGACGTTTTAAAGCTAGGAAACTTGTTTCAGTTATAGGGCATCTAAGGATTCCTGCTTCTTCCAGGTTAATTTGCTCAAGCTAGCCTGCTGTTTAAAATCAAGGTTTAGAGGAACATCATCTGTCTGTACTGTGTATAGTTGTTTAAAGTTATTTTTAAATGGGGTTAGAAATTGTTTACATTTCTAATAGGAGAGTATGACAGTGAAACAATATATTTTATATAATTATTATTATTTTTTTTTCATTTTTGCTGTATGTATTAAATTAGCTAATAATGTACCCACTTTATTGCCCCACTGAAAAAAAATCATTCTTTTTTTTTTATGCCAGTTCTATATTTAAGGATTTATACATTTTCCTTTCTATATTTTTTCTAATATTGGATGAGATTTCTGATCACTATATGCCCTAGTTAAATCTTTATTTGGTGTATCAAGCAGTTTTCTGGTTTTCAGACATTTGCTATGTATGCAGTTATATGACCTTGCATTTCCCACATTAAATGTGTATTATACAGGGATGAAATGTTATCATCAAGGTCTCAGTCATATAAATATGTGGGGAATCCGTGGAGCAATTGATTGGGGAGTGTAATTTAAGATGTTGATCTGAAATTACAATGTAATTTACACATGTTGTTACAGCCCTTTGGTGTTATTTTTTTTTCCAGGTAATAAAAAATAATAATTTCTTGAAACCACATCATGAGGGTGAAAAGAGAAATTATAATGTCATTTAACTTCATGATTTAAGCGTTTTGTATGAAAATGATTAGCAAGCCAAAGTTTTTTTCCCATGTATTTCTTCAGGGATGCCAGTCATTTTGACCAACACAAAAACTGTGTTACACAGTCTGAGAGTCAGAAACTACCAGCATGCCTCTTTTTCCATTACCTGCCTCACAGAATCTGAAGTATCCAGATAGGCAAGTCTGTCTAAGCAGTATTCTTAAAGATTTAGCACAGTACACTGTCATGGCTCACTTGGCAGTCATCTGGGACTTGGACAGATGTCTGTCACAGACTGTTGACGCAAGAGACGATACCTGGGGGTTTGGGGCTCCCAGACACCCTGTTATACTGTTATAAGGTTATATTGTTATGTTGTGGTCTAGGGGATAAAGTATTATAAGTTTACCCCTTAGCATATCCCCATCCCTTCCATGTTTAGGCTCATTGTAATGGGTGTCATGTGAGGGAGCTGGTGGGATGTGTTGGTTCTATGTGTGTGAAACATTGTGTGTTGTATTTGTAAATATGAATGTATGGTATTATATTAGTATGTCATTATATTGTAGAGGGGAAGCCATGGAATACAGCCACGCCTCCTTTGTTCCCAAAGGCCTGTTAATCCCATTAGCTAAGTGTCCAGCATAGAACTAACAATGGGAAGCTCACAGCTGGAGAGCAGACAGGCAGGCACCCAGAAACAATGGGATGGCCTGAAGGCTTCTCATGGGCACAGGAGAGTAAAAGACATGCTTTGCCCTGGAGAGTCAGACCCCAAATGAATTAGTTGGCCTCGCCTAGTGGGTGGACCTGGGAGGGGACTATTGGTTCACACACAGTTCCCCTTCATGATTGGCCAGACGTCATTTGGGGCTGGCTAACGGTAGCCACTTCCCCCATTCTTGTGTGATGTGGTTAAATATGCTGTTCTAAAATAAAACATGGTTCATAATTTTCATCAAGACTTTGTGTGCAGGTGTATTATTGACCCAAGGGCATATGCTGGCAGAGGAGATCGTTTCTGACTCCCTACCAAGGTTTTCCCAGGCACACTACCTTAAGCTGGGACTTATGCTCTTGCATCTGCAAAGAAGGTCCATTGGTCTGAGTTACCCAAATCTTAGATCTAAAACCTACAGGAGATAAGAGGACTAGGATCCTCTATACTCCATCATCATTGTAGGTTGTGACATACACCTATTAGCAACAGGTGTACAATCACTCTGAGTGTCATCTGGACTATTTAAGGAAGTTTGCCCAGTACCTTAGTGCTTGTTGTTTGGGCTCCTAGTATTCTCTGTGAGCTCCTGTTTGCTGCAGTGTATGGTTCCAGCTAATGCATGCAGCTATTTCTTTCACTCACTTCTACTGTGTTCTTGTATAAAAGGCTCCCTGTTCCAACTCTCCACATTCACGGTTTGCTTGTTCCAATCCCTAGTTCCTGTCACTACCAATGAAATCTGTCTGTGTACAAGTGCAGAATCTGCTTACTCTAGTTCTCACTTCTAGTCAGTCCCAAGTTGTTTCCTGCCTGTGAATCTGCCTGTTGGTGTTCTCAGTACTAGAGATACTACCATCTACATGAGCAAGTAACTCCTGTGACACTGATATATCACCACAATCTATATAATTGTACAATCATTTGGTTAATTTTGCATTGAATTCAGTTCTCATTTAAATATCAAGTCTCATCCAGTTTATGTAAAATGTTATATGTTTAAGTTATCCACTCACAAAGTGTGCTGTTTCACAGGATGTTAATATCATGGGCAGTTCCTAAATGCTCTGTGTAATAGAGATCCATATATCAAATATGTCTTCTTAACTATAGAGGATTATTTTGCAAAATGTCTTAATTGCTTTAAATGCAGAGCCCACTTCTGATGTTCCGTATGTATATGGCAGATTGCAATAGAAAAAAAAGATTAAAGGTATCCCTTTAACATGGTGCACACCCTGAGATCTAATCACAATCTAGAGAGTAATGAAATAATAAAACCTAACATTTAATAGCTCAATTAAAATACAAAGTTAAAAACTTGATCCTCTGACATCACATGAAGAATAATATAGAGTGGGTAAGGTTTTGCCACTATATACATTTTAGAAGATCCTATAGATCCCTTAAGTATGTGATCCAGTTAAAAAGTTCTATGTGCTGTAAACAACAAAATAGAAAACGCAATATTAAATATTGCACAAAGCGAATAAAGTGATATGTGCATATACTAATTGTGATAAAACACATAATCATTCTTGAGAGGGTAATAAATAGTATAGTGCCAGTAGCCTAGTAGATATATCAACCAATTCATAAATATATCAAAGTGCTAGGTGTCTTGAAATAAGGAATCTGTAGATATGTATAAGGTGCTAATAGTATTGGCAGGGATTCTAAATAAATAATATAGACCCACTCCTAAAAATACTAATAAGCAGGAGCTCCCTATTGTACCAAAAACAATAGCATCCAGATCCTCAGATAGACCTATTAATATAGTATTGACACATAATATCGAGTGTTATTGGTCTGAAAAAAGGATTGGGACTGATTATGGCAATTTAACTAGACGTTGGGCCTATTTAGTGTAAAAGCCGGAGCTCATAGCTCCACGTGCTCTGCCTTTGCGCCTAGTACTGACGTCATAGGTCTGCGACGCAGCATCACATAACATGCAACCCGATGCACGTTTCTAAACAATTTCATCAGGGGTTACCGGCGAAGTGCAAGGAAGGCTATTTAAGTCATAATGTTGCCATGGATACTCAAGTATCAAAACCAAATAAAATTAAGTAATATGAACACTGCGAGTCCAATATAGAAAGAATAAGGTAACAGGTATCTATGGATGTAATAAAGTGTAAAAATATATGGGGATAGATAACATAAAATTCCCTTAGAAAGGCTACTATATAGATGGACCTTGGTGTTGACAATGGCACTAAAGATCACACATAGTGCAATCATGACCAAATAGTAATGAACTATTTAACACCTGGAATGTAATATAGATGTTTTGACATAAAATATGATGATATACACTGTTAAATAGATCAACTATATTACTATATAAGGAATACTACTATGTGTGAAGAATGAGGAATAATAAATAATATCTTCATCTTATGAATACCATCCGTATATTTCCATGAGGATAAAAAGCCCCTTATTATGGCTGTATACTTGTTCTATTATAGTTATATCAGTCATCTGTCATTAATGTGCAGTATTAATTATAGATGTGTAACAAGTGAAAGCATGATGCATCCCTTACAGTGCCTTGCAAAAATTCACCCCCCCTTGACATTTTACCTATTTTGTTACATTACGTTTTGTTTATCTGAAATTTATGTGATGGATCAGAACACAATAGTCTAAGTTCGGGAAGTGAAATGAGAAAAATATATACATAAAACTATTTTTTGGAAATAGAAAACAGAAATTTGGCATGTGTGTATGTATTCATCCCCTTTGTTATGAAGCCCATAAAAAGCTCTGGTGCAACCAATTACCTTCAGAAGTCACATAATTAGTGAAACGATGTCCACCTGTGTGCAATCTAAGTGTCACTACATTACATATACACACCTTTTTTGAAAGGCCCCAGGCGCTGCAATACCTAAGCAAGAGGCACCACTAACCAAACACTGCCATGAAGACCAAGGAATTCTCCAAAGAAGTAAGGGACAATGTTGTTGAGAAGAACAAGTCAGGGTTAGGTTATACAAAATATCCAAATCTTTGATGATCCCCAGGAGCACCATCAAATCTATCATAACCAAATGGAAAGAAGATGGCACAACAGCAAACCTGCCAAGAGACGTCCGCCCACCAAAATTCACGGACTGGGCAAGGAGGGCATTAATCAGAGAGGCAGCACAGAGACCTAAGGAACCCCTGGAGGAGCTGCAGATTTCCACAGCAGAGACTGGAGTATCTGTACATAGGACAACGTACGCTCCTTAGAATTAGGCTTTATGGCAGAGTGGCCAGAAGAAAGCCATTACTTGTGTGGAGGAAGGTGCTCTGGTCTGATGAGACTAAAATTAAATTTTTCGTCCATCAAAGAAAATGCTATGTCTGGCGCAAACCCAACACATCACATCACCCAAAGGACACCATCCCATTTTTCAGCAGCCGGAACTGGGAAACTAGTCAGGGATGAGGGAAAGATGGATGGTGCTCAATTCCACATGGATATGTCCCCCTAGATTGGCTGATCATAGAGGTACTCCTTGTGGTGTTTTTTTATTATTTTTTAAGTTGACTAGGTGCAATTAGATTCTTCAAGTTCGTGTTCCTTTTAAACGTAATGGTCGGAATTCCGGGTAGAATTTCATGTAAAAGTTCATTTTCTGTAAGTATAGGCCATAGCTTTTTAAAGCTCTTTGTGATTTCTTTCGATGCTGCATTATACCTAGTAAGGAATCTGCACTTATTACTTTGCTCATCCCTGGATGTTTTTTTTTTGTTGTTGGTCAAGAATAGAGTAGATCTAATTATTTCCCATTCTCTGGACTTGGCATTCTCCACTAGAGAGGCCTTTTATCCCTTTTCTATGAATTTCTCTGTTAGGATCTTGCTCTCCTTTTTAAAGTTATCTATAGAAGTGCAGTTCCTTCTCACTCTCCTGAACTGACCATATGGAATGTTTTTAATCTATTCTTGTTTGTGTCCACTTGTGGCATGGAGATAGCCATTGGAGTCAGTCGGTTTCTTATAGAGAGTAGAAGTGATGCCCTCCTCTGCGCCTTGTAGGATCACATCCAAAAAGGCAATTTCTAATGGATGACTATTCATAGTGAACCTAAGGTTCATGTCATTTTTATTGACATATTTGAGCAATAGTTCTTTATTTCAGATCTCTTTTTCATCCCAAATGATGATGATGTAATCGATGAATCTGCCCCAGTGTTTAATATTTGAAATTAAGGGGTTGTTGTTCCAGATGTTTGTTTCTTCCCATTCACCCATATATAGGTTTGCAAAACTGGGGGCAAATTTTGTGCCCATCGCAGTGCCACTTATCTGTAGGTAGAATTTTTCCTCAAATAGGAAATAGTTGTGTTTCAGAAAAAATGCTATGGCTTCCATGATGAATTCCTCCTGTCTGTTTTCTATTTTCCCTTCTATATCCATGGCGTGTTTCGATGCTAGTGCCCCTTTGTGATGTGGTATCGACGTGTACAGTGCAGTCACGTCCAGGGTTATCTAACTATATGTGGACTTCCAAGGGAGCTTTTCCAGAGTAAGAAGAATATGTGGAGCGTCTCTTATATATGATCTAAGGTTGGTGACTATTGGTTTCTAAATAATAGTCAACATATTCTGAAAGTTTCTCTGTCAGTGATCCTATTCCTGATACAATAGGTCGTCCGGGGGGCTGTGATGGATTCTTGTGAACTTTAGGTAGATGATACAGGATAGCTTTTTTCGGATGTTTCACCTCCAGGAATTTAATTTCTTTATGTGTGAGGTGACCCTCCTCTTCTGCTTTCTTGATCAGTCCGCTGTACTCCTTGATAAATATTTCAGTGGGATCCTTTGTTAGTGGTTTATATGTTTCAATATCTCCAATAAGGTTGAAAGGCTTCTTCGATATAATCCTTCCTATTCTGGATGATGATTCCTCCTCCCTTATCTGCTTGTCTGATGACTATGGTGCTGTCTTTACTCAGTTTTTCCATTGCAGATCTTTCTCTTCTACTCAGATTGTTCCGATGGATATGTTTCCTTCCACAGATCTTGAGGTGTTTTCTTCTATTTCTTCCAGTGCTGAAAGCATCCTCAGGTCTCCTTGGGTCAATGAGCCATGACCATCTTGTAATGGACGTGCTTCTGTGGGGTATTTCTCCAGTTTGTTGAAGTGTCTTTTTAAAGGGACTTTTCTGATAAGTTTATGCAAATCTATAAACAATTCAAAGGGGTCTGGTTCCGCCTCAGGTGAGAAGGATAATCATTTCTTCAGGATCCTTTCTTCTAGGCACTCCAGGGGTCTGTCTGACAAATTATAGATCTTAATGGATTCCAGATATTTTTTCTTGACTTTTTTATTTTGAATCTGTTTTTTCCCTCTACAGCCCCTTCTTGTTCTCTGCTGAGGAACCTTTTCTCCTCAGTGGTGGAGGAGTTAGTATCGGTTTCTCCCATACTGGCGCGGATTTACTTCTATAGTTGGCTTGGCCTGGGATAAAAAAGAAGAAGAAGAAGAGGAAGATGATGTTCCTGCAGTCAGAATGGAGGGAGTCGGGAGGAGGGGAGCATGGAGTGGTGCTGCTCTCTCTTTCAGGGGAGATATCCGTCCTTTTCTTTGAGGTGTAGTCTCTCCTGCAACTCTCTCCCTGTTTGACGTATGAAGATGATGATGATACATTGTCTTTTGTTCTTTGTCTATTGCTTCTCCTCTAGAGTACCTCCTTTGTTCGCCATCCATTAGTCTATACATCCATTTTGTCAAATAATGTTTGTGTTTATAGTCTGAGACAACTGCTATGTGAGCCCCCGTTATTGCAACATTGGGGTCTAAGTATATGGATGGACTTTGTTAATTGTATTTAGAACTATGGATTATTCTTGACCATTTATAAAATATGGACTTTATTAATATTATAATGTGTTTATATTGGTATAATATAATGTATAACACATAAGGTGCAATATAAGGGATGCATCATTCCTTCACTTGTTACACATTTATAATGAACTAGCGACTTGCCCGTCAAAAATGATGGGGCAATAAAATTGTAAGGCAGGTAATGCTGTTTGCCACAGAAAAGTGTTTTCATTCTTGTGGGTACCTTGGGTGCTCATTGCGAGCCTCTCGGATGGTGTATTTTATATGAGAGCCACTTTTGCGCTTATTGTAAGGTCCGCGCTGATCTCCTTTTGGTGCTCATTGCGAACCTCTCCCCTGGTGTGTCCTCTGAGCACCGTTGGCGCTCCTTGTGAGGCGCGCGGTGAAGGTCTTTGTCGTTTATTGGGATCTTGTGGAGTGTTTTTTTTTTCTGTATATGTATTTTTTTATGATAATTAATTATTAAAATGATAAATTAATATACTTTACGTAATTGTAATTAATATATGCAGCAAGCAATGTGCTGAAGTGTCAGGAATGTGTGAAGTGTGTATTGTAAATAGGCTACGTGCGCGAGGACAAACCGTTTGTTTAGCTGTGTAATTGCGCATTTTGTAAGTTACTGTTGTAAGATGGCGGCGATTGTGTTGTACGCGGGTGTGGATGATTTTGCGTCCTTACTAATAGTGTATTTTGTAGCTCGTACGGGTTTGTGTAAAAGTCGTATGTGCCTGGCGATGTTTTGCGGGTTTAGGGGTCGTGTAGCCTTGTTTTCGTTTGTTTCGGCGCCCATTTTTTCTCTCGCTTATGGGATTTTCGAGTGGCTAAATTGGACTGCATGCAACCTGACTCCCAGACATTCTGTCTGCCCCCCCCCCCCCGCTGTGTGTAATGTTTTTTTTTATTTGTGTTTATATTTTGTTTTTCACTTTTTTCGCTGTGCGTGGTTCGGCCGTTAAGTTCATATTTTTGCAACCTCTTAATTTTGCATTTTTGTACTTCATAAGTCCTTGTCAAAAGTCGTACATGCCTGGTTTTGGGTCGTGTAGCCTCGTTTTCATTTTTTTCGGCCGCCATGTTTTTTCTCGCTTAGCCGATTTTCAAGTTCCAAAACTCCTTAAATTCAACTTTAATTGGGGGGAAGCCTCACTGGCAGATGTAGTTTCTGGCCCCCCATGCTGTGTGTTTATTTATTTATTTATTTTGAAGTGTTTTTGTGGTTTGTGCATGTCCGCGTTATGGCCGTTAATTTCCTGTTATTGCGAGGTCTTAATTTTTTTTTCTAAGTCCCGCTGCTCGTATTTTTTTGTGTAAGTCCGTATTTAGTAATTGCGCGTTATTGTTTTTTTTTTCTAAGTCCTGCGTCGTGGTTGTTTTTTTTTCAGAGTCTTGCTTCTCTGGGTTGTTTTTAACCTTGATTGAGGCGCCGTAGAGCCTCCACCTCCGTAAATGCGGCCCCTCGCTTTTCGAGGGTCCACATTTGTGGCTAACAATGAGCCTTTGGCTCATAGCAGCCGACGTTGGAGCCTCCACCTCCAAATGTGGCCCCTCGCTTCGTGAGGACGACTTGCAGTTTGACAACTATTATATGTGATGAAGCAATCAATATCCTAAAGAGCTCTTTTGATTTTCTTGCATCAGAAAATGTACAGTTGGACTGTTGATCACCTGAGGAGAAAGTGTCAGCAATGTGCCAAGTGTGCAGTGTAAATAGGCTGCTTGTTCGAGGCCAAACCGTTTTAGAATCGTAATGTTATTATTTGCAAGTTCTATGTATTACTTGGCTTGCGAGTATTTTCCGTCTGGTGTAACAGTATATTTTGTATCTCCTACGTTCCTGGCTAACTCGTACGTGTTTTTCTATTTCTGCAGTTCGGCCGTTAATTAAGTATTTTAGCCGCCAATTTTTTTCTCGCTTAGCCAATTTTTGATTGCTGTTACTCTGCAAATTTGGCTTAAATTTGCGTGCAACCTCACTCCCATGCGTCCTGGCGTAGCCTTCGTGCTGTGTGTGAGTGTTATTTTTATTATTAATTTGTTTTTTTTCTTGTTTTTCATGTTTTTCGATTTCCCCAGGTAGGCCGTTAAAGTCGTATTTTTGCAAGGTTGTTTTTTTGCTCCCGAAATTCTGAGGTCGGAATTTATTTTTCTAAGTCCTGCGTTCCTCAACTGCTGGCAGGCTAAGTCCCGTGTGTTTCAATGCCTCAACTGCTTGCCTCGTTTAACGAAACTCGCAGGAGCGCTTTCAGCGCTCATTTTGCCTAAGTTCCGTGTGCTTCCATGCCTCAACTGCTCGCCTCGCTTTGCTAGGCTCGCAGGATGTGAAAATATCACAGACCACATATTTATATATATATTTTTTCTATATATTTAATGTATATTTTATATATGTACTGCGTTGAGGTTGGAGGGGATTCGGGAAGTGGAAAGAATTTCAGAGATTTTTTTTTTGCCTCGGGCCCCCTATGCACTAGCTCCACCACTGCACAGAACCAATATAACAGAAACGACTACAGACTGAACTACAAAGAGATAATGTGGGTGAAAAGGCAGCTACAAAACCTACTTATTGTCCTTTTTATAAAAACAGGACAAGAACATCATAGTGCCTTTTTTTACTGGGTCAGGCTTAATGCAGGATAGATCCTCCAACCTAGAATGTATTTGCCTAGAGGTGTCCGCCTTTATGGGCTCCATATTTTTGTATTAATAAATGTTACATACATAGGCCCTCATTCAATTGCGATTTGGCCAATTGAATAGGGGTCTAAATAAGCACATAGCATATTTTTTTTAAAGAAGTTTTTAGTTAGTGAAAACCTTGCTTTTGGATAGATGTTTACTAACTAAAAACTTCTTTAAAAAAAATATGTTATGTGCTTATTTAGACCCCTATTCAATTGGCCAAATTGCAATTGAATGAGGGCCATAGTTACATAGGGCCTCATTCTATTATCGGCCATAAAATGGCCGCAAGGCTGCGATTCCTTGCAGGGGTTCCGTTACCTCGCAATTCTATTAAACGGCCCCGCAAGGATCTCCTTTTACGGCCGGCCGTATATCTTGCAACAGGCCGTAAGCTCAGAAATCTTTAAAGTCAAAAATAAATTTAAGACAGCTCTGTAAAGCTCTGTAAATGCTAGGGATCATATTGGGGCACATGAGGATTAACAGTAACCCACTCTCAAGCTTGCACATCAGCCCAAATCCAAGTTTACATTAACTGTTTATTTTCCGGCCACAGCGTGGCCGGGTCTGAGGTGCTCCAAGCACTCTGGACTTTTTAAATGGATTTTTGACATAAATTCAAAAATTTTGTTTTTTACGGATTTGAGTGTAGGGGAATGTTGTGCTATTTTTGCTAACACCTACAATCACTTTTTAGTCTCCTCAGAGTGCAGGATGGCTTTATTTTGGCTTTATAATGTGCTTAATTGGTGCTAGCGGGACCTTTTTCCTGCAAGTAAGCTGCGGCTCGCTTTTAGCCTTGCAGAGAGGGTTCCCGGAGCAATAGAATAGCAACCAGGCTTTTCTTGCGGCCAAAACTCTTGCAGATGTTTTAGATCAAAGGCTTTCCTGCGGCGGGTACGGCCGCAAGGCATATCAAGGCGCCGGCCGCAAGCCTGCCGGAATACCCGGCTGGAGGGGAATAGAATAGCAGAATAGCTTGTGGCCGGTCCTTGCGGCCCCGCATCTCCTACGGCCGGAAATAGAATGAGGCCCTCAGTATTTTAGGTTGAAAAAATACTTTCAGTCCATCAAGTTCAACCTTTTAAGATCTCCTCTGATCTGTAATATGCAGATTAACTATTAATTCATTAGTTGTTAATTAATTATTAATCAATTAATGTATTTATTTTTTTTTATTATTATTAATTAGTCCAGAGGAAGGCAAATAGAGAAAAAAAAAAACACAAGCGAGACTTAGCCAATTATCTCAAAGGGAAATGTAAAAAATTTGGATCAATACTGTCTCTCTAATTATCCATGATAACCCTGAATTCCCTTTTTAATTAGAAATAAATCTAGTCCCCTTTTAAAGTTATCTATCGAATGCGCTGACACCACCTCCTCTGGTAGAGAATTCCACACATTAACCACCCTTACTGTGAAGAACCCTTGTCTTTCTTTGAGGTGGAATCTTTTTACTTCTAACCTCAAGGGATGTCCTCTTGTCAGTTGAAACCCTCTTGGCACAAAAAGCTCCCCTGACAAATCTTTATACTGACCCTGGATGTATTTATATAAGGTAATCATATCTCCTCTTAGATGCCTTTTTTTCTAGAGAAAATAAGTTTAATTTGGTTAGTCTTTGTTCATAACTAAGCACCTCCATTCCCCTTATTAGTTTTGTTGCCCTTCGCTGTACCTTCTCCAGCTCTAAAATGTCCTTTTTATGAAGTCGTGCCCAAAATTGTACTCCATATTCCAAATGAGGGCGTACTAGAGATTTGTATAGTGGCAGAATTATATTTGCTTCCCTGGCTTCTATACCCTTCTTAATACATGCTAATATTTTATTTGCCTTTGCAGCTGCTGCTTGGCTTTGAGCACTGTTACCTAGGTGGTTGTCCACAAGCACTCCCAAATCCCTTTCAATATCTGATACACCTAGATTTGCTCTATTAAGATTATAAATGGCATGGCTATTTTACCTTCCCAGATGCATAACCTTACATTTATTTGTATTAAATCTCATCTGCCATTTAGATGCCCATTCCTCAATTTTATGTAAATCCCTTTGGACGGAAAGCACATCATTATCTGATTTAATTACCTTGCACAACCTTGTGTCATCAGCGAAAATGGAGACCCCACACTCCAATCCTACCAATAAGTCATTCATAAATATGTTAAAAAGGAGAGGACCTAATGCTGAACCCTGAGGAACCCCACTTACCACATTAGTCCAATCGGAGTATGTTCCATTTACAACAACTCTTTGCTTCCTGTCTTTTAGCCAGCTCTCAATCCATGAGCAGATATTTACTGCAATTCCTGTATCCCTTAGTTTGCCCAATAGTCTCCCATGTGGCACTGTATCAAAAGCCTTTGCAAAATCCAAAAAGACTACATCCACTGAGTTGCATTGATCCACGTTCCTACTAACCTCCTCATAGAAACTAATTAGATTTGTTTGACATGACCTATCCCTCATAAATCCATGTTGACTCCTACTTATAATCCTGTTCATATAGACATATTCTTGTATATTATCCCTTATTAACCCTTCTAAAAGCTTCCCCACTACAGAAGTGAGGCTCACTGGTCTATAAGTCTCCTTATTTGTTTTTGCTCCCTTTTTAAATATAGGTATCACATCAGCTTTTCTCCAGTCATCTGGTAGAGACCATGTGTTGAGTGAATCTTGAAAAATTAAATATAATGGTTTGGCTATTACAGAACCCAGTTCCCTTAGTACCCTTGGATGTATTCCATCAGGACCCGGGGCTTTATTAACATTTATTTTTTCCAACCTCTTTTGGATTACTTCCTGTGTTAACCAATTATTTGGCAAAGGTAGTGTAGCCCCATTATGTTGCAGTGTCCCAACCACTTGTACCTCCCTTGTGTATACCGAAGAAAATAACCTATTTAGCCCATCTGCCTTTTCCTGGTCACTAATTTTCAGACAGCCTGTTTCACATTCTAATGTTCCTATAGCTTCCTTCCTCGCCTTCTTCCCATTAATATACTTAAAAAATATTTTAGGGTTAGTCTTACTCTCTTTTGCAATACATTTTTCATTTTCTATTTTAGCCAGTCTAATCTCGCTTTTGCAAGCCTTGTTGATTTCCTTGTATTCCCGTAAAGCAGTCTCTGTCCCCTCTTGTTTGTATAATTTAAATGCCTGTTTTTTACTCTGTATCTTGATCTTTAAATCATTGTTAAGCCACATGGGTTGTGATTTACTCCTTTTACTTTTATTCCCACATGGTATATGCCGATGTGTATGTATATTTAGTAAGGATTTAAATGTTGTCCATTTATGTTCAGTGTTTTTATCTATCAGTTCTCTGTCCCAGTCTATACTTTGTATTGCTGCCCTTAGACCGTTAAAATCTGCCCTTTTAAAATTAAGAGTTTTTGTTGGCCCCTTAAAATGTTTTTTTTTTAATTCAATCTCAAATGAGACTGTGTTGTGATCACTGTTTCCCAAAGGTTGCCCTATTTCAACATTTGATACTATATCAATATTATTTGTGATGAGTAAATCTAAGATAGCTTCATTTCTAGTAGGCTCCTGTATAACCTGGGCCAGATAATGA
This sequence comes from Discoglossus pictus, assembly GCA_027410445.1. Taxonomy (NCBI): domain Eukaryota; kingdom Metazoa; phylum Chordata; class Amphibia; order Anura; family Alytidae; genus Discoglossus; species Discoglossus pictus. The sequence continues at coordinate 365,610,484 of CM050163.1, read as the reverse complement.
TCCCTGAGTGTACTCAGGAACGTGCTCCCCTTAGCTGAACTGCTGGTCTCATTTATCCAGTTTATTTCAGGGTAATTAAAATCTCCCATTATTAGAACTTGCCCGTGCTTAGGTGCATTTCCAATCTGTAACAATAATTGTATTTCCTCACTTTCAGCTATATTTGGGGGTTTATAGCATACTCCTACTAATATTCTTTTGGAATTTGCTGCTCTGCTATTTAACTCTACCCACAAACATTCAACTTTATCACTAGGTCCACCATAAATATCTTCTCTGACTATAACCTTAAATTCAGGCTTAACATACAGACAAATCCCTCCTCCTTGTTTACCATTGCCTCTATCTTTCCTAAATAGGTTATAACCATCCAGATTAACAGTCCAGTCATGAGATTCATCCCACCACGTTTCGGTAATGCCTATTAAATCCCATTTTTCATTAATTGCTAATAATTCTAACTCTCCCATTTTTCCTGGCAAGCTTCTGGCATTAGCAAGCATACACCTTATGTTATGAGTCTGTAGTTCTGAAGTGCCTGCCACTGTACTTGAATTACTTAGTACTACCTCCCTATTGGCTATACTACCCCTCCCCCCATATCCTCCCCTATGAGTTGTTAATTCATCCCTTATACCCTCTACACTATCTACCCCATTACTTATATCTAGTCCCTCCCCCCCACCTACTAGTTCAAAAACTCCTCCAACCTTTCTACCATCCTATCCCCTAGTACAAAAGCTCCCTCATCATTAAGGTGTAATCCATCCCTACTGTAGAGATTGTACCGAAGTGAGAAGTCAGCCCAGTGCTCTAAAAAGCCAAACCCCTCCTTAGTGCACCACATCTTTAGCCACGCATTAACCTCCCTAATCTCCTTCTGCCTCCCTGGGCTAGCACGTGGCACTGGTAGTATCTCAGAAAATACTACCCTGGAGGTCCTTGCCTTCAGCTTATTACCTAGTTCTCTAAAATCATTCTTTAGGACACTCCATCTTCCACTAACTTTGTCATTGGTACCAATATGTACCAAGACCGCCGGTTCATTTCCAGCCCCTCCCAATAATTTGTCTACCCGATTCACAACATGACGAACCCGAGCACCCGGGAGACAGATAAATCACCCTGTCTACCTTCCTAATAATAGAGTCCCCTACAACCAAAACCTGTCTGTTGTTCTGCCTATTCTGCCCTCCCTCTCCTCCAGTAGAGCTGTTCGCCCGGCTGTTAGAGGGATGTGTTGAAATTATTTTAGTTTTCATACTGCCATGCTTTGGAGGCATGAATAGAAAAGCTGAATTGTGCTGTTAATCTATGCACTTATTTTCGTATCTACATAGCACACTGGGAAGTATAGTCTTACAGTTTTAATATCAATGGTGTCATCTACAGGAAAAATAAACTTAACCTCGCAAATTAATGGCAGTACTACAAGGTTTCAATACTGGGGAAGATCAAAGCTTTGAGATTTTTCTTAGGTTTTCCTTGATATTTGTCTTTTAACGTTGAGCAGTAGGTCTGCTTTTTCAGTTCCTGCAAGTTCCTCCTCACTTTCAGCCATCAGAGTAGTATCATCGGCGTATCTGAGGTTGTTGATATTTCTACCAGCAATATTGATTCCGGCTTTGGATTTATCCTGTCCAGCCTTACTCATGATGTACTCTACATATAAGTTTGTTGCAGTTCTTTCCTAATCTTGAGCACATTCCATGTTTGTTTTTATTGTGACCTCTTGGTCCACATACAGATTCCACAGAAGGTGGATGAGATGGTTTGGTAGCCTAATCTCTTTAAGAACTGGACACATTTTATGTGATCCACACAGTCAAATTCTATAGATTAATCTATGAAAGAGAGGGTAATGTTTTCTGGAACTCTTCTGCTTTCTTTATTATGCAGCAGACATTGATAATTTGATCTCTTTTCCTTCTGCTTCTGCAAGTCCCGATTTGCATGATCTTAAAGGGACAGTTAATCCAGCACAGCTTGGAGCACACCACTGTAATGTAATCCTGAAAATATGTTGAAATAATTTTTACATTTTTGAAATTCATAGAAAAAATTATAAACTTCACTTTACATGAGAATTAGGCAAGTCCCCCAGGCAGACTGACACCAAGAGCTCTGTGCAGAGAGCAAAACATAAAGAGAGTTAACCCTTCCCAAATTCATCTGTGCAGGGAAATGACTGCTAGAAACTCCTAAATATGTTACTTGTGGGTTAACTGATGGCTGATTGCATTCCTGAAAGCAGCATAACGCCATAATTCTTTCTGTTCACAGAGCTTGCAATGGCTGTTGTCGGCAGATGTTGTCATAGAACAATCAGGAGAGTGTCTGTTAACAGACCTAAGGCTGCACATTTTTAGCTGATATTTGCATAATTAAATAAAAAAAAGAAATAGATCATTTTAACATAGAATCTTGTGCTCTTTCACACCATGAAGAGCACTTATAGTGAGGTAAATGGCCTTTTAAGCATTACCTTGCTGGCATGTGAAATGAGTGCAAATATCTTTATATTGGAGCACTCTTTGATACTGTTTTTTGGGGGGGATTGGGATGTAGACTGATCTTTTTCAGTCCACTGGCCACTGTTGAGTTTTCATAAAGCATAATGCAATGAACACTTCCATAGCATCTTCTTGTAGATTTTTTAACAGTTCAGTTGGGATTCCATCAACTCTGCACATTTGATATCAGCATGACTTCCTAAGGCCCATTTCACTTTGCTCTCTAATATTTCTGGCTTCAGATCATTGGACAATCTATTGAGGTTATCAATGCTGTTAAGGCCCTTCCTGTGTAGATCTTCAGTGTATTTCTGCCAAATCTTCTGTTAAGACCCCACTTGTCTTTTATCACGCCTACTTTGGCATGAAAGATGCCTTTGGACTCTCCCATTCTTTTATCTTTTCCTATCTCCACTGCCTTCTTTTTTTTAGGGATATTCTTTGTTGATGTTTTTAGATAATGTGAAAAACTTCAGTTAAAAATTTCTTCAGGCATGCTATCCTTCATGTCCAGTCCCTTAAATCTATTCTTTACCTCCACTGCATATTCACAGGTAATATTATTGTCTGATGTTTTTCTTCTTTTCCTTGACTTAATTCTTTGCAATAAGAAGCTCTTGATCTGAGGTTATCTCCAAGTTTTGTTTTTGCTAACTGTATAGAGCTCCTCCATCTTTGACTACAATGCATATAATCATTCTGATTTACCTATTGTCCATCTGGTGATGTCCATGTGTAGAGTCATCTCTGATGCTGTTAGAAAAGAATGCTTAGATTACATTTAAACTAATGTGTAATTTTATAATGTTATCTAATAAAAAGAATTGGGAAAAAAAGAGAAAAGGATGCTTATTTGTGATCAGAGAATTACTTTTACAGAATTCTGCTAATCCCTGACCTGTTTAATTTTGAACTTTAAGGCCAAATTTGCTTGTTATTCCTGGTATGTTTTGGTTCCCTACCTTAGCATTCCAATTCCGAGGATGAGAGCAGATCTGGTGGTTGTCTGATAGGAAATATTCCATTCCAGTTTGTTTGAATTCACAAATTCACAGGATATCAATGTTTAATCATCGTCTCATATTTGACTAGCTACAGTTTGCCTTACTTCTATCTCCCAGGTTTAAATGCTGAAAAAGTTATTTGCAGCAGCACATTTTGCTCTCCCCTCCAGACACATTCACAGCAAGGCACCCATTCATTAGATCTGGTGCTACTCACCCTCTGCTCTTTCCCAGTAATGTGATGGGTACCTTTGACCTGAGGGACTCTACTTCAGGTACTATGTCTTTATGTCTATGGTTGTGCTTATCCATAATGTTTTCTTGGAAAAGATACTGGAGTCGGTTGCCAGATCATTCTCCAATGAACCATGATTTGTCTGACCTCACTGCTATGACTTGCACATCTTTGGTGATCCTACATGATATAACTCAAAGCTTCATTGACATACACAACCACCTTCACCATTACAAGGTAGTGACCTAGAAAATATGAATTGCCCTTTAAGACCATATCTTCCTCTGCAAACAACAGAGTTACACTGGGAAAAAAATAGTGTAACTGGCTTTTCTGGCAACTAAAGAGTTAAAATAATGACTGATAAAAAATTCTACTATCCTGCATGTGATATATATATATATATATATATATATATTAAAAATATTTATCAGTGGCGGAGCTAGTGCATGGGGGGCAAAAGAAAATCCCCTAATTTATTATGACACAGTTGTTTGGCTCCTTTTTAAATCATAATAATAGCAGAAATTACCCAAATGGCCCTGATCAAAAGTTTACATACCTTTGAACGTTTGGCCTTGTTACAGACCTACAAGGTGACACACACAGGTTAAAATGGAAATTAAAGTTTAATTTCCCACACCTGTGGCTTTTTAAATTGCAATTAGTGTCTGTGTATAAATAGTGAATGAGTCTTTTAGCACTCACATGGTTGCACTGAGCAGGTTAGATACTGAGCCACGGGGAGCAGAAAAGAACTGTCAAAAGGTAATGGAACTTCATATAGATGGAAAAGGATATAAAAAGATATGCAAAATGCCAGTCATTACTGTTCAATCCCTTCTTAAAAAGTGGAAAATTCGGGGATCTCTTGATACCAAGCCAAGGTCATGTAGACCAAGAAATATTTCAGCCACAGCTACCGGAAGAATTGTTTCGAAATTTAAAGAAAAACCCACAGGTAAACCGCAGGAGAAATACAGGCTGATCTGGAAAAAGACGGTGTGGTTGTAGAAGACTTTGCATGACCTGGAGGCATTTTGCCAAGACGAATGGGCAGCTATACCACCTGTAAGAATTAGGGGCCTCATAGACAACTATTACAAAAGACTGCACAGTGTCATTGATGCTAAAGAATGAAAGGTATGCACATTTTTGAACAGGGTCATTTCAGTTTTGTTTTATTTTTTTCCATTCTTTGTTTATAATTGTGCCATTCTGTTATAACCTACAGTTAAATCTGAATGCCATAAGAAATAGAAGAAATGTGTTTTGCCTGCTCACTAATGTTTTCTTTAAAAATTGTACATATATTACCAATTCGCTGAGGGTATACAAACTTTTGAGCACAATTGTGTGTATATATATATATATATATATATATATATATATATATATATATATATATATATATATATATATAGTAAAAAAAACGTTATCCTGCACCCACAGGGACTGTAGTTGCCGGTTAATCAGGAGTCCCCGATTTTAAGGGTCTATACAACCCTTAAACCCCCCCAAAACCCCTCAAAATGCTTTTAAAAAGGCATTATCACCTGAACTGTACCTTAAATATGTACCTGCTTTGAGAGTGCTATTGCTGGCAGCCAATGAGCAGTAATCCAGATATACAGTATATGATATAAGATATAAGTGTAGTGTAAAAAGTAACAACATTTTAGTGCAGTGGAAAGTATAAATTTTTATTTTCCATTACTAATTATTACTTATTAATTTAATGTACATTAATAATTAATTCTGAATGAACAAATGTATTAGGAAGTGTGAAGCATTAATGTAATCATAAATTAATGTCAGTGTAAAATATGCTATTTAGCGTTTTTTTATATATATATTTTTTTTTATAATAATTAATTAATTACTTAATAAATTAATATATTTTACCTATTTGTAATTAATATATCCAGCAATCAATATCCTGAAGAGCTAACAATCTATTTTGATTTTCCTGCAGCATACAATGTACAGTTGGACTGTTGCTGCCTTGATGAGAAAGTGTCAGCAATGTGCCAAGTGTGCAGTATAAATAGGCTGCGTGCACAAGGCCAAACTGTTGATTTAGTCAGGTAAAGGACCATTTTAGATTCATAATGTTATTAGTTGCAACTTAGTGTTTTAAAATGGCGGCGATTATCTATGTATTACGCGGCTCTCAAGCATTTTCCATCCTTTCTATTAGTGTATTTTGTACCTCGTACGTTCCTGGGTAAAAGAAGTACGCGTCTGTCGGTGTTTTGCGCGGTTCGGGGTCGTGTAGCCTCATATTTTTGGCCCCCATTTTTTTTCTCGCTTAACAAATTTTCAAGTGTTGAAATTCAGCAAATTCAGACGTCCTGGCTGTCCCCCTGTGCTGTGTGTGAGTTGTAGATGGGGGGAGAGGCTCTCAATGACCGCCAAAGGCTAGTAAAGTAGAGGGGGAAAGATAGAGGGGGGGAAAGGCTTGAAATGAGCGCCAAAGGCGCTCATTGCAAGGCCTGTGATGAAAGGGCAAGGCCAATAAAGTAGAGGGGGGAAGAGATAGAGGGGAGAGAGGTCCCGTTTGATGTAATGTGTGTTTTTAAGGTCCAATTGGGGCCTATATGGTCCCGCTTGATGTAATGTGTGTTTTTTAAGGTCTGGTTGGGGCCTACATGGTCCAGCTTGGTGTAATGTTGTTTTTTAAGGTCCGGTTGGGGCCCATATGGTCTTGCTTGGTCTAATGTGAGTTTTTAAGGTCCGGTTTGGGCCTAGAGGGTCCTGCTTGGTGTAATTTGGGTTTTTAAGGTCCAGTTGGGGCCTATATGGTCCCTCTTGGTGTAATGTTGTTTTTTACGGTCCGGTTGGGGCCTATATGGTCCTGCTTGGTGTAATGTGAGTTTTTAAGGTCCGGTTTGGGCCTAGATGGTCCTGCTTGGTGTAATGTGGGTTTTTAAGGTCCGGTTTGGGCCTATATGGTCCCGCTTGGTGTAATGTGGGTTTTTAAGGTCCAGTTGGGACCTATATATTCCCGCTTGGTGTAATGTGCGTTTTTAAGGTCCGGTTGGGGCCTATATGGTCCTGCTTGGTGTAATGGGAATTTTTAAGGTCGGGTTTGGGCCTATATGGTCCTGATTCGTGGAATGTGGGTTTTTAAGGTCCTGTTGAGGACTATAGGGTCCCGTTCAGTGTAATGTGGGTTTTAAGGTCCGGTTGGGGCCTATATGGTTTAGCTTGATGTAATGGGGGTTTTTAAGGTCCGGTTGGCACCTATATGGTCCCGCTTGGTGTAATGTGTTTTTTTTTTTTTTTTTTAACAAGAAGTTTTTATTAGGGAATGGTACATCATATCATATAAAGTAAGCATTTACATCCGACAGGTACAACTTGCACTTATTTAAAATTTCATTTTGTGCTTCGTGCCTACTGGTCTAGTTCAAATGTTTGATGCAACTGATTGTTAAATTAACATTTTCATACTACCTTCTCGGAAGGGCGATCTGCCAAAGTCTAAATTTTTCCCTTTTCTTCTTATATACTTTTCTACTTAAATATATCATAGTGTTCTCGATTTATAGCAATAGTATCGTCCCTATCTCAACAGGGGAGAGGAATTAAATGTAATATGAAGAAATATAACAAAATATAAAATCCAACAAAAGCGTAATACCAAAAACTTTAAGAATAATGATATTCTCTTAGCTTGTTCACCAGGAGTCCAAACCAGGATGTCCAGCATCTTTTACCTCCGTCCATCTCCTCCAGGGCCAAAGCCAGCTCCCCCCCCCCCCTTGGTTTCGCCTAATGTTTAACTGGTAGTGTTTGTTTTGTGTTCTAGAGTTATCCTGTCAGGATCTATTAGCCATGGAGCCCTAATATCCATGAACTTGGGGATTAAGTCTTCGAGGAGATGAGAGATACGTTAGTTGATCAGGATGAAGTTTAATTTATTCTTCACTGTCTGTAGGTGTAAATTGGGGGACTTCCACTGCCGAGCAATGTGGCTTTTGGTGGCCAGCATCATAAACTGCAAAAGCTTATTTTGATGTAAAGATAATAGTGAGCTAGATAGGCCTGGAAGGGAGATCTCTATAGATCTGACTATTTCGGACCCAAGGATCTTTGAAGCTAGCTTGAACACTTATGTCCAAAGTCTTTGCACCTCTGGACACTCCCACCAAGTGTGTAGAAACGTGCCCGGATTGCCACAACCCCTGAAGCAATTTGTATCTTGAGATAAGCCCCACTTGTATAGTTTATCTGGTGTGTGGTAGATTCTATGTAGAACTTTAATTGATGTCTCCAGAATACTATAATTTAATGATCCTCTGGATAGGCTATGCCAACTCTGCTCCCAGATTGATTGATCTAGAGAGTATCCCAAGTCCTCCTCCCATTTTTGGACATATCTTGTTAAGAGTGGCTTTGGGGTCCCATTAAGTGCGTTGTAAAACAAACATGATATTGCTCGACAATGGAAGATCCCTGCAAATTCTAACTAGCCAGTTAGTTTCCGGGGTTTCTGATAAATGTATTGTAGTATTTACAAAATGTCGTAGTCTACAAAAAGTATAGTGTTCCGTTAAGGGTATGTCATAGTTGTCTCTCAAATACTAGAAAGTAATTACTGCTCTTTTTTGGAACCAGGCCCCAAATGTTAGCAATTTCCTGGAGCTCCACCAATGTTTGGATGCTGATGATAATTGTATAGTTAGAAGCGGGTTGGGAATGATAGGGGAAATGCTCGCTAATTTCGGGATTAGTTTGCAATAGCGGGTTGCTCCCGTCCAGGTTGCTAGTGAATGCTTAATTATTGGGTTCGTTATTCTCCCCAAAATGTTATTTGGTTTAGGGAGCCATATAATAGTGTCCCATGTGTATGGAAGCATTTGCAGGTTTTCAATAAAAACCCATAGAGGTCGGAGTTGAGAGGAGTGCGCCAGGGGAATGAATGAAAGCTGTGCCGCTTTGTAATATAATTTAAAGTTGGGGCACGAGAGCCCCCCTTTGGTTTTATCTGTTTGCATAGTGGCTTTGGAGATCCTTGAGGGTTTGTAGTTCCAAATAAACCTAAAAATTTGATTTTGAAACCTCTCGAGATCTCTGTAGATGATTAGGATCGGAAACATGCGGAATACATATAGTAGTCGGGGTAGAATATTCATTTTGACCGCATGAATCCTCCCCAGCCATGATATGCTGCCTTTTGACCATCTCTGCAGGTCTAGCAATAGTTCCTTGTACAGGGGTAGGTAATTAGTTTTATATAAGTCTGCTAGTCTACTCGTGATGGCCACCCCCAAGTATTTAATATGGGATTTTGGCCATGTGAAGTCAAAATTTTGCTTAAGAAATTGCATTTCTGTCTGGGAGAGAGCTATGCCCAGTGCTTCCGATTTAGCCACATTTATTTTGAGTCCCGAGAGGTTTCCAAATTGGGTAAGGATTTTCAGTAGGTTTGGTATGGAGGTGGAGGGTTTAGTGAGATAACCTAAAAAATCATCTGCAAAGAGACTGCATTTAAAGTGGTGATGCCCTATCTGGATTCCGTGGATATCTGGATCAGCCCGTATAGACTGCGCTAGCAGTTCCATTGCTAGGGCGAATAGCAAGGGTGAGAGAGGGCATCCCTGTCTGGTTCCCCTTTGTACCTCAATATGCACCTGGGAATCCCCCGGGAGTTTTAGCATTGCTTTGGGGGATTTATAATATGTCTAAATCAGGTTCATGAATTTCCCCCGGAAGCCAAATTTGACAAGCACCTCTTTGAGATACGGCCGTTTTACCGTATCGAAAGCCTTTTCTATATCTAGGGCCAGTAGACAGGTTGGGATCCGTTTTTGGGAAGCCATGAGATTAAATTTAAAGTGTGTCTAATATTATCCCCCGTCTGTCTGTAAGGGACGAATCCCGTTTGGTCTTTATGAATGAGCCTGGGAAGAAATTGGGAGATTCTATTGGCCATCAGTTTTGCTAATATTTTGATGTCTCCATTTAGAAGCGAAATTGGGCGGTAATTTTTTACTTCTAGAGGGTCCCTTCCTTCTTTGGGGAAAAATATCAAATTTGCTTGTTTTAATTCCTGAGGCATTTGATGACCTTCTAGAATTTGATTGAAAAGGTTTGTTAATTGGGGGGCTAGTATGAATATATTTTTTATAGTAGAGACTGGTTAATCCATCCGTGCCCGGGGCCTTCCCCCCCTTTAGGTCATTAATTGTATTTCTAACTTCTGATTCCCTAACTCCCGAGTTAAGAAGTCCCCCTTCCTCTGTAGTCATAATAGGTAGATCACATGAGTTTAAAAAAGATTGTTGCCATAGTCTTTGTTGGTTTTAGCTTGGGTCTGAGGTATATATCTTTTGAAAAAAATTCCAGGAAGATTTTTTGTATTAAATTAGGGCTGGCTGTAATATTGCCCGAAGGGGTTTTAATTCTATACATTTTTGATTGGGTGATTTTACTTCTAAGTTTCCTAGCTAGCATGCTATCTAGTTTATTGGCCTTGGCATAGAATCTGTGATTTGTTCATCTGATTGCTTTTTCAGTTTGGTTTGATAAAACCGAATTCAGCTCCAGTCTAATTTTATCTATTCTTTTGCGTATCTGTTTAGAGGTGTTTTGTGTATTTAATTTTTCTAGTTCTTCTAAGGATTTTTTTAGGGATTCTTCCCTGAGTTTAGATTGTCTCTTAAGGCTACTTGCTATTTTTATGAGGGAACCCCTAATGAAGGCTTTATGTGTCCCCCAGGTCCATCCCATGTCTGATTCTGGTGTGATGTTGGTAGCGAAGTATAGTTCCAGATCATCTACTATTTGTTTACCCACATTAGGATTCGATAAAATGTTTTCATTTAATCTCCAACTGTTTGAAAGCTTGCTTTTCTGGCCCATATCTATCAAAACCCTAACTTGAGAGTGATAAGACCACGGGCACGGATGGATATCTGCTCCATCTACACTATCTGAGAAGGATGAATCTATCATGATGGTATCTATTCGGGAATATGTGCCATGAACTGATGAATAAAAGGTGTACCCCCTCTCACCCTGATGCAGAAGTCTCCATGCGTCTAGCAGATGAAGGTCGTTCAGCAAGGAATTGATCTGTTTCAATTTGTTTGAAAATGTACCGCCGGCATCTCTGCTTGATCGGTCTAGATTAGCATCCAGGACTAGATCTCCCACTAGCAAAATCCTCCCATGATCCACCGACCTCAGATATTTGAGAAGTTTTATAAATGATTTGTGTGGGGAAGTAGTTTGCATGTAGAAAGAAACCAGGGATATCTTTGTACCTTGTAGTGTGCCTGTCAATACTACGAAATCGCCCGTTGGGTCTATCTTTCTATGGTCTATGGTAAATGGAAAGTGTTTATGCAGCAGGATGGCCACACCCCCCTTTTTAGAAGGCTGAGAGGAAGCGACAAAGATTGGGTATGTATTATTTAAAAATTTGGGAATGTTATTTTGCGCGAAGTGTGTATCCTGTAAGAAAATTACATCTGGGCGCAGGGGCTTGTAGGACAGAAAAGCCTTACGTCTGTTAAATGGTGAGTTAAAACCCTGAACGTTATGTGTGAGACAAAAGAGGAGTCGATCATGATACCTCCATGACATCCAAGATAATGTGCCAGCCTTTGTGGTTGAGGTCTGAAGGAGTCCAGATTCGGCCCGGGAGAAGGCAGAAGGATTGCTTCATGAAGCCTGGTGTTTGGAACAAAAAGGACAAAAAAAGAGAAACATAACATAGATAACCTAAACATGGTAACACAAAAAATGTTGCATTTCCTCAGCCCATTACTTGAGGCATCTGCATGCCAGGGGAGGAAAAGGGGAGTTCCCATTTTCCTGTTGGTTCCCTTTGCTGAGGAAGAGAGTCTTAATAAACAGTCTATTGAAGGTGTCTCAGAGCCACCTCAACGTTCCTCCACTGGAGCTCACTTCTAGGGACTTGACCCTCAACTACTAAACCAATGTGAAATTCTCTCGCTTTTGAAAGCTGGCGATCTTTATTATCAGTTCCCCTGACTCTTGTCTTTATAACAGTCCCATAATATCATTCAAATTTTATATCCTTCCAGAGGGACTTGGGGATGGGGATTTAGATCTTGAAGTTTGGTTCTGTTGCTCGGTCCGGCGCTTGGACCTCTTTATCTCTGTCCATTATCTCGCCGGTCTGGGAGGTAGGCCAAATACTTGTGGTAATTCCAGCGCAGCCTCTCTGGACAAGAGGTTTAAGTCTAGGAGAACCATGTTACATTCAGTTAAAGAGTGAACAATATAATTGGCAGTCCCCACTAGGAATGACAGGCTGAAGGGGAACCCCCATCTGTATTTGATGCCGTTTTGGGTTAAAATTAACAAGGCTTCAATTGGTTTCAATTGGTTTCCTTTTAGTAGAGTGGAAGGGAATAGGTCAGCAAAAATCTGTAGCCGGGTGCCATCCGGGCCCGTGATGCTTGCGCCTTAAGTGAAGTTGCTAGGATTAGGTCTCGTGTCCCCTGACGGAGAAATCGAGCTATGACATCCTTAGGTTGTTCTGACGACGCAGGACACCCCAGGGTCCTATGTGTCCTCTCAATCTCCCATGAGTCCTGAGGGTGATCCGGCAGCAAGTTATGGATAAATGAGTTTAGGTACGTCTTCAGGTCTCCTACTGATTTTGGTATCCCTCTAAATCTTATATTGTTGCGTCTAGACCTGTTCTCTAGATCTTCCAGTTTATTTTCTCACGTTATAATGTGATCATGATTTTGGGTTATATCCAAGCAGGCTTTTTGTTTATCATCTACAATCTGATCAGTTAATGTTTCTAGTAGATGAGTGCGGTGCCCTAGGTCGCGCAAATCCTTCCTTATTTCTTTTACAGCCTTGTCAAACTGAGATCCAAGAAGGTTGTTAAAGTCAGAAAGGGAGATATCTGATAGTTTCTTTGGCTGCTTAGTGTGGATTGTATCCTCCTCAACATCCGAGCCTTCCGATGAATCCAATGTGGATGCTTGCAGAGAGGCCTGATTTTGTTGTTGTGATTTGAAGTGTTCTTGGATGCTTCTTGAGGGCAAATTTCACTTGGATTTACCCATTTTGCCGTTCTGGCCCTTGGATCTAGATATTGATCTTAGTATATGCACGTTAGCAAAATAAATTGTTAATAAATTTTAATTTATCTGTGGAGTTTCAGTAGAGTTGGGTAGCCTTTCCAACGGCGGGGGGTCCCCTCCAGCCCAAAGTTATCAATTTACAGCATTAGTAGAGGGTTGAGTGGTCTGTCCCAGTGGGGAACGTGGGTTAGTGAATCTCAATTTTAAGAAGGAAGTGATATATCGGGGTTAATATGCTAGGTGCCTTGGTCGTGATGGCAAATATTTCCTCCTCTTTTTTTTTTTTCTTTTTTTTGCTCTGTTTATCCCCTTTCTGTTTGGGGTTTGTCAATTAGTCCCAATTTCTTTTTGTTTATGGTGGATTATCTCTGCTGGCCATCCCTCTCTGAGATGTTGGAGCAGTTTCAGAGTTCTTGTCCGTTTGCAGTTTTTCAGTCAGCTATTTGTTTTTATGGGGTTTTATCCATCCGGGTTTTGTGCATAAGAGAATGCCCAGTCCAATGTATGCTTAAAACTTGGGCTCCCATAACTGATTTATGATATTCTTCTTCACTGAGCAGTATTGCTTAAGTAGTTGTTTCTTGTGTCCCACAGTGTGAGTTTCAGCTTAATAAATGTATAGATATGTATAGGCTTCCAAACTATATCTTAGAGGAGTATTATACCAAGTCTTTCTTTTAATATATAATTTTTAATGTTTGTGAAAGGTTATGGGTATTTGCTTTGATCTTTAATAAAAGTTATGCACCCCAATTAGTGACTGAATGCTTGTATTCTCTTTTTTTTTCCGTTTCCCTTTCCTGTACTTGTTTGCAAGGTTACCTACTGAGGCTTTTGGCTTCCCTGCTAGATTTCTGCCACTGTGTTGTCAGGTTGATATACATAAATTTGGTTCGGGCCTAGGGTCCTGTAGATTTATGGTAGTTTACTGCCCTTTTAAGATGGCCGCCGGGTTTTCCGCTGGCTTTTCTCGTCCCAAAATGGCGGCACCGCAGTGGCTGCGTCACCGCTTGGCTCTCCGCTCTCCCCCCTCCACCGTCTCACCCCGCACCTCCCGGGGTGCTCCACTCCCCCGCCGGACCCCTAACAGGTAACTCACCAGCTTTGTCCCGTTACCCTGAGCGGGTCTGATGTGATTGGGGGGGGGGGGGGAGGGAGTGTAGACTCGGGCCCTGGCCTCCAGTTGATTCACGGAGCTGTTCTCTCCGTTCTCTCTCCCTGATCTCCCCGCCTTGCTGGTCCGCAGTAGAGCGGCTTGAGTCCTGCTCCCCAGTCTGTCTATCGTAGGTGGTTGCGGGAGATGGTTGGACGGCCCGGGTTGGGAGAAGACCAGCTGCGTTGCAGGCGTGCTTGGTCTGTGTGGGCCCAAAGCCTTGTGGTACAGTAAATGGGCGACTAGCCCCACTTGGGACCTATCAAAGTGAATCACTTGATGTGCTGAACACTTGAGTGCTGAGCAGGGGCAAAATGGGTCAAACGATCCCACTTTATTCGGGCTTTTGCTGGTTCTGGTATCGGAGCTCTGCCCAGGCACGTCTGCTCAGCTCCTCTGCCAGCCACGCCCCCCGTAATGTGGGTTTTTAAGGTTCGGTTTGGGCATATATGGTCCTGCATGGTGTAATGTGAGTTTTTAAAATCGGGTTTGGTTCTATATGGTCCCAATTGGTGTAATGTGGGTTTTTAAGGTCTGGTTGGGGCCTATAGGGTCCCGTTCAGTGTAATGTGGGTTTTTAAGGTCCAGTTGAGGCTTATATGGTACCGCTTGGTGTAATGTGGTTTTTTAAGGTCCGGTTGGGGCCTATATGGTCCTGCTTGGTGTAATGTGAATTTTTAAGGTCTGGTTTGGGCCTAGATGGTCCTGCTTAGTGTAATGTGTTTTTTTAAGGTCCGGTTCGGGCCTATATGGTTCTGCTTGGTGTAATGTGTTTTTTTTAAGGTCCGGTTGGGGCCTATAGAGTCCCGTTCAGTGTAATGTGGGTTTTAAGGTCCGGTTTGGGCCTATATGGTCCAGCTTTGTTTAATGTGGGTTTTTAAGGTCCGGTTGGTGCCTGTATGGTCCTGCTTGGTGTAATGTGGGTTTTTAAGGTCCGGTTGGGGCCTATGTGGTCCCGCTTGGTGTAATGTGCGTTTTTAAGGTCTGGTTTGGGTCTATATAGCCCAGCTTGGTATTTTAAGGTTTTAAAGGTCTGGTTGGGGCCTATATGGTCCTGCTTGGTATAATGTGGGTTTTTAAGGTCTGATTAATGCCTATATGATCCTGCTTGGTTTAATGTGGGTTGTTAAGGTCTGGTTGAGGCCTATATAGTCCCGCTTGGTGTAATGTGAGTTTTTAAGGTCCGGTAGAAGCCTATATGGTCCCGCTTGGTGTAATGTGAGTTTTTAAGGTCCGGTAGAAGCCTATATGGTCCCGCTTGGTGTAATGGGGGGTTTTAAGTTCCGGTTGGGGCCTATGTAGTCCTGCTTGGTATTTTAAGTTTTTTTTAGGTACAGTTTGGGCCTATATAGTCCCGCTTGTTGTAATGTGGGTATTTAAGGTCCAGTTGGGGCCTATATGGTCCCGCTTGGAGTAATGTGGGTTAATAAACTCCGGTTGGGGCCTATATAGACCCGCTTGGTATTTTAAGGTTTTTAACATCTGGTTGGGGCCTATATGGTTAATAAGGTCTTGTTTGTGCCTATATTTTTCCGCTTGGTATTTTGAGGTCCAGTTGGGGCCTATATGGTCCCGCTTGGTGTAATGTGGGTCAATAAGGTCCAGTTGGGGCCTATATAGTCCCGCTTGGTGTAATGTGGGTTTTCAAGGTCCAGCTCTCGCTCTGCCGCCCCTCCAACTTGGAAAATCACCAGCTGCCACTGCTTTGTACTGAAGTTTATGACATTATCCAGGAAATAGTAACAAAGAAAACCCCAAAAGAAAGAAAACTAAAAAGGCAAACTGGCTATTCGATGAAGCCGAGCAAAAAAGGAAAGCAAAAGATAGTGCAGATAGGAAAAGATTTGTCCAACTGAATTCAGAATTCCAGAGAATAACAAGAGACAAGGAAACATTCTATAATGAAAGATGTAAAAAGATAGAAGATAACAGAATGGGAAAGTCAAGAGATCTCTTCAAGGGTCCCTTTCATGCCAAAGTGGGTGTTATAAAGAGAAAAAAAAGCAAATAAAGAAGAGGTGGCATTATTACAGAGAAGAACTATATAAAAGGATCTTTTTTTTTTTTTATAATTTTTATTGGGGAAATAAGGTTATTATATTAACTCAAAAGCAAAACATAAACAGTAAAGGTATATCACTTGGGGAGTAAAATAAATCATAATAACTTTTTAATCTTGTTTGAGTCTTTTTTTTCTTTTAGATATTATCGTATTGAATTACACATACAGTATATTGCATGTTCACGTATGTGTAAGAGCATCCTTAATCAAAGGGAAAAAGTGAAGTTTAGATAAAGAAACAGAGACTAGAGAAAAAGAAGAAAAGGAGAAGAAAAGAAAAAGGAGCTTAACAGCAGTGATGACCTTAATAGTTCCACAGAAGAAGCAGCACCTTGGATCAAATTGCCAATGTCCAATGGATAATAGGGAAAGTAAGAGAGTTCCAGAAAAAACATTTACTTCTACTTCATAGACTATTCTAAAGTCTTTGACTGTGTGGATAATGAAAACATGTGTCAAGTTCTTAAAGAGATAGGAGTACCAGTTCATCTCATCCACTTTCTTAGGAATTAGTATGTGTACCAAGAAGCCACTGACAGAACTGAACCTGGGACAACAGACTGGTTCAAGATTGCGAAAGGAGTGTGACAAGGTTGTATATTGTTACCTTATATTTGATACAGTTTCCCTGATTTATTCAACTTATACACAGAGTACATCATGCATAAGGCCGAGCTGAATGAATCCAAAGCCAGAATCAATATTGCTGGAAGAAATATCAACAACCTCAGATATATGAATGATACTATGGTCATCCTCTTCTTCCTCGTCTGTCTCATCATCATCATCATCATGTCTTGTACATTTTGAGTGATGAATGATGTACATTTTGAATGATGGCTGAAAGTGAGGAGGAACTAAAGGACCTATTGTTTAAAGTGAAAGAATATAGTGCAAAAGCTGGCCTGCCGCTCAACGTTAAAAAAATGAAGATCATGGCAAACTGTAATCTTAGGTTCTTGGCAAACAGACTTGGAAGAAGTGGAGGCAGTGACAGATTTTATTTTCCTTGGATCCAAGATGTCTTCTTCTGGGGAGGAAAGTTATGGCAAGTGTGGACAAGCTAGTAAAAAGGAAATAATTTACATTATGAACATAGTCCACAAAGTTAGTACTATGGTATTCCCAGTACTTACATACAGATGTGAGAGCTGGACCATAAAGAAGGCTGAGAGCCGTACAATTGATGGCTTTGAATTGTGGTGTTGGAAAAAACAGCTAAGACTCCCTTGGACTGCAAGAAGTTCCAATACACCAATAATTAAGGAATCAAGTGAAACTGTTCACTGGAAGGAATGATCAAGAGGCTAAAGCTCAAATATTTTGGCTATATCATGAGTAGGCACTATTGCCCAGATAAGACTCTGATGCCATTAAAGCTTGAAGGCACACAAAGAGGAGGACGGTAGAGGTGAAGATGGATAGCTAAGGTCATTGAAGCAATGATCATCAACTTGAGAGAGCTCTGAGGGGCAGTGGCTGACAGATGTGCCTGGCATTTTGCAGTCCTTAGAGTTATAGCGAGTCAGACATGGCTGAATGACTGAACAACAACAAAACTCTGTTTATGCTGGCCTTTACTATTTAAAAGTTATAAAATAGTGACCAGGAAAAGGCATATGAGCTAAATAGGTTATTTTCTTCAGTATACACAAGGGAGGTACCAGTGGTTGGGACACTGCAGCATAATGGGGCTACACTACCTTCACCAAATAATTGGTTAACGCAGGAAGAAATCCAAAAGAGGTTGAAAAAAATAAATGTTAATAACGCCCCAGAAAGCCCCAGCCTGATGGAATACATCCAATGGTACTGAGGGAACTGGGCTATGTAATAGCCAAACCATTATATCTAATTTTCCAAGAATCACTCAACACAGTCGCTACAGATGACTGGCAAAAGTAGAGGTGATACCTATATTTAAAAAAGGAACAAGAGCAAATCTGGAGTATTATAGACCAGTGAGCCTCACTTCTGCAGTGGGAAAACTTTTAGAAGGGTTAATAAGGGATAATATACAAAAATATGTCTATTTGAACAGGATTATAAGTAGGAGGGATATGCCATGTCAAACAAATCTAATTCGTTTCTATGAGGAGGTTAGTAGGAACTTGGATCAAGGCAACTCAGTGGATGTAGTCTTGTTGGATTTTGCAACACAGTGTCACATGGAATACTATTGTGCAAACTAAGGAATACAGGAATTGCAGTAAACACCTGCTCATGGATCGAGAGCTGGCTAAAAGACAGGAAGCAAAGAGTTTGGAGTAATGTGGTAAGTGGTGTTCCTCAGGGGTCAGTATTAGGTCCTCTCCTTTTTTACATATTTATTCATGTCTTAGAAGTAGGACTGGACAGTAGTGTCTCCATTTTTGCTGATGAAACAAAGTTGTGCAAGGTAATTAAATCAGATAATGATGTACTTTCCCTCCAAATGAATTTACATAAATCAGTGGAATGGGCATCTAAAAGGCAGATGAGATTTAATACAAATAAATGTAAAATTATGCATTTAGGAAGGAAAAATAGCCATGCAATTTATAATCTTAATGAAGCAAATCTAGGTGTATCAGATATTGAAAGGGATTTGGGAGTACATGTGGATAACCACCTGGGTAAAAGTGCTCATGGCCAAGCAACATCTTCAAAGGCAAATAAAATATTAGCATGTGTTAAGAAGGCTATAGAAGCAAGGGAAGCAAATATAATTCTACCACTATACAAATCCCTAGAACGCCCTCATTTGGAATATGGAGTATAATTGTGGGCACCACTTCGTAAAAAGGACATTTTAAAGTTGGAAAAGGTACAGAGAAGGGAGAAGAAACTAATAAGGGAAATGGAGGGGCTAATGTATTAAGATAGACTAACCAAATTAAACGTATTTTCTCAAGAAAAAAGGTGTCTAAGAGGGGATATGATTACACTATATAAATAAATCCAGGGTCAGTATAAGTATTTATCAAGGGAGCTTTTTATGCCAAGAAGTTTTCAACTGACGAGAGGACATCCTTTGAGGAAGTAAAAAGATTCCACCTTAAAGAAAGAAAAGGATTCTTCACAGTAAGGGTGGATAATCTGTGGAATTCTCTACCAAAGGAGGTGGTGACAGTGGATTCGATAGATAACGTTAAATAGGGACTGGATATATTTTTAAATAAAAAGGGCATTCAGGGTTACCCTGGTTAATTAGAGAGGGAGTATTGATCCAGGGAGGAATCCTATCACCAGTTTCTGGGATCAGAAAGGAATTATTTTTTATAATAAATAAATACATTAATAAATTAATATCATTTACCTATTTTGAAGTAATATATGCAGGAAGCATTGTGTTGAAGAGCTGGCAATCTGTTTTGATGTTGCTGCAACATTAGTGGTGTGGAGCTGCTGTGTAAGCGTGATGAATATGTGTAGTGTAATAGTGCGCATGCGCAAGACAAAACTGTTAGCGTAGCTGTGTACTTCCGCATTGCATAAGTTATTGTTCTAAAATGGCGGCTATGTGTGGTATGCGTCTGTGGCGGAATATCCGTAGCTGTTTTGTGGTGTTTTGCGTGTGTCTGGCGGTGTTTTGTGTGTTTAGAGTCCTGTAGCCTCATTTTCGTTTTGTTTGGCGGACATTTTTTCTCTCGCTTAGAGACATTTTTTGTGTCTAAACTCTTTTATTTTGAGTTAAATTGAGGTGTAACTTCATTTTTTGAGGTCCTCGATGCTCCCTCTTGCTGTAGGCAAGCTTTTTATGTATGTGTTGTGTGTATTTATTGTGTTTTTCATTCTTTCATGTCCGCGGGTTGCCGAAGATTTTTGCAAGGTCGTAATTGGTCGTAACGTGTCTCGTACTTTTTTGCGAGGGCCACAGTTGCTGGCAAGGAGCGCCTTCGGCAACTGAGGCCCTCGCTTTGCGAGCCCGCAAGCGTTAGCAACAACTCGCATGCTCACAACTATATATGTGATTGCACAACAGTCTCAAGCTCACTTTTATTTTGGTGTTAAAACGATCCCGGAAATCAAGTGGTTAATACATATCAAGCCACATGAACTTAAACAAATGCTTTAATGTATTTCAAGATTGCCTTAGAGCAACCTAACTGGCAAACATTACTTATTTGCATGTGTTAACTTATGGGCTTGCTTAATTATTGCCAGATCACATGATCATGCCCCCTGAAATCCTACTTATGAGTTCATGGTTTGTGTGTGCAGGCTGTGAGCCTTTAATTAAGGGTTAGAGACAATTGAATACATGGAAATGTTGTGAAAAAATGTAACCCGCAGCCATAATGTTGGGTTACAAGTAATTACGGGCTTGCAATTGGTTGAGACTCTAAGTATTTATGAGGCATTCAGTTTGGTATGCACACTTTTTAAATGGTTGATGTGTTGATTGTTGATGTTATATTTGTAAATTAGCACTACTTTGTACTGAAAAGTGCTCTAAAACTCACAAAAACACAGTGTGAAAATCTATTCACTCATGACCTGCGCATGGCCCAGTGGGTATGTCCGTATGACACTTTGGGCACAACTCGCTCCCTGAATAATTAATTTGGCTCAAAACACTTCCTGAGCCCTCTAAGTAAATAATTAGACACAACCACTTTTTGGGGTAACATACTGGCCACAGCATTTATTGGTAAACCCAAAATCATATAATAACAACAATACCATTAATTAAGTAAACATAAACAAGTGAGGTGAGGAGCCTGACCCGAGACAGTACACTCTCCGCCCTGAACCCTCATCCAGGACCTACCGCGATGGAACATTCGTACCCCCCTTGGAGTAGGATCGCACCCACTTTACCACTGTCCCAGGGACTCCCCTCACCACCCCCCGTTGTGACAGACAACAAATACAAAAACATCATAATACAACCTGAACAAACTAAGACTATACCACAACTGCTAATGCTGTAAACAGATGTAACTCAAAACTTGACTTATTATATTTCTTTATTTTCCATTTATGTTTTCTTTTTTCTTTTTTTTATTTACAACCATGAACACATATTTTCCAATTTTCAATACATAAACACATAATTCCCACATTTACAATAAATGAACACCTATGGTCCAAATATTAGGGATGGGTGGGATCTAATTATTTGGCTAGCTGGGAGCATAATGGCCAAATGGCGCCAACTCCTATTAGTGGCTCTGCCCCCAGCTAGCCACACCCTCTCTCCCATACTCCCGGGCCTGCAAGGTCACGTGGCCCTCCTACCAACCCCAGGAGGCCTGGGGAGGTATACTGCCCGTCCATGAACTGGGATCATAAGTGCAAATAGCAGAGACACGTGATAAAACACTTGTATTAATTAACTTCTTGACTTCATAACTTCTTATGTTTAGTGCTTCATAGTTATCCAATTTGTAAAACTTTATTGAACAATAACAATTACAAGGAATCTACTTTGTCAAAGGCAAACGTGTATAGACACATTTGCCTTTGACAAAGCCATTTATTTGTGTCAAAATGGACTTCAGGCTCAGGAATCACATTACCTGACAGGGATGAAATTGCAAAAGTATTCACCTCCCTTGGCATTTTTCGTGTTTTGTTGCCTTACAACCTTGAATTTACATGGATTGTTTGAGGATTTGCATCATTTAATTTACAGAACATGCCCACAACTTTGAAGATGTTTTTTTTATTATTGTGAAACAAACAACAAATAGGACAAAATTACAGAAAAACTCAATGTGCATAACTATTAACATCCCTAAAGTCAATACTTTGTAGTGCCACCTTTTGCGGCAATCACAGCTCCAAGTCGCTTTGGATAAGTCCTCTATGAGCTTGCCACATCTTACCACTGGGATTTTTGCCCATTCCTCCTTGCAAAACTGCTCCAGCTCCTTCAAGTTGGATGGTTTGCACTTGTGAACAGCACATTTACATGTTTCCCCTTAAACCACTCAAGTGTTGCTTTAGCAGTGTGTTTGGGGTCATTGTCATCCTAGCCTCAAATCACTCACAGAGTGGTACAGGTTTTGCTCAAGAATATCCCTGTATTTTGCACCATCTATCTTTCCCTGAAGTCTCTGACCAGTTTCCCAGTCCCGCTGCTGAAAAACGTCCCCACAGCATGATGCTGCCACCACCATGATTCACTGTTAGGGTGGTGTTCTTTGGGTGATGTGATGTGTTGGGTTTGCTCCAGACATAGCGTTTTCTTTGATGGAAGAAAAGTTACATTTTTGTCTCATCAGACCAGAGCACCTTCCTCCATACATTTTGGGAGTCTCCCTCATGCCTTTTTGCAAACTCAAAAAGTGCCATTTTATTTTCTGCTGAAAGTAATGTCTTTCTTCTGGCCACTCTGCCAGAAAGCCCAAGTCTATGGAGCGTACGGCTTATTGTTGCCCTATGTACAGATACTCCAGTCTCTGCTGTGGAACTCTGCAGCTTCTACAGGGTTACGTTAGTTCTCTGTGCTGCCTCTCTGATTAATGCCCTCCTTGCCCGGTCCGTGAGTTTAGGGGGTCGGCCGTCTCTTGGCAGGTTTGCTGTTGTTCCATGTTCTTTCCGTTTGGTTATGAAATATTTGAGGATGCTCCTGGGGATCATCAAATGTTTGGATTTTTTTTTATAACCTAACCCTGACTTGTACTTTTCAACAACATTGTCCCTTACTTGTTTGGAGAGTTCCTTGGTCTTCATGGCAGTGTTTGGTTAGTGGTGCCACTTGCTTAGGAGTTCCAGCCTCTGGGGCCTTTCAAAAAAGGTGTGTGTATGTAATCATGTGACACTTAGATTGCACACAGGTGGACATCATTTCACTAATTATGTGACTTCTGAAGGTAATTGGTGGCACTAGAGCTTTTTATGGACTTCATAACAAAGGGGTTGAATACATACCCACATACCAATTTTCTGTTTTCTATTTCCAAAAAATAGTTTTATGTATATATGTTTCTCATTTCACTTCATTAACTTAGACTATTGTGTTCTCATCCATCACAAAAAATTCAGAACAAAACATTGAATTTAAGGCTGTAATGTAACAAAATAGGTAAAAAGTCAAGGGGGGGTTAATACTTTTGCAAGGCACTGTATTATCTTGCTAACTGTTATGCCTGCTTAAGGCATTCATAACTGCATATCCTGGAGGTCTTATTTAGTATTACTAAGCAAGGTGGTCTAATACTATTATCAATCTACAGGGTTGCTGTATTAACCATGTTTTAATCTAGCCTCTTGCAAATTTACACATGCTCAATTTAGCACGGTTTACAGTAGTGACTGTCAGTTGCTTTTTATATTGTTCATTTTATAATGTTATTTCACCTTTCAGCACTGGTGATTGAATGCTAGAATTACCATGTTGTATTGTTTTCTTGATAGCACCTACAATCGAGAAGCTGCAATACATTCATAATTTTAGCATATATTGGATACAGTTTACATGATTATCAGCCTTATTAAATTGTGATTCGACCAATTGAATAGGGCTCTATATAAGCACAGAGCATATTTTTTTACTGAAGTTTTTAGTTAACTTCTGTAAAAAAAATAATGCTATGTGCTTATATAAAGCCCTATTCATTTGGCCAAATCGCAATTTAATAAGGCTGTATATGTGCAACTCTTTTTTTTCAGCGCTTAGCATTGCTCTTTTCTTTGAGGTATTGCATTCCTTATATATTTAGCTACATTTAGCAGTTTGTTCACATTATTAGGTAATTTGCATTGTGTCCAATACTTGGTGTAGGATATGCAAATATCATTGTTCTTTAGTAGTATTTGGATCAATATTGTGATTTTTATATTTGTATTAATAAAATTGACTATTGGCACAATCCTCTGATTTCATATGACCTAGTTTCGAATACTGTAGGGACATCAGCAAGAAACTGGGGCTTCAATTTCAATTAAGCCTCCCACTAAGGAGGTATCCCTTCGATATATATATATATATATATATATATATATATATCACAGATAATAGTTGTCAAACTGTGATTCGTATTCATGCTTGCGAGGCGAGCTGTTAACTTATAGAAGCCTTCCGAGCACGGAGCACTTAGGCGATAAGCGCTGAAAGGTGCTCATCGTCCGCGAGGCGAGCAGTTGAGGCATTGAGCTCGGAGCACTTAGCCGATGAGTACCAAAGGCGCTCATCGTCTTGCGAGCCTCGCAACGCCAGGCGAGTAGTTGAGGCATTGAAACATGCAGGACTTAGACTGAAATGAGCGCCGAAGGCACTCCTGCAAGCCTTGCGATGCAAGGCAAACTGTTGAGGCATCTGAAAAACAGGACTTAGCCTGCAATTGGTTAAGAAACGCGGTACTTACTTAGGCTGCAAGCAGTTGAGGAGCGTAGGAATTAGAAAAATAAATTCCGACATCGCAAAAATACAATTTTAACGGCAGAACTGCGGAAATCGAAAAACACGAAAAACAAGTGAGGTTGGGATTAAAGCAGAATTTGCTGAGTTTCGGCACTCGAAAATCTACTAAGCGTGAAATAAATGGGGGCTGAAAAAAATTAAAACGAGGCTAAAGGAGACCAAAGCATGCAAATCAACGCCAGGCATGTACGAGTTAGCCAGAAATGACCTCCGAATCTCGGGGCTAAAAAAACGACTTCGCAAAAATACTAATTTAACAGCCGAACTGTGGAAATTGAAAAACACGAAAATAATGCCAGGACGCCTGGGGTAACGCCAGGACGCCTTGAAGTGACATTGCATGCAAATTTAAGCCGAAAATCAACCAAGCAAGAAAAAAAATGGCGGGCGAAAAAAATTAAAACGAGGCTAAAGGAGACCGAGGGGCGGAAATCACCGCCAGGCACGTACGAGTTAGGAACGTAGGAGATACAAAATATCAGCCTTATTAAATTGCAATTCGTCTAAATGAATAGGGCTCTATGGCCCTCATTCAATTGCGATTTGGCCAATTGAATAGGGGTCTAAATAAGCACATAGCATATTTTTTTTAAATAAGTTTTTAGTTTGCAAAAACCTTGCTTTTGGATAGATGCTTACTAACTAAAAACTTCTTTAAAAAATATATGTTATGTGCTTATTTAGAGCCCAATTCAATTGGCCAAATCGCAATTGAATGAGGGCCTATATAAGCACAGAACATTTTTTTTTTTACAAAAGTTTTTAGTTAGTGAACTTCTATCCAAAAGCAAGGTCTTCACTAACTAAAAACTTCTGTAAAAAAAATATTCTCTGTGCTTATATAGAGCCCTAATAAGGCTGTATACCACTACAATGGATGGAAAATGCTCACGAGCCAAGTAACACATAGTGAAAAGCCATTTTACAACATTAACTTGCAAAGAATAACATTACGATCCTAAAATGGTGCTTTACTCGTCTACACAAACAGTTTGGCCTCGCACACGCAGCCTACTTACACTGCACACTTGCCACATTGCTGACACTTTCTCCTCAGATGATCAACATACCAACTGTACATTTTCACATTCAGGAAAATCCAAAGAGATTGTTAACTCTTCAGAATATTGATTGCTGCATATTAAATATAAATAGATAAAGTATATTAATTCATAATTAATCTATTAATTTACTGTAGTAAAAATATTGTATATTTTACACTGTACTTATATATCTGTCTTCACGATGAGCGCCGAAGGTGATCATTGCAAAGGAGGAAACTTGAAGTACACGAGGGGAGAGGCTTGCAATGAGCGCCAAAGGTCCTCAGAGGAGCAAAAGCCTTACATTGTGTTGTAAACAGCATTGCCATGGCTTCAAATTTTATTGCAGTCATTTTTTACAGGCTAGTCGCTACTATATATATATATATATATATATATATATATATATATATATATATATATATATATATATATACACATATATATATACACATATATATATATATATATTTATATATACACAGTAAACTCTCACAGTTATGCCGGATAACTGTTGTTTCTGGTTGCTTGAAAGTCACTATATAACTAGACCTAGTAAACCCTATACCCCACACAAAACCATACACAATATATTTAATTGCTACTGCTAATTAAATACATTAATTAAAAGCTAAAAGCACACAGAGACAGAGATCATTTTAACAAAGCATTCTATTAGACATTACATACATTAGATTAGCACTTACAGTTAGATGCTGCAGATAGGCACTTCCAGGTAGAGGATCCTACAGGGACAGTATCCACTTAGGCACTTCCAGGGGCACTTCCAGGCTGCAGATCGCTTGAACTTCCTGTGCTGCAGGATCACTCCCTGTTGCTTCAAGTGCCGGTTAGTTGAGAGTTTCTGGATAGCAGGGGGTGAAGATAGGTGCCGGTTGCTTGAGAGTTCCCGATGCTTGAGTTCCGTATAAACAATAGTCTACTGTATATATATTTGAGAATACTATTCATTACACCTAATATCAAAAATAATTACATTTATATAAAGTGTGGACGATATCATCTAGAACAATTAAATACTTTTGTTATAATGGATAATATATTTATCTGGTTCCTTTAGTCATATTTTGTTTTATAATAATGATGATTATTTACCATATGCAATGTGATCCTTTCAGTACTACTTTTTACATAATTATCTGATAACAGGACAGTGTTGCTAAAAAGTGTATAAATTGTTGCTATGAATCTAAATTATATGCCAGAATAAAGCAACTGACATCCCTAGAAGACCTCCCCCACTTTTGTTCAACTTGCTGCTGCCAAATAACACCTGTCCTCCATGTCTTACAGTGGCTCACAATTAAATATTACATATATTATTATTTGTAACGTGCCAACATATTCCGTAGTACTGTACAGAGGTTAAGTACATGGCAAAAACAAAATTATCACCTGGCCTGCTGATCAATTCAAAGCTTAACATGATTAACATCCCAGCTACCTGAAAAAGCTCCTCATCTATACGTACCAACTCATGCTCTGAGATCTGCAGGTCGAAATCTGTCCCAGAAACTTTTCACCTACAGCTCAGTCTCAAGCTTGAATATTGTCATAAAAAGACTAAAGACACTTATTTTCACTCAGGCTTTCATATAAAATATAGACTTTTCTCTTTTCCTAGTAAGCTCTTTGAGTCAGTTTTGGTAGAAAAGTGCATTATTATTATTATTATTATTACTACTAATAATAATAATAATAATAAAAATAATTGGTATACTCATTTTATAAGAAATTATAAAAGCAAAAAGCTTATTATTGAGATATGAAAATATATTTTGTCAACTACTGCCAAAGGAGTAAATGAACATGTGTTTCCTTCATCAGGATGTATATCACCACACATCATAATTTCAGAAATTTCAGACATAAAGAAAAATAAACATTTACAAATAAAATAAAAAAGCTAATTGGTAGGAAATACACTCTATGGTCTCAAAAGCAACAAAACAGATGGTAATGCAAGTAAAATTGAATTTACTTTAGCTTTTAGGAACCTTTTTCCGCTTTATTAACAAAACTTTTACAAAATAGGCTAGAGTAAGAACTAGTTTTTAATGTGCCTTTAGGCCTTTTCTAAAATATAATAGCAATATGTTAATGAAAATCCAAAATGTGATTTTATTTTTGACAGCTTCAATTACTTTAATTATTCATTCTTATAAATAATATTTCAATAACCTTGCTATTTCTAAAAAAGGAATTAAACTTTAATGGTCTATCTATTAAGGTTCAGTAAAAAATACAAAAGTATAAAGGCATATCTGTCACATTTAATGCTGATAAAATAGTAAAATCAGTGCTTAAATTATAAGTCTACCACAAACATATCCATGAATAATTTCCTTTCAAATTGGAGAATAGATAATAAAACATATATAAATAGAGCAAACAAAATATCAGCCACTAAATGTTTGGCATTTTAAGAGGTGACATTAGTAGGTCACACTCTATAGTGCTTAATTATCCTTTCCATGCTTTGCCTCCTCCTAGTCATAACACTTGTCAATAATGAAAAATGTAAGTAAAACAGACAGAGAACACAACCAGTTGTATGGCTCATATCAGTCTAGAGATTGGAGGACATATTATTATCTAAAGTGAAAATATTTCAATGAGCTGTCAAAAAGTCTCTGAGTGTATGCGCTCTATCCAACAGCAACAAGCCCTGTGCAAACAAATCAAGTGGAGCAGAAATACTTTGCACAAGATGATAGGTGAGTCCTCCATGCTAACACTGTATGCAAGCCAAGTTTTCATGTACTTTGATGGCTGACCTCCAACTCCTGACATATTCATTATATTCCAGCATGTTGGGTGCAGATTGCATTGAAGTGATGACAGCTACAAGACAGCCAATGAGGAATATGGGCATTCTGGCAACAGGTGGCCTTTCTCTTATACTGGGAAGTTAATCTAGTTTATCATCAAAGTATATTACGTTGGAGGAGTGTCATGTTTTGAAAGTTCCATTGACAGATCAAATAGAAA
Source organism: Discoglossus pictus (assembly GCA_027410445.1). Classification (NCBI taxonomy): domain Eukaryota; kingdom Metazoa; phylum Chordata; class Amphibia; order Anura; family Alytidae; genus Discoglossus; species Discoglossus pictus. The sequence goes on along the minus strand of CM050163.1, from coordinate 365,582,029 downwards.
AAGCATTCTTCCACGGAATATGACATTTCAATCTTTCAATCTTCTTCATTGTTTATGCTTGTTTACAATCACTAAAAGTGACTTCATTGCTCAATGGTTCGTATAGCAAGTTCCAAATTAGGGTCCTTTAACTGTCTGATGCTTGCACAGAAGCATATGTGCAATTTGTCATCATCATTGGAGGTAGTTCTGAGAAAGTTTTACTAATTGTGTTTAATGTAAACAAACTATAACATACACACATACATCAGGAAATCCTTCATATTGTTACCAAACAAAATAAGTGTTTTTGCAACATAACATTGACATTTAAAAATGTCCTTTGAATAGGTATATACAATATACTGTACATTTTAATGTGTCCAACAATATATTTAAATGTTTTCTATGCAATATTCCTCCCACCAATTGCCTTCCCACCAATCTAAATAATCAGCCAGGAAATGGAAATAGTCCAGGAAATGGGCTCATTTCATATTACATATATAAATGAATCACAGCACAAATAATAGTGGATTTCTCAGGAATGGTCTAGAAGAATAACCTAAACAATAGCTTGAATTTATGGTGACAAAGTCCCCCTTTTTCTTTAAATTCCTCCTTATTATTATATTATTATGGAAGGGTGAGACTTGCAATGGTAGCATGTTACACAATTTTGCGATTTAACCAAGGTGTCCACTTTTTAAGGTTATGGTCTGAGTGATACTCTTGCATATATGTCAGTTTTCCAGAAAGGCTGTTGTGTCAATTTTATGACGTATTTGGTGCCATGACACATCTGGTGATCTCCATTTGAAGCTATATGAAGTTTGGTGATGCCTTGTTGTAGTTATAACAGCTTTTCTATACTAGGATGAATTGTGCTGATGCTCATCTACACACTTCCTCATTTCAAAAGATTCTTGGAATTTTATGTCTTGTTTGATATTACTGCTGTCAATTACAGGCAAAGCATCACAATTCCTCTACTCAACTGGAAATCCATGTCTTTACAGATCATCCATTATTAGAGGGTTAAAAATCTATTTACGAGAGCTCATCACTACTCATTGTGGCTGAATATAAGTTGTTGTAAGCAGAATGTGTTAGGGGCATGTAACCTGCATCTACCATGAAAATCTAGCTTTTATGAATTTACTACACCCCATCTTGCTTTTTACTACTTGTGATGTTGATATTCATTATTGTGTGTTTCAACCCCATGTTAGCAGTATATGTTATATTTAAATAACATAATATGACCAATAATCATACATTAATATGCAACACTTACTGCTATATGTTACAGATAGCAGATTATGTTATATATAAATAGGTGAATATTAGTTTTGGACCCCCATGGCACCTAATATTAACCTCTATATCATGGGGGTTCCTATAGACCCAAATGGTACCTAAACCTGGCCCTTTATCATGGTGGTTCCTCTGGACCCCCTTGACAATCTACTACCATATTAGTCTTTATGGGCCCCCATGTAACCTATGCCCCCATAGGGATTCACAAGGACTTCCATAGTCCTTAAAACAACCACCCCCTAATAAAACACAATAAATATTTTTAAAAAAGTATTTCAGGAAAAAACTACATAAAAATTATGTCAAATTATAGAAAAATAAAGAAAAAAAACACATAAAAATAAAAAAATAATTATGAATAAAACAATGAAATTAAAATAAATAATAACATCTACAGAAAATAAAAATTGAAAGCCTGTAGGGGGAGAAATCAAAGTTATACAACCATTGATGACCCTCGACTCCCTCCTCCTTAATTTTCTTCCCTAGGTAAAAGGGCACATCCATGAACGTAGATTTAGTCCTCTTCGATCCTGCTCGAAAACCCTAATTCCTCATCTTCAGCTCATGGAAAAGGCCTATGCCTAAAAATAAACAGACTGCTCTCTAAAAAACAAAAACAAAGAGTATAGGGTCCATTGGGTCTATATGGACCTCTGTGGTAATAGTTCGGTTGCCAGGATTAGCTATCAAAGTTATGGGGCCAGGTATAGATAACATTGGGGTCCATAGGAACTACCATGGTTATAGTATAGTATAGTATACCATGGGGTCCATAAGGGCTCCTATGGTATAGGAGTTAATGTTAGATGCCATGGGGGTCCTTAATGACCACCCCGGTAACGCGTAATGCTGGGTGCCATGGAGGTTCATAAGAATCGTGGTTCAATGCGCGTCCTGTTATTAAATTCCTCCCTCTGTTTTTTTGTTTTTTTTGCTTTTGCGCAATTTCTTAAACATATGGAACAACTGCTGTTGTTCAAGTAAATATTTACATACATGTACTATAAATAGTGTTTGACAGGGATAGAATAGAGGTAAACAAGGCTGATACTGGAAAAATGCACGGAGGACAGGATTTCAGGATATTTTTGCTGTGAACAGGTGAGCTTTAGTTATTCCAATTTACTCACCTTGCCTAGTATAGAACCATGATAAATGTAGATAAATCCAGTTACATAGAAACATAGATTTGACAGTGGATTATTATTTTTATCTGTAGGTGGTATTTGCTGTAACAAGCACAGATTTTCCAACGTCATAATAAATCCGTACACTTAGTTGCTTGAGCTAAAAATATGTTTTTAGATCATATAAAAAGGCCACCATTTTCACAACATAAGACTCTGAAAATAGAATCCGGTTTGTAGAAAAGGAGGTTGCATGTTAGCTTTGTCTTCAAGCACTTCAAGCACAAGTGCGCTGGTCAGTTATGAGATATTGACTTCTGAAGTAATAACCAAAGCAAATATTTAATGTGATTAAGGAATCAATTACTTAAACTTGGCCCATTGTTCAAACAAAGTAAAATTAGATATGTCAATGATAATGAAATAACTAAGGACGGAGGCGAAAAGTACACATTCTCAAACTGTGACCCTTAATTCCTTTATTTCTTATCAGTGCTATTAGTTCATCATCAATTATTTCACTAAACTATAAAGACCTTTCGAACCAATTCATATCAAATTAAATTGCTGATTTAACATGAATAATTATAGAATAAGTTTGTAAACTACATTTTAAAGATATATTTTAGATTTTTAAGGAAATGTTGGACTTTGGTTTTATCTGTAAATGAATTACTGAAAATTCTCAACAACAAATAAAGTTACTGAGGTTAATAATTTTTAATTCCTGTAATAACACTATAATATATTAATATGACAAAGCTGAAACATAGTTACATAGTAATTGAAGTTGAAAAAAGACTTTTAGTCCATTAAGTACAACCTTTTTTGATCTCCGCTGATCTGCAATATGCAGATTAATTGATAATTGATCCAGAGGAAGGCAAACAGAAAAAAACCCCAGTGAAACTTTTCCAATTGTCTCAAAGGAGGAAAACAATATAAAATGATTTCCTGATCGGACTCCTCCCTGGATCAATACTCCCTCTCTAATTATCCAGGATAACTCTGAATGCCCTTTTTGTTCAGGAATATATCCAATCCCTTTATAAAGTTATCTATCAAATCCGCTGTCACCACCTTCTTTGGTAGAGAATTCCACAGTGTTACCGTTACTGTGAAGAACCCTTTTCTTTCTTTAAGGTAAAATCTTTTTACTTCTGATAACTCAAAGGGTGTCCTTTTGTTACAAAAAGTTACAAAACCTCTTGGCACAAAAAGTTTATTTGACAAAGCCTTGTATTGACCCTGGATATATTTATATTGAGTAATCATATCCCCTCTTAGATGCCTTTTTTCTAGACAAAATAAGTTTAATTTGGTTAGTCTTTCTTCATAACTTAGCCCTCCATTCCCCTTATTAGTTTTGTCGCCCTTCTCTGTACTTTTTCCAGCTCTAAAATGTCCTTCTTATGTAGTGGTGCCCAAAATTGTACTCCATCTTCTATACCCTTCTTAATACATGCTAATATTTCACTTGCCTTTGCAGCTGCTGCTTCGCTTTGAGCACTGTTACCTAGGTGGTTGCCCACAAGCACTCCCAAATCCCTTGCAATATCTGCTACCCCTAGATTTGCTCCATTAAGATTATAAATTGCATTGCTATTTTTCCTTCCCAGATGCATAACTTTATATTTATTCATATTAAATCTCATCTGTAATATAGTTGCCCATTTCTCTAATTTATGCAAATCCCTTTGGAGGGAAAGTACATCATTATCTGATTTAATTACCTTGCACAACTTAGTGTCATCAGAAAAAATGAAGACAATACTTTCTAATCCTACTTCTAAGTCATTAATAAATATGTTTAAAAAGGAGAAGACTCTCTCTCACTCCCACGTGGCACTGTATCAAAAGCCTTTGCAAAATCCAAAAAGACTACATCCACTTAGTTGCCTTGATCCAAGTTCCTACTAACCTCTTCATGGAAACTAATTAAATTTTTTGGACATGACCTATCCCTCATAAACCTGTGTTGATTCCTAATTATACTCTTGTTTAAATATACATATACCTGTATATTATCTCTTATTAACCCTTCTAAAAGTTTTCCCACTACCAAAGTGAGACTCACTGGTCTATAATTCAATGAAAGAGAGGAAAGAGAAGGGAAGAGGTGCAAAACCTAGTGCTAAAAAATGCTAAACTAGATAAAAACATAGAATGCAGGTAAAAATGCCAACTCACATGTCCTAACCTCACAGTATGAGGTATTTCAGTCACTCATCAGGAAGTCCTTTTCCTGTGGTAAAATACGGAAGTAGCTGGTTCCACTGGTCCGGGAACTGCATCTTCCTGTCTGTTTCACGTGAGGTGGAGTGAGGAGTCACTCTTTCGGGGAGATTGCCGCAATGCCTAGGAAAAGCAACATAAGCAGCCAGAGCATGCCAAAAAAAAACAGCAAAAAAGGAAAGAGAGTCTGCGGGGAGAGACAGAAAGTGGGGCAGAAAGCGACAGAAAGTGGGGGAGAGGCCAGAGAGATCAGTGAGGGCGTGCAGGGGAAGGGGAACGAGAGGCAGCAAAGTCGCTGGTAAATGCAGGAGAAGAAGTAGAGGCAAAAGGCGAAAAAAACAAAAGAAAAGGAGATAGGGAAGAGGAAAAGAGCAATGGGAGGGAGAGAAACAATGGGAAAGAGGTGAGGGACTCACAGCAGCGAGAAGAAGCAAGGCAAAGGGAAACAAAAGGCAGACAACACAGAGCAGAATAGGAGTGAGCAACATGGAAAATATGTGCACAGGTGAGTGTGATGGGCAGGTTTATAAAATAGTGGAGGAGAGGGAACCTCCCACAATCCCAGATAATTCACCTTGGTATATATATGTATATATGTATATGTTTTTTAACATATTTTAGATGTTCAAATGTGTGTAGCTGTTAAGCAAAGCTGTTAAGCAAAGCTGAAAAGGAGAAAGATTAAAGTCTGGGCTTAAAGAATACAGGCACTTACTTTATATAAATGTATTAGACTATTTTGTTTTGTTTGCTTCCTCCCAGAGTTAATTGGGAGCAGGCCATTTTCTTTCATTTGTTTTGAGATTTTTGTAAAACTGGCAACCATTTTAGTAAAGCTCGGAGCCTCCTAGGTTGTGTGCCGCTTTAAAGAAAATGTCATAAATATGGCATTCAAGATAGAAGACAATGGTAGTTTACCACAATATTCAAAATATGTATTAGACAGCACCTGCAGTATTTCTGCCCCTGCTGGTCAGCCAAGACTAGGAATTATAGACAAGAGAAAATTCTGAGCAGCAGGGTTGGGATTTCTTTCTTTATAGAATATTATTTTTAAGTATATTCATTAGCTATAAAATTAAGCTAAAACACGTCATTACTTTCATTTTTATCTTGTTGCTCTTGGGTCTGTATCTTGAAGAAACAATAGTGCAGTAGTGATAGTGTGTCCTACAAACTACAAGAAAATATTTAATGCCTGAGAAATTATACTGATATCAGAATCTACAGTAGGGACTTTTTGTTAATTTTCCATCACTATTCAAGCTTCAAAAATCCAAACATTATGCCATGTATACTCAAAATATGATGTTTTTCTTGAAAAATAAAGAATCACTGAACAAAATGTGGATCAGTAATAAAGAAACACTGAAAAAATGTGGATCAATAAAAAGTTCACACACACTATACTTTGCTCTGTCTATCTGATTAACAAGCAGACATGCCTTTGACTGTGAGAGCACAGGGTTACGTCAAGGACAAATATGCACCAAATCAGAACAAACTGCTTTGAGGAAATCTACAACAGTGCTCACATGTTTTTTAGGTTAAATGCAGTTCAGGGCTTCAGCATGGAAAATAAATGCAATAAGTAAAAATGCTGACTAACAGCCTCATTAAATTCGGGCTACGTTTTAAAACTAAACTAAGCTATCTAAAAAAGTAGGACTGAAGACTATTAAATTAGCCTTGTAAACCTCCCTGCAGACGACTTGCAGGTTAAAATGCTGGACGGACGAAAAATGCCTACAAGACGTGCAACATGTAACTTCGCAGCCCACAACCCTTTGATCTGTCAAGCCCGCCACATTCCAATCCTGCTATTATATTGCAACGAAGTCCCACGCGAGCTAGCCCGTAACACACAAATGGAGGCCAAGACCTAACAAGTGCTGGGGAGGATTCGTAAAGTCTTCTACAGCCCTTATGTTGGCTGCAGTAGCAGCAAAAGAGACCCACGCTCTGGCCCCCAAATCTCCCTCCGGCCCCTAAAGCTCCCCCCTGCTCCCCAAACTAATCCCCATGCTGCATGAGTCGCGATCTGAACTTCTGCAGGCTCCCAATATTAACTCTTGCTGCCGGGGGTCCCATTCGGGACCGTCGCGGCAGTTAAACTTTTAACCCCTGCCCCAAGGTATTCCAAGTACCCCTACGGGACCTAAAATTAACCCCACTATGCTGAGGGTCCCCATCAGGAACCCTGCAGGGTCCTTATATTATATTATTATTCCGCCTTGTGGGAAGGCACTACCACGGGGTGTAGCCCATTCTGATTGGCTGAAGGCAATAGCGCCTTCTGATTGGATTTCAAATTATTGACAGTTACATCAGCCAATCAGTGGACAGGCAAGTGGATTATTTAGAATTTATTATATTACATGTTGTATGTGTTTTTGTAATAACTATAATGTTTCTTTTTTTTTTGTAGGTGTGACCGGGCCTGTGGACATTTATGGAGGGCCTTGTCTGGGACGAAGAGCAGAGTACGATTTAGTAAGGTTGTTTTTCTTTAGTTCCAATATAGGTTTGTTTATTTGATATTTTTATTTTCAGTGATGTATTTTATTAGTTTCAGTAATCTATTTTTTTATTTTGTGTACTGTAGGGTTTTTTATTTTTCTGTAAATATTGTTTTTTAATTTGTGTAATTAGTTGGGTGCTAGGGATTTTATTAGGGGTTTCGCTAGGTAGGGGTTAATAGGGTAGGATAGAGGGGCATTAATAGGATAGGGTAGAGGGGGGTTCATAGGGTAGGGTAGAAAGGCGGTTAATAGGATAAGGTAGAAGGGGGGTTAATTAGTTAGAGGGGGGTTATAGCATGGGATAGGGTAGGAATGGGTTAAAAGTGTAGTGTTTAGACTTGGTGTCATGAGGGTCCTGGAGGACCCTCATGGTACTTATATATAGTGCACTTATAGTGTTAATTGGTAGGTTTAAGTATTGTCCCTTAAGGGTCTGTATACTGTAGACCCTTATAAGACTGATGGGGTAATTAGAGGCTCCTGAGGGTCTATATAGACCCCCATGAGTGATGGGGTTAATTTTGGGTGCCAAGGGGTACCCCGCGGCAGGGGTTAATTTTTTAGTTAGCGCAGGACTTAAAGGACCTTTAAGGTCCTTTCAGGACCCGCAGGACTGGAAATTTGAATTTTTGAATGCTGCGGGGGGCCTGATGTCTACCTCCAGCATAGGGGGTTAACATTAGGTGCCGGGAGGATACTTAAAGTACCCCTGGCAGCAGGGGTTCGGTGTTTAACTGCAGCAGGGTTCCTGATCGGGACCCCCTCAGCAAGGACTGATATCGAGAGCTCATCACCCATGATGGCAATCAATTTTGCCATTGGCTACGTTACTACGGGTTAGACTAATTGATCCTGTTCATGGTGCACATCCAGCGTGCGACAGACTGTGTTGCGGTTTATCGTCTCCGGCCCGTAACTTGCAGCACCTTCCAATTTAATAGTCATGTAACAGGGGGAATTTCAAGCTTGCAGCCGCTGCGGGCCTCACGTTGGAGTTACTGGCCTCCAATTTAATGAGGTTGCAAATATGCCACAATCAGTCAATAACACATGCATGATGCTTCCTGTGTTATGCCAACTGATGTTATCATAGGGGGATTATCCTACTGAATACACATATAATATTTGTTAGAGACCACCAAGTTATTTCAACCAATAAAAATATGTTTTGCAAAACAGAATTTCATCGTAATCATCTTGGAAAAGAACATTTGCAGACACTTTTGCAAAAGGACATTTTAATGTACTATGATTGCTAGCTGTGATCCATCAGTGAACTGTTTTTTTTACAATCAAAATATCCATGTATATAACAGCTAAAAGATTTTAGATATTTTTTTTGTATGGTTTTAATGCTTTAGTATCTGTATTTGTTTTATGAGCAAAATGTTCTGTATACAAAAACAACTTAAGTGGCAGAAGTGTTTGAATTATCTTCACAGTTTGCTTTGGTCTCATTCTACCCATATGCAGTATATTTATCCACAGGGCAATATGTCCCAGGAAGGCGCATTTGAAGGGGCTTTTTCTCTATTCATAGATATGGGAACAACACTTCACAGGATAACCGCTGGCCTCCATTTGGATATGATTTCTATTAGGATCTACATTATATTAAATTTGCAAAATTTAAGACTTTTTTTCCATTTGTATTGCAAAATGTGTGAAAAAAACATTACAAAGTCACGTTGAGAAAAGAAACAAGAACTATTTGAGGCCAATTCAACATAGCTGAAGTCCACAAAGCCATCTCAAGAAGTTCTTACGTTATTTTCTTACCTCTTTTAATAGTTCAGTAGGATACACAAAAAGCTTGTAAGGTCATGTATCCTCCCTTTCAGACATGTTCATAAGTCTGAAGCTAAGATTATAAGTACAGAAAAGAAGACAACAGGGGAGAAGATACACATTTTTATAGTAGTGAGATTATCTGGACTGCCCACTCTATACATAATTAATTCACTTCCATCACAATATCATCATCTTTAGTTCCTTTATACTACTTGTATTCACTGAAACCTGGCTCATATCATTTGATATTACCTCTCCTGCTGCACATGGTAAATTACACTTCACTCACATTCTGGCCTTTGATATAGAGGACAGGAGTCATAAAGATCCTACTCTCCCCCAGTTGTTTCCTCCAATGCTCACTCACTTTTATTCTCTTCCTTCAAAATCAACCTGTTCATATTTTTTCCCTTATTTCACTGCATGAGGCATTATTCTACCACCCTAAGCCATCTCCTAAATATTTGTAATATCTTTCTGACTGGTTCCCTCAATTTCTGTGTTTCAATATCCCATCATTAATTCTTATTACTATCATTTATGTTGATAACCCCACAGCTTAATCTGCTTCCAAACTAATCCCACTAACATCCTCATTTGGCTCATCACAGTTAGGTACATAGAAGAGGGACCCATTATCAATAGGCTGCCCCTGCTTACTTGGAAAACCTGTACATCTGATGAGGTCAAGCCCTTAAGCTTATCAAGGTGATTATATTAACTACACTCAGACTATCTGTTTTATCTGCCTAAGACCCCATGTGTTTGTTTATTTAGGTGGGGGCTGGGTAAGTCATCACCAGATAACAACACTGTAACAGGCTGCCCCTGCTTACTGCGAAACCCTGTACATCTGATGAGCCCAGGCCTTTAAACTTATCTTGGTGATTATATTATTGATAACCATTTGCTGTAATCTTGAAGTGTGTGTACAAGGATTATCTATGAGACTACGGTCTTGGGCATTGGCCGATGCAATAGCCTGCAATTACTATAACATGAAACATAATACATATGTTATACAGAACATAAACCAAGATACATACAGTATAACAGAGTAATCATATTTTAACCATAAGCACTAAGAAATACATAACCATAATAATAAACAGTAACTTCTTGCCAGACCAGGCCCAGACCATGGTCCAAAACAGTCCAGTCAGGTCCTGGGCATGACAACAGTGGACTACTTTTCCAATATAATATGATGGTCACACCATTGACCTTGTCTTTCTAATCTCTGCACTATCTCTCAGTTATCCAATTTTCCCTATCCTCACACTCAGTCTCATCACTACACCTGGACAACCAGGGGCGTTGGAACTGGGCGTGGGGGGGATAAGCCCCTCCAGATTAATGAATAGGGGACACACAAAAAATAGCAAAATTAAACTTAATTGTGCATTACCAGATTTGGCCAATAGAGTGCCATGCTGTTCCCATGAAAGCTTTGACCCATAATTTTATATATATATATATTGTGACAAAGCACTGCCACTAGCAGGTCCAGTGCCCTGTATTAAGCAACTCTCATAAGGAAGGCAAGTGCTGGAGGCTTTTAAATAGTTAATTACTTTATTAATGAGTAACAGCCAGCAAACACAATAATCAAATGTCCAAAGTACTAGCTTCTTCCAGTTATTCACTGTGAAACTGTAGTCCCAGGCCTCTCTGGGACTCTGCCCTTCCTGGGTGAACACCGTCAGAGTCTTGGCAACCAGAAAAAAAACACTTCCGGACTGCAGCTTCTTTAAATGTCCAACTGCAGGATATAGTCCAACAAACAGTCCCATAACATGGAACAGGCCACCCTGAACACTCTCTTCTCAGCGTCTCTCAATCCTGCTGTCTGTATACTTCAGGCAGTCTCTCTTACTGCCTCTCTCTCTCTCTCTGTACCCTCAGAGCTGCCTCTCCTTGCTGGTCTGCACTCCACTGCATCTCCACACCGATCTCTAGGAGCACTCCGTCACACTCTATATATGTGTGTATATATATATATATATATATATATATATATATATATATATATATATTTATTTATGATTTTTAATTATATTGGCGAGCACTGAGAATTTAAACAAATAAATATAAAAATAAAGTTTTGAGAGGCACTGCTGCATTGGGCCCCAATGCCTTGTGGTGGGTGCACCGGTGGTAGATCGGCCCCTGCTTCCTGTCCTGGGAGTAGAGTTGAATTATCACCCCCAGATGTTTGGGGGCTCCTACGCACATGCAAACGACCCCATTATTTCAGCCTCCACAAACATATAGAGATTTCACTTTTACTGACCCTTAGCAATTTTCCAACTTACTATAGCTACTCATCTCTAACCCTGTCCTAACCAGCCTTACAATGCAACCACACACTTAACTGCTCCCGCCACATCCCAGAACACATGCTAATAAGGACTTCCCCAACTACAAATTAATTCTTCATTTCTACAATGCTGTATTTCACCTTTCCACACAAATATATCTATCATCCATCATGTCCAATGTAGTATTCAAACCCCATGAACCTGTTTACAATATTCAAATCTCGCCTCTGCCCACTCCACTCCCTTCCACCACCACCATTTCAGCCCAAGACATTGCTGAAATGTTCAAGAATGAAAAGGATACAATTAGACAAGATGCAGTATCTCCTTACACCACACAAATTCTTCACTTCTGTGAGTCTCCAACCGACAGCCTCACTTAGCCTACTCATCCCAGTCACAAAGGATAAAGTGGCTTCACTCTAGTCAGACTTTCACTTTACCTGCTGTCCACTGTACCATATCCTTTTACAACTTATTTCCTTCTTTCTACGACCCTATGTCCAGATCTAGCCCCACCACATTTGTCTCTCCATAACAATTGATACATTTATATTTTTATAAAATATACTCACTTATCCTGTCATTATCCTAAAGAAGCCCTCTTCATCCATCAATGCTCTCTAATTATCCCCTTTCAGTATTTCATTTATTTAAAATTACTAGAATTACTTGTCTACAGCCATCTAACTCATTAAATGACCCTCTGAAAGCTGGTTTCTAAAGTAGCTAAAGATCTCCTGACAAAACAAAAGATTATTTACTACGTATACTCCTGGACTTTCTGCTGCCTTTGTCATAGCTGACCAATTAGTTATTTTCCAACTCTCAGCACCTTTGGCCTCTGTAACACTACTCTCTCATGACTCCAGTCTTATCTAACCAATCCTTTGTTGTCCTGTATGTATGTAGATCTTCATCAATGCTACCACTCACTGTGTTAATTGAAGGCTGTATTTCGGGTCCCTTGCTTTTTTCAAACAAACTGACTCACTTGCAGCACTCTCGCATGGTGGTTTTCACCTCAGTCACATACCTAGACCTGGCATCAAACAAGGTGGTGGTGTGGGTGTATTACTTTCTTCTTGCTGTACATATCACCTCATACCCCATGTCCCATCCCTCCAATTTTCATCTGTTGAAGCTCATACTATCTGCCTCTTCTCTCCTATCTCTCTACGTGTTGCTGTAATCTATCACCCCCCAGGTACTCCCTCTCAATTTTTTGATCACTTTTCCGTCTGGCTCCCACACTTTCTTTCTTCCAACATTCCCACTCTAATACTTGGTGACTTCAACATTGCCATTGACACCCCCACCTCCCCAGCAGCCGCCAAACTACTTGCACTCACCACTTCCCTCTGACTTTCACAACTTACATATTCTTCAACTCACCATGCTGGACACTTTTTTTGACCTTATTTTCACCAATATTAGCCCTACCTCCAACCCAGTCATCCACCCTCTCCCTCTATCTGACCATCACCTCCTTACCTTCAACCTCACCACATCTTCCTCTCATCACTGTTCTTAAACCCCAGCCACAATAACCCACAGAAACCTGCTACAACTCGACCCTACACAGCTCTCCACTGTGCTCCAAACTCTTCTCAGCACTATCACCAACCTCAACTGCCCTGACACTGCCACCTCACACTACAGCTCTACTCTCTCTTCCACCCTTGACACCCTTGCCCCAATAACCACACGCAGACGTTTTCGATCTCATCCACAACCATGGCATACTACACACACACGTTACATTCAGAAGTGCTTCCGCACTGCTGAACGACTATGGAGGAAATCATGCTCCACAGCAGATTTCCTTCACTACAAGTTTATGCTACATTCCTACTCCTCTGCCCACAACCTGGCCAAACAGTACTACTTCACATAACTAATATCAACTCTGTCCTCCAACTCCAAATGTCTGTTTGCCACTTTCAATACTCTCCTCCGCCCACCATCTCCCCCCATCCCTTCCTGTCTCACGGCTGAAGACTTTGCCAACCATTTAACAAATAAAATGTAATCTATCCACAATTAACTATCCTCTCATCATGGCTCACACACTCCACCCTCTCATCTAACCAACAACACCCATTCTACTCCCCTCCCCATTCCCACAGCCACTTTGAACTACTTTACCCATGCAACAGAGGATGACGTCTCCATCCTACTATAATCCTCTCACCTCACTACCTGTCCTTTTGATCCTATTCCATCTCAGCTCATCCCACTCCTTTCTACTACACTAATACCAGCTCTGACACACATCTTCAACCTTTCCCTAAATACTGGCATGTTTCCATCATCTCTAAAACATGCCGTAATTATACCCACTCTCAAGAAATCCTCATCTGATTCTGAGATTGCATCTAACTATCACCCTATCTCTCTACTTCCCCTGGCTTCCAAACTGCTGGAGCAGCTCATCTATAACCACCTTAGGAGTTTCATTGCCTCTATCTCTCTTCTGGACACCTTCCAATATGGCTTTCGGTGACAACTCTCCACTGAGACAGCCCTCACCAGTGACTTGCTCACCGCCAGGTCTAAAGGCCACTTTTCCATTTTGCTTCTTCTGAATCTCTCTGCCACCTTTGACACAGTTGACCATCCGCTTCTACTCCACATTCTCTCCTCCCTCGGGCATTTGAGACACTGCTCTCTCGTGGTTCTCATCATACCAAGAACGATCATTTAGCATCTCCTTCTCCGGCACATCTTCTTCTCCTCACCCCCTGTCTATTGGCATACCCCAAAGATCAGTCCTAGGCCCCCTCCTCTTCTCCATCTACACATCCTCACTCGGCACCCTTATAAACTCTTTTGGGCTCCAGTACCATCTCTATGCAGATGACACCCAAATCTACCTCTCAGCACCAGATCTATCCCCCTCTCTTCCAGCACACGTCTCCGGCTGCCTCTCTAGTATATCCTCTTGGATGTCCCCCCACCATCTAAAACTCAACATGTCTAAGACTGAACTCTTAATCTTCCCACCCTCTACTACAGCTTCAATTCCTCACATCTCTCTCTCTGTCAATAATGTCATCATCACTCCCACCTCCCAAGCCGTTGTCTCAGGGTTCTACTGATCCCTGCCCTTTCTTTCATCCCACACATACAGTCTCTAACCAAATCATGTCTTCTCCATCTAAAAAACATATCCAAAATATGCCATTACCTTACACAAGACACTACTAAGATTCTAATACACTCTCTCATCATTTCTCATCTTGACTATTGCAACTCGCTCCTTGTTGGCCTGCCCATCACTCTCCTCTCCCCACTTCAATCCATAATGAATGCCTCAGAGAGACTCATCTTCCGTACACATCGTTCAGTGTCGGCAGCTCCTCTTTGTCAATCACTTCACTGGCTTCCCTTAGCCTCCAGAATAAAACTTAAAATCTTGACCCTAACTTTTAAAGCCCTCAACAACAGCGCACCCCCATACATCTCTGCTCTCATCTTCAAATCTCCAAATACTACCCCACATGCCCTCTTCGTTCTGCTAACGACCTTCTTTTTTCTACCACTCTTATCAAATCCTCTCACTTCCGCCTCCAGGACTTTTCTTGTGCTGCCCCTATTCTCTGGAACTCCTTGCATCGCTTCACCAGACTGTCCTCCTGCCTTAAATCCTTCAAAACTTCAATAAAAATGCACCTCTTTAAAGAAGCCTATAACCTTCCTCCCTAACATGCTCAGCACTACTCTTTCCCTACTGTTCCACATACAAACTTCAACCTTTAGAAGTCTGCAAGTTTCAATCTTGTAAGGTGCTTTAGGGAAAGCGCTATGGACACAAGATTCCAAGGTCAAAACATTCATTGCAATGTGTGAATCTTGAACTTGTCATTGCCTGTAACTTAACTTATGCATAGCGCTGCGGAATATGTTGGCGAGTTACAAATAAACGATTATAATAATAATAATAATAAGCCCTCTTGACTCCATTATCATCCCTATTTTCAGGATACCAAAATCTACATCTCCTCTCCTTACATATTTCCAACATACTGATTTGTGTCACCACCTGTATATAGAATATCTGCTGGATGTCTTCTGACAACCTAAAAATAAACGCTTCAAATACTACATTCTTAATAATCCCACCCTCTTTCACATCCCAAGCACCAGACATCACTCTCATAGTCGACAACTGCTCCGTTAATACCTACACCCCAAGTCTGCTAACTTGGTACTACTCTGGACTCAGCACTCTCCTTCAGCTCATGCATTCAATTACTTATAAAAACCTACTATTGCATCAGCAAAAGATCCCCCAAATCCATACTTTTTGGATACAATAAACAGTCAAAGTCCTAATTCACTCACTTATCATTTTGCACATACATTTTTGCAATTCACTTCTCACAAGCCTTTCCCTTACTAGACTATTCCCACTCTAGTCAATCGTAATTGCCTCTGCTAGGATAATATATCTCACCAGTTGCTTCTCATATGCTGTCCAATTCTGCAAATGCTTCCATTGGCTTCAAAATATCCAATAAAATGCTGACACTCACCTACAAAACCATAATTTGCATTGCTCCCTCCTACATATCAGATCTAATCTCCAGATGCCCCCTAACAACCTCTATGGTCTGCCCATGAGAAACACATTGTAATACCTCCTTACACTATCATTTGCACACAAGTTCATTTTGCTGCTCTACCCCATACTGTCAGAGGCAGTGACAGATTTCCTTGGGACCTAAAATCTCTTCAGATGGTGACTGCATCCATGAAATTAAAAGATGTTTGCTTCTGGAGAGGAAAGCTATGGCAAGCTTGTACGAGCTAGTAAAAAAAAAAATATTACAATATCAACAAAGGTCTGCATAGTTAGAACTATGGTATTCCCAGTAGTAACATATGGATGTGAGAGCTGGACCAGAAATAAGGCTGAGCGTTGTAGGATTGATGCCTTTGAATTGTGGTGTTGCCGAAAACTGCTTAAAACAAACTATTCACTGGAAAGTTGTTGGGGCTTCCTAATCAGTAGTTGGCGGCTTGGAAAACACCGGTCCAAGTCAGAATTCTGGGGACCCGTACTGGAAGTAACACACACAAAATCATTCTCAGTACTAAATCCGTTTATTGCCATGTCATAGCATAGGTTATATACTTGCAAAAGAAGGCGGATATTAGAGGCGATTTACAGTTCATGTTAGTCAGTTGCAAGGACAGATAATCAGGTGTTTTTCTGTTTCTTAGAACAGCTAGAAATGTTTTGTGTTTTAGTAATGTCGCAAAAACGTTCCAGGAATGTGATATTATGGTTAGCTGGAAATTCTTAGGAATAAAGCCTTGCAGCCTGTAATAAAAACACAAAGGAATACAAGGGAAGTAATGACAGAGTAAACATAATTATCATCAATATAAGAACAACATTCTTTACCTATTAAAGCACACACACCGCCTTTGGAAGCTAAAACATAATCTAAAGCCATTCTATTCTGCAAAGTGACCATTCTAAATTTGCATCTGCTCCTAGTTTAGTTTCTCAATTGCTTCAGCAGAGCTATTCAAGGCCCTCTGTACTAGTAGAGAAAGGATGGCTAGTTCTACCTGTAGTTTCCCTACGCCTGCATGTGGGAAGGTTATACCTAGGGTGTCTAGGAATATTTTCCACCTGCTCTATATCCCTCATGTTCCTGATGTGGCTTTGTGGAAGTGTTGGGGTTGTGTATATATATATATAGGATTACTTGACCTAAATAACAACTGTCCACCTAATTAGGGGGCAGCCATCGATAGGCGTTCCTGCCACAGATAAAGTATACATTCATGGCTGGAGAAGGTGGCATAAGGTGGAAGAGATTAGAAACGGATCTATTAGTGTTGCTACAATAAGTACCATTAATTGATATATTATGTAAAAGAGAAAATAAGTAGGGACATCCGGGACCACTACAGCTCCAAGGTGAACAACTCTTGTACAGGTCAGAAAGGAACCAGAGGAGGTCCTATAAAAAATAAGTGTGGTATTGGAGCAAGTGGACCAACCAACAGATTTACCTTTTCTAAGGGCCCTAAAACAGTTATACCCTGGGTTAGTGTGGGTTAACATAAATGATACACTCTTATTATATTTTGATGGGAAGTACATGCGTATGAGGTGTTGCATCCATATAGAGTTAAGTGGTGTGGCTGATTGTACATAAGTAAAGAAATTCCATTTGCGGGGTTGTGTACTGCCATTGTAATATATGTGGCTTTGAGTGAAGTTTTCTGCTGGAAGGCCAAATAGAGGCATACCCATTTCCCCATGTGTAAAGACTTGTGCACATACCCAGCAATTGGAAAGGTTAAGTGAGTGAGCATAGCCTTGTAACATTACGGAAAATGTATTACGTTCCCAGGGATGATTTTGTATAATGGTGTTATCACGTATGGATCTCTTGTGCCTATGAGGTGAACTAGTATTGGTGTGAGTGTTATTGTGTTTACCACAAACAGACTTTAATGGTCCCAGTTCGTCTGGGTAATAATGGCAATTAAGAAATGCCCATAAGGGCAAATAAATCAGGAGCATAATGCACATCAACAGGACAATGTTCTTCAATGCATTCTGTGGATGCAGGAGTAGGTTTGACATTTTTATTATCGCTGTCTTCAATCGCTTTCACTGGGACTTTGTCACCTGCTTCACCCCTCTTTGGACACAGCTTCAGACGTGATGCGTGGATTCAGATGTCCTGTGAGTCAGTGAGGAAGGCAGTCCTGGTTACTGCTACAACGGTAGTCGGTGGTCCGAATGGGAAGCCTCCCTTCTTTGCTCTGTTCAGTTGTCGGACACAGACGAGGTCACCTGGCTGGAATGGATGTTTTGGTTCCTGTGAGGGTAAAGGAAAGTGAGAAGACACATCACCATAGATGCCATTCAATTTATCAATCAATTGTTGCACATATTGTTCTCTTATAAGATCAAGATCACCAGACATAATTACACGTGGGCCTTTTACCCAAGGAGTTGGAAATGGTCTTCCCATTAGAATCTCAAAAAGGGACAATTTAGTAGACTTATTAGGAGTCATCCTAATTTTTGCTAGAATAGCAGATAAGTATTTCTGCCAGTTCACCCATGTACCTGCAGTGGCCTTTGTAAGTTTCTCCTTAATAGTGCGGTTCATTCTTTCCACTATGCCGGAACTCTGAGGATGGTAAGGGATATGGAATTTCCAGGTTATCTGTAGCCATTGTACCGGTTCCTTAATTACCGCACTAATAAAGGCTGGTCCATTATCAGAGTTAATTTGCAATGGGCATCAGTATCTCAGTATTATCTCGGTAGTTAATATTTTAGCTACCGTCTTAGCATCCTCTCTTTGTGTTACAAAGGCCTCAGGTCACCGTGAGAACTGGTCTACTATCACCAACAGGTACAATTGCTTTGATCCTGTCTTTGGGATATGAGTAAAATCAATTTTTAAATTGGTGAATGGAGATGTGGGTAGAGGAAAAAGATCATGTTAGGCTTTGTTAGGTACTGTAGAGGTATTCTGTAGACACTGTATAGATCTTTGTATGTATGTCTGGCAGTGTGATTTTAAGTTTCTGATGCAAAATGACAGTTGCAACTGTTTGCTACCCTGACAGCTAAAGCATTACCTCTAGATATAAAATCATTGCGATTCTTTGTACTTGCTATGTGTTATCAGTTTTTACTAGTTTAGTTTTCAGTGTGTACTACTGGATGCAGGTGGGGGGGGGGGGGGTTCTGCGGCTTCTGTTCTCTCTGTCCCTGCTCTTGAGCATGGGGGGGGGGGCTTTCTGGACGGCCACAGCGCAAGCAGCCAATGCTCGGAGACACGCCAGCATCCCCTAGACCGGAGCGGGGACTACTTTGGAAAAGAATGCAACGGGACACATACTAACTCCGTGATCTTGGGCACAGACCGCGGCCATGGTTTTACAATTGTCCCTCATATACAGGTAGAATGGTTTACAATAATCAGGTAGTCTTAAAGTGGGGGCCTGCATAATGCTAAATTTTAAGGTCACATAAGCTTCAGTCATACCTGGAGTCCACTGAATATATTTTGGGCTGTCCCCCTTAGCAGACGTACATAAAATGCAGTCATAGTGTGAGCATTCAGGGATCCATTGCCTGCAATAATTAATCATCAACATGTGTTGCCCCCATTTGTATTTTTTTTTTCTTAGTTACCTTGTGACCTTTAGCTGCTAGGTGCTGTAGCAAACTGAGTGAATCCTGTCTATTGGCTTCCCAGGTATGACTACACAACAAACAGTAGGTCATTTGACGTACTGAAAGGGGACAGAACCATGACACAGGTCCATGACCGCAAGGTATGTTGGAGCACCAGTGAGTAAGCAGCTGGTGAATCCACGTAGCCTTAGGGGAAGACGGGTCCTTGTAAATTGGCCCCCATCAAAAATGAAAGCCATAAGTAGTTGTGTCCAATGGGACCAAAAATAATGCGTTTGATAAATCAATAATAAAAAATATAGTTGCGTCATGGGGAATAGCCGTATTAAGAGTAGTGATATCAGGACAATCGGAGCAATTGGGATGACTAAGTAATTAATTGCCCTTAAATCCTAGACAAATCTAAAGTCATTGTCACGTAATGGAAGGGACGTTAGCCCAATTCCATCCTGACTCTGTATCAGAGTCAAAAAGTCTGTATAACAAGCCGGATGTCAGTCTGAGTCATGGTGTCCTTGACACATTCACTTCAGATACATCATATATGTAGAAGGATTAATTCAGGGGTTATGGGCTGCCTGTTTTCTCTTTCCGTATTTACTATTTGCAATCTATTCAAAAACAAACTCCATTTTGGATCAATTCACATACAAAATCTCCCTTTCAAATCACTTACTAAAACATTTCTAGGAACTATTTCCCTTCAGTTCCGTACTTAACTTACAATAATTCCCAACTAACACTCCTCTTCCTCCACAAACATATAACTACAAATACTGGAATCCACCTTAAAAAGTTCAACAACAACATTCCATACACATGACAGTTTTCTTATCCAAACTAAATACGACCTTAGGAATTTTCTGCCAGGAGGGAAAATTCCTATCACAGAAATTCACAGCTTTTTTTTTTTTTTTTTCGGGACGAGGAGATAAGTGTTAGCAATCTTTAAAATAGAATAAACATATTGTCTTACACTTACAAACATGATATACCATAAATCCTCCACTGTTACATATTTCTGGAAAAAGATTTCCCTTTTTTATATATATAGATGCCGGCTTTAGAAATATATCTCAGTGGTGGACACGATCTCTACAGCCTTAAAGACACAGAGGAAAATTCTCTAACCTGCATTTCTCAATTGTATTGCAAAGAAAAGAAAGTACAGCAAACACTCACAAATTTATTTGCAGCAAAACACAAGACAATCCATCTACTTTATAAACAAAAGCAATCAGAATATTATATAAATGTATGTAAAGAAAAAGTTCCTTTATATTTTTGTGTTCCTATTTCTTTTATTATCCCTTATCTCGTTTGCTCTTTCACGGGACCTGATGTTGCTCTGTGTATATAATTACATATGACAGCTTTGCATGATTCTCCCGGGTTGGGAGGTGGGTATTGTTTAGACTGGGAAGTACCCATTTCCAACTATCCTTCTAAAAAAACTTTAGGTGGTTATCTCAATAGACAACGTTTTGCTATCACAGAACAGGATCGGCTGTACTGAGCTGAAATAGCTCCGACAATTCCGACAGATATCCTCGAGTTAACGGGTTGCCCCTAGACACAGTCTCCAGAGACCTTACTTCCTGATTTTTACACAGAATAACAAACATTTCTTCTCTTAAACAGCACAGCAATACAGCAAAATTCATGAGCAAGCAAAAGCGGATTTGGGGCACTGTCAACCAAGCTGTCAAGTATATATTTATATAAATTTTATTCTTTCTATTCCCACCTTAGGAATAATATATATATATATATATATATATATATATATATATATATATATATATATATATATATCTCCTTGATATATATATATGGCCTTCCAGAGGCCTAATTTTAGCCTTCCAAGGCTTTACACTCTTTTCCTTACAGAGTCTCCCTACCTCATGTAGTACCTACAGTCTACCCAAGACTTAATTCTTAATTCTCCCTACCGCAGGGAGTGTGCCCAACTTATTTACTTGTATACAGTTTACAGAGGAAGACGAGAGTGGGAGCAAAGGAAGGTGCAAACAGACACAATTTACTCTACTCACCTACTCCGTCGTTCTTCGATATCTGTATCCCACTCGTCTGACACCAATTTGTTGGGGCTTCCTAATCAGTAGTTGGCGGCTTGGAAAACACCGGTCCAAGTCAGAATTCTGGGGACCTGTACTGGAAGTAACACACACAAAATCATTCTCAGTACTAAATCCGTTTATTGCCACGTCATAGCATAGGTTATATACTTGCAAAAGAAGGCGGATATTAGAAGCAATTTACAGTTCATGTTAGTCAGTTGCAAGGACAGATAATCAGGTGTTTTTCTGTTTCTTAGAACAACTAGAAATGTTTTGTGTTTTCGTAAGGTCGCAAAAACGTTCCAAGGACAGGAATGTGATATTATGGTTAGGCTATATCTCGTGAATATGTCAGCAAAATATGTTAACCCCTTCATCAGCAGAATATGTTAACCCCTTCAACAGTATGTTCATGAGGCTGAAGCTCAAATATTTATATCATGAGAAGGCAGGATTCCATAGAAAAGACTCTGATGCTGGGAAAGATTGAAGGCACACAAAGAAGGGGAGGCAAAGGTGAAGATCGATATATGAGGTTATTGAAGCAATGAGAGGCAGTGGCTGACAGATGTGCCTTCCATACTGGAATCCATATAGTCACAGAGAGTCAGACACGACTGAGCAACTAAACAACAACAATAACTAACAGAACCTCCTACTACTCACTTAGCAAAACTCTTGTCTCACTCCTACGAAATAACCAATACCTGCAATGTCGAGACCTTTGTGTTCACTAGAAGAAGCTACAACACAATCAGCGTCTGGGTGGGAAACACACTCCTTTATGAGATGTTCCTGTCAATTAATGGGATTTTCTAATTTCTATTGGGTTCTATTGAAAGAAATTCAGTATCAAATGTTGACAGGCTAATTTGCTGTTACATCATGTAATCTGGCACCTACGCATGCTATGCAAGGCCTTGTATCCAATGGACTGTACTCATCTTGCTAGTCTACACAGTAAAACTCACATAGAGATATTAATAGCTACATAATTTACGCAAAATACTTGCCGCAGTTGCGAGCAGTCTTTTTTGAGCAATTACTTTAGGGAAACTGATCGGGCTCTTGTTCCTTAATATCAGCTATTCAAACAAGCAATATTCAAGCAATAAATGTCTACAGTACACATCCTGGACTAACAATAAGTAGTCTCCTCCCCTTTTCTCTCTAACCACTTAAGTGGTGTTGTAGAGTGCTTTCTAAGTCATGCCCCAGGCTGTATAAGCTATAGATCTCTTCACCCACTAAATTATGTATTGTCTGCCACCCTATACAGTCTCCAGGGTAGCATGATAGTGATAGACTCTCTGGCCCTTGTAATGGACGAGGTTTTTTTTCTTCCTATTGTATCTCTTTTTCTGACACTTTTTTTTCATATAGAAAGTAATCTCACCCACTACATTTCAAGGGTCAATATCTCTCACTCTCTTTCAGTTGTCTATCTTTAAATGCACGCACAGTCTACTCTTTGTTACTTTAGTTCTTCCCTTTTCTGCTTATTATTTATATATATATATATATATATATATATATATATATATATATATATATATATATATATATATATATATATATATATATCTTTCTTAAACACCAATAATTAATTTGTCTGTTCCTTTACCAAAAAAGCTGTTATTATTCTTTATTTAATGGGCCATTTAAGTGGTCTTATAAAGGTCTCTCTAAAGAATAGTTAGGTAGGACTTGACAGGAAAAAAGTTTCTAAATCTTTTACTGTGTCTTTAAACAATGAATTACTTTTTTTAAATAATGCCCCAGGCTGTATAAGCTCCGGAACTTTCCACTCTCTGGGGCCTTCTATCAAATTGAAAGCTTTTTGAGACCACTCTAAAACACAAATTACTAGCAGTCAGTAGTGTTGCTAGCTATGTACACAAATACACTTTCTTGTCACCTCCCACTATCATATGCTTATTTGGAGAGATGTCTCCGCTGTGGGGCTCCCACTCCAGAGAGAATGCATCATTCAGGGGGTGGAGAAATAAAAAAACTCACACTGCCTAAGGGCTCAATTAAAAAGAGGAATTTGTTTAAATACACAGTAAAAGTTTGATAACGTTTTTTTGTGTTGTTTTTATCAGACCCTACCTATTTTTTAAAGGGCCCTTTACTTGTGCGGCTGAGGAGGAAGGGATAAAAGTGAAAAAGACCATGAGATAAAAGTCATTGTCCTGTATAAGTGTGTTAATGGCACATTTTCCAAGAAAAAGTCTTGATGTGTTGATGCTGAATTTAATTAATATATTGATTAAGGTGTTTAGAGCTGATTCACTATAGAGCTGTTTTTCCTGTCAGACCCCTTTTAAGGCTAAACCCTGCTATAGCTCTGTTTTTGCCTGCAAGATCCCTTTTAACGCTCTGATTTTCTATAGCATTGCCCCACTATAGTGCTGTTTTTGCCTGCCAGACTCCTTTGAATGCTCTGATTCGCCATAAGAAAACAGAATCCAGGATGAGCCAGAAGCTTCAACATCAATAATTTAAAGTTTATATTTCTTCTAATGTTCAGTTTGTGTTAGTGTTATGTCTGCTGTTTCTTTGAAGTTCATATAAAACCAAAAAAAAGTTTTCATTTCAATTGGAATTGTGTTTTTTTTTTTTTTCATGAGTTCCCCTATCTCTATCTTCCCCATGTTAAACTGGCTTGTTTAGAGCTGTTTCGCTTAACACTCCGATTGCCTGAAACATATCCACAGCATTAAACAAGGTATAGCTGTAGTTGTTCTTTCCTATTTGCACTCCCTTAATGTCTTTAGATTTTCTAATAGCTTCCGCTAAAGGTTCTATAAATAGAACAAATAATATTGGATAGGAGGCAGCCTTGCCTAGTACCTATAAGATTCAGTCAGTTAGCTAGTATTTTTGCATATATTTTTTTCTAGATTGATAAAGGATAGCTTCCACTTTCTTCTCGATCTTTTCCCAATTTAAATATATTTAATATATTGGCTTCTGTCATTTCTGGTAGTATTATTCCTTTATTTATTTTTAACTTCATTGAACATATCAGCCATATATTTTGTTAACTTAGATGCAAAGATTTGGTAAATTTTTTTGTCAAAACCGTCTACCCCTGGGGTTTTATTGTTTTGGCTTTTATTTTGACTTCTTCTATTTCTTTACTTGTGATCTTATAATTTAAGAAGCGTAAGTCCTCATCTGTGATTTTAGGTAATTCTATTTTCTCCAGGAACTTCTCAATTTCTATCTTATCTAATTTTTCAATTTTATGGTGTTGTTCGAAATTGTGTAATTCACTGTAAAATGTTAAGAAAACATTACCCATTTCCATAGGGTGTTGTATTAATTTATTATCTGGTCCTTTCAATCCCAAAATACTGTTTTGTATCCTTTGTTTTTTTAGTTTGTTTGCCAAAAATCTTCCTGTTTTATTTCCAAATGTGAATTGGAATTTGGTATTTTCAGATTAATCTGTCAGCTTGGTGTTGTAAAAAATGTTTTATTTCCATATTTAAATTAATAATCTGTTCTAAATTTTCTTTATTAGGATTTGTTTTATTCAAATTTAATGATTTATCTAGTTCTATGTAGATGGTTCTTAAAGGTTTACCTCTCTGTTTTTTTAGGTTTGCCATACAAGATATCATCCCTACCTCTTATATATGCTTTGTGAGGTGGGGGAAACTGAATCTTTTTTAAGCTCAAAAAATGATTTATTTATTTTTCTAAAAAGTCTTTATGTTATTTATCTTTCAAAAGTTGAGTATCTATTCTCCATTTTTTCTTTCTAAAAAAATCTACTGGTTCTTTTATGTTAAACTGATCATTGAATGGTCTGACCAAGGAGTTGTGTCTATTCTTGCCCAATATAATTTTTTAATGTTTGTATGTCTATCAAAAACTAGTCCAACCTAGAGTAGGAGCAATATCTACTTGAGAAATAGGTGATGTCCTTTTCATAAAAATGTGTTATTTTCCAAAAATCCTATAGTTTCATCTCCATCATTTCCTTTCTAAGGGCCTCATTCTAATCATGGCCGTAAAACATCCGCAAGTCTGCGATTCCTTGCACCGTCTTACGGCTACGCGTATCGCTACGTCTATGCTGGTATTCACATGGGCGGCGCCACAAGGAGGTCCCTCTTACGGCCAATCGCAAACCATGCAATCAGTCGTAAAC
Organism: Discoglossus pictus; assembly: GCA_027410445.1. Taxonomy (NCBI): domain Eukaryota; kingdom Metazoa; phylum Chordata; class Amphibia; order Anura; family Alytidae; genus Discoglossus; species Discoglossus pictus. The sequence continues at coordinate 365,556,297 of CM050163.1, read as the reverse complement.
CTTGGCGGACTTGAACCTGATGGCGGCCGCTAGCCTGTAGATTAATGCCCGCCAAATCGGAACACTACTCAAAGACAAATATATATTCAAGGAAGCACTGTAAAGCACTGTAAATGATGGGGAATACAATGGGGAATATGAGTATTAAAAGCACTACATTCACAATTTGGCACATTGCTTCTAGCCAATACAGTCATTTGTGGCCAAAGTCCTACTGGCTTGAAGAAAGAGTTCCTGGTTTGGAGGTCATTCAAGCCTGGTCTTGAATGACATCCAAGCCAGTAAGCCGTTCTCCAAGCTCATCGGACTTTGGCCACAAATGACAGTATTGGCTACTGGCTATGTGCCAGCTTGTCAATGTAGTGCTTCTAATCCTCATGTCCCCCCTAATGTTCTCCATCAATTACAGCGCTGTACAGTGCTGCATTGAATATATATTTGCCTTTAAAGATCTCCAAGCCCGACGGACTTTGATATTTAAATTCCCCTCAGCAGCTCCTTAAAGGGCCCGCAGCACACTAATGCTTACCCCCATGCTGTGGCAGTACAGTAAGTCCCCTCATGGAAACTAACATTAACCCCCCCGGCTGTGGTGTCCCCACATTAACCCTATAATGCAGGGTTCCCAATTGGGACCCCTATAGGCTCCAAACATTAACTCCTTGCTGTAGGGGCCCGCTGCAGCATTTCAACATTTTAATTCCCTGCCGCCGGTCCTTAAAGGGCCCATGGCACACAAATGGTTACCCTAAGCCACCTAACATTAACCCCCCCGATGCTGGGGGTCCCCAATCAGGACCCCCGCTGCATTTAACATTTCTAATTTCCCTTAAAGGACCCGCATTAAATAAAACAATTAACCCCTGCCGCGTGGTTACTATAAGTACTCCCCCGTGCACCTAAAATTAACCCCATCACTCATGGGGGTCTATACAGAACTCCATAAGCCTCTTTTTAACCCCATCAGTCCAATAGGAGTCTAAATACTGTAGATCCCTATAGGACACTAATTAACCCATATAATAACACTATAAATGCCATGAGGACTCTCATAACACAAAGTCTAAGCACTAAACTATTAACTATAACTATACCCCATTAACCCATTTACCCATTTTTATTAGGCGCATATAGATTAACTAAAGTGATTTCCTGTTTATTTATTTTTCCAATGCATATCATGAATCTTCCTTGAGCGTCTGTTTTTTTATATTCTTCTTGTATCTTTAGTTCTCTGTTAGAAAGTATTGCTGCTCCTCTTGCTTTGTTATTAAAAGGTGAATCTATTCCTATAAGTGGGTCTCTTGTAAGCATAGTATGTCAGCTCTTGTATTGACATAGTTTTAAAATGCAAATTTCCTCTTTGAAGGAGAATTTAGCCGTTAACATTGTGTGATATAATTTTGTAACCATTTAATTTCCAAAGGATATCCTTATCAAATCTTTTCCTTTTCACTTCCTGTGCATGTATGTCACCGGTGAGATGTCCGTCTACGTCCAGCACTTCCGGTCGCTGTCTCTTCTGCATAAAGGGAATAGTGAGGATGGACTTACTACTACTACTAGATATCCTCTACAGGTTCTTTCTATTTCTTTTGGTATTTGGAAGTATTCGGAATTGGGGGGGAGAGTTTAGCTTGTCTTCACATTGCCATCCTCTCTGCCGACCATATTGCAGCACCATGCTGCTAATGCTCAAATTTCCGGTCCCACCCCCCGGGAGGGATGATCTCTTATTAGGCTAAACAGACATTGTTTTTAGCTGGGTGTGTGGTTTTTGGTTTTAACCTTGTCCATCATTCTTTAAATGTTTCAGGATTTTCTTGCCTTTAATAGGATTACATGTATATTTCTCTATTTTAGGGAATAGCCAGTTTGTATGGCACACTATAGCCCTCCATATAGGAGGTCTCCATGGTGAGACATAGGGCTGTTGGTGACAATATTTTTCCCCCCTCCCCCCTTGTTGTTATATTTAATCTGTGTTCATGTTGCAATTCTTGTTAATTAGGGTATTATAGCCTCAGACATAGCCCCTCTTAGAGTCATTCTTGTACTCCGGTTAACTTTGAACATATATTCAATCTGTGTTTTTGGCAATTTCGTCATTGTCTGGTATTTTGACTCTTACTAGAGTGATGAGTAATTCAGTTCTGTGATCCTTTAGTTTTTGTTAAGCAGCATATTTTTCTCTTTTTAAATTGGGTAAATACATTTTTTCTTTTTAAGTTTTGAGAGCATATTATCCTTTTGCTGTTTTTTCATGAGACACTACTTCATAGCAGATACTAAGCAAAAAGTATTGAAGACCAAAATCAAGTATTGCAATAAAATGTGTAAAGTAGGACTTTCTAATACTAATGTTATTATTTTAAATTTAAATTACAAAACAATTGTCTGAGAATATGATTTGTATTAAATGGTAATGAATAATTGTGATTATACATCAAAAAGTGATACAGTAATATGGAAATGTATAAATGTGGAGATAAATAGTTATAAACAGGTCTATGTGGTCTTATTTCTATGCATAGAAAATCCCTCAAAAAAGGAGTTTTAAATAGAAACCATGAATTAATTATTAATATAAATAAATGAATCTCACGATTATTATCACACAATTATTTAAACATATTCAATTTCCCTCTCTCTTTATGGTGAGACTAAAAGTCAACTGTTTATAATCATTTAAATTTGTGTTTTTAATAAAACCAGCTCCGTTAAATGTCAGCGTGAAAATAAGTAATAGTGATCAATAAGATCAATATGTCAGCCGGTTAGAGGAGGATCAATTTACTGTGTCTTAGGCATGTATATGATTGGGCTCAATGTTACCTCATACAGTTAGTTCCATAACTCTATGAGTTAATTTAGAGAATCCCTAAATACCTCTAAGAGGGAGCTGCATTAACACATCCAACATAATTATGCTGCCGTATGAGTTTTACAGTGAGACTGACACCCCTTGATGGCTATGAGGTCTGCTCAATCAAATATTAATAATAATTTCTTAGTCATAATGCTGTGGTTAGTTAGAGAGTATAAACAATGTTACATTGTAACATCTCAAAAATCGTACACACTGTTTTATAGGCTGTATAGTGATAGGCTCTAAGACACAAACTCCTGTGACTTAAATAGATATTTTTGATTATCATCCTGACCAATAGTGAGTTATGAATAATCCAAACAGATTAATAACTATCACATATATAGTTGTGAGCATGCGAGCCTGCTCAAGCCGTTGCTAACGCTTGCGGGCTCGCAAAGCGAGGGTCGCAGTTCCTGGCATGGAGCGCCGAAGGCGCTCCATGCCAGCAACTGTGGCCCTGCGCTTCCACATATAAACCTAATCCAGTCCTTCTCCCCCCCTCCCTTTAACCCCTCGGTGCCTCCCAGTGAAGCCGCAGTGTGGGAGCCATAGTGCAGGGGAGGGTAGTGGGAGGATTTGGGGGGCGGTGTGTGGTGCGGGGGCTTCTCGGGGGGCTGCACTGAGGGACACACACCGAGCTGTGGAATGGGAGCCATACTTCCCTCTTCAGAGGCCGGTGCAGGCTGATCTGATCCTCCTCTGCATGTTTTAATGTGAGGTGTGTGAGTGCCACACAGCATGTCAGCTCTTGAATTGACGTTATGCGTGATGTCACCAATAAGCCCGCCGCCGAGCTGTCAATAAATTCAGAAAAGGCACTGAACCAGCGACTACCACTGCCTGCACTGATCCCGCCTCCATCCCTCCTCTAAACATGGCTGTCTGTGAGGATCTCCATTAGCTGGTAAGAGCCATGTGCTCTGTGTGTGTGTGTGTGGGGGATAAATCTGTCTCTATCTATCTGCATCTATCTGTCTATCTATATGTCTGTATATATCTGTCTGTTTCTATCTATATCTATGTCTGTCTCTATGTATGTCTATCTATTCCATCTATTTATCTATGTATTTTATCTACCTGTTGCATCTACTCATCTCATCTACCCATCCCATTGTTTCTACCAATCCTATGTACCTATCTACCCATTTTATTTATTCATCTCATCTGCCTATTCCATCTACCCATTGTATCTACCATGCCACCTACTCAGTGTCTACCCACTGTATCTAGCCACTGTATCTACCTATCATATATACCCATTGCATCTGCCTATCTACCCATTTCATTTATCCATTGGATCTACCCATCTACTACTGACCTACTCCATCTACCCATTGCATCTACCCATCTAACCAAACTATTGTACCTACATATCTATCCACATCTACCCATTGTAATTACCCAGTATATCTATAATCTACCCATTGTATCTGCCCGTTGCATATACCCATTTCATCTACCTAATCTATTTTCCCATTCCATCTTCCCGTTCCATCTACCCATCCCATCTACCCATCCCATTGTATCTACCAATCACATCTACCCATTCCATCTACCTATCTACCCTTTGTTTCTACACATCCCATCTACCTATCTACCCATTTTATTTATTCATCTCATCTATCCATCCCATTTACCCATCTACCTATTCCATCTATCCATCCCACCTACTCACTATGTCTAACCAAAGTATCTACCATTATATATACTCATCGCATCTACCTATCTATTCATCTCATCAACCCATTCCATTTACCTATATACCAATTTCATTTACCCATTGCATCTACCACCTACCGAATTAATCTACCCATTGTATCAACCCATTGTACCTACCCATCTCACAACTCATTGTGTCTATCTACCTAACCACTGTATCTATCCATCACATCTATTCCTCTACCCATTGTATCTACCTATGACATCTACCCATTATATCTACTGATTGTATCTACCCATTCCATCTATCCACCTACCTATTCTATCTATCCATTGTATCTACCCATCGTATCTACCATCTACCCATTTTATCTGCCCATACCATCTACCTATTCCATCTACCCATTGTATCTATCCAGCACATCTACCCATCTACCCATTGTATCTACTATCTACCCATCACATCTACCTATTCCATCTACCCATCACATCCACCTTTTCAATCTGCCCATTGTATCTACCCATCTAATTTACCTATCTAACTATTCCATCTATCCATTTTATCTACCTATCTATCTACCCATCTACCTATCGCATCTACTTATTTTATCTACATATTCAATCTACCCATCTCATCTACCTATTGTATCTACCTATTCTGTCTGTCTTATCCTCTTCCCAACATCACATATATTGTTGTGAGCATGCGTGCCTGCTCGAGCCGTTGCTCACGCTTGCGGGCTTGCGCAAACAACATACGAGACACTTTAACACCCATTACGGACTCACAAAAATCGGCCGCAACCCGCGGACATGAAAAAATGAAAAACACAATAAATGCACAAAACACATACATAAAAAGCTTACCTACAGCAAGAGGGAGCATCCAGGACCTCAAAAAAACAACTTACACCTTCATTTAACTCAAAATAAAAGAATTTAGACACCAAAAAAATTCTCTAAGCGACAGAAAAAATGGCCGAAAACGAAAACGAGGCTACAGCACTCTAAACAAGCAAAACACCACAAGAAACTCGCAAAACACCACAAAAGACCTACGGATATTTCGCTAAGACACATACCATACATTACCCGCCATTTTAGAACAATAACTTATACAATGCGGAAGTACACAGCTACGCTAACGGTTTTGTCTCACGCACGCACACTATTACACTGCACACATTCATCACGCTTACACAGCAGCTCCACACCACTAATGCTCCCAATACTCAAATTATTTATTTGGTTATTATACACCAAATAGCATTAGCTCACTTGCAATTTCATTGCCGTCATTTTTTGACGGGCAATTCGCTAGTTTCTATTATAATGTTAAAAATGAGTCTGAAATCCTAGCCCTATTAACAAACTTAGTTTGAAAAACATAATAGTGCATTACTTATTTAGAAGTATTAAGCTGATAATCTACAGTATAAAAACTGAAATAGGGACTGACACATTATGAACAAGTCTGTGTTTAATACACAATGGTTGTTCTTTCAATAATACAATTGATGGATCATTATAGACAATTGAACCAAAGACATGGAGCCCTATACAATTGCTCTGAAGTTCGAAATTGTAGCCCGTAAAGGAGCCCGCAAGAGTTACGGCTATTAAATTGGCCTCTTTTAGCTACCTGCAAATGATCTGCATGTTACAGGCGGAAAAATCCTACCAGCCGTGAAAATCTGAACTCCGTCCCAGCTAACCCTTTTGATCTGTCAAGTCTGTAAATGTTACTATCTCAAATCGCTATTAAATTGCTACGAATCCCCAAGAACGCACTGATGTTCAAACCTCTAAATGGCAAATGGAGCCAAAAACATTACGGTCTCCAAATAGGACCTGCAAAGCACAATATAAACACACCAGTGGACTGTAAAATGTAGGGAAAGCAATGAAAGACATTACAATTACTTGTACAATAAACCCCAAATAAAAAATAGGCATTTAAAACATTTTTTATTTTATCATATTAAAATTAAAGACACACTACCTAATGATTGCAACACAAACACATGAAACTGCCTGCCATATTAAACCTCTCTCATTTACAGAGGCTCTAATGTGGACCCTGAAATATAAATATAATTGCATATACATCTCTCTCATCACATCTACATTGGAAAATAAATATGGGCCAAATGACACCCCCACATCACGTATATCATGTACCAGGGGAACATTTTATTATTAGTTGTTCAGTCTTTTAGTCGTGTTCGACTCCCTGTGACTCTATGGACTGCAGCACATTTAACTATGTCTCTGCCTGTGCTGTTCCACAAGGTTTGCATACCAAATATACTGGAGTGGGTTCCTTCTCCAGTGGACTGTGATTTGTCTGACCTCTCTTCTATGACCTGCCCACCTAGAGTGTCACTACATGTTATAGCTCACAGCTTCATTGAAGTACACAAGCCCCTTCACCACCTCAAGGCAGCAACCCAGAAGGGGAACACGGGAACATACACCACAATCTACTCTAACCCATCAGGAAAGGCCGCAAACACACATGGAGGCTGTGCAGAGGCACATAGAGCAACAGCCAACTCACCTCCTTAAGGGATAATCTCTACTACACCCATCCTGGAAAGTCCCACACCATTGCTGGTGACCATGTGCCAAGATGTATACCCATTATCATCTGTTGATATCCCATTAATTGTTTTGCTATTAATCAATTCACATTATCACCTGTCATATTCCTATCAGACCTTCAGGGGAATGTTGATACTCCACAGTATTGCAAATTGGGCTTTGCATGTTTAATAACCCTTTATTATTATAAATGCTATCAATTATTATATTATAACTTATATATATTATGATATTATTACTAATATTATAATTATTATTATTATCATATGTATTAACCAATTGCATAGTAACTAGTGCTCATTAGTATACTGATATAGGAATGTGGCTCAAATGTGATGTATGTGGATGTCCCAAAACCCCAACCATTGAAAACACACTGACACAGAGAGAACAGTATAACAAAGCTTTATTCCAGACACAGAGCACAATCAGAAATGGACAAGACTGTGCATTAATATAATGGGTGTGGTGTTGGGGGATCCCGGGAAGGCAAGAGGCACATGGGGAAAAAGGGAATACCTGTCATAGTCTAGAAGTCCCCTGTCTTATAGCTTTCTAAATACAAATCAAAATATTATAATCGTAAACATTCAACAAATTGTCTTCTCAGACTCACACATTTTTCTCTAGAATGAAAGAAAAAATATGCCTAATGGAATTCAGATGCATGACTGATATTATAGCATTGTCTAATATCGTGCACTGTCAAAGAATACAGAAGTCTTGATCCTATACTTAATGAACAAAGTCATGTTAACAGATACGCTCTTAAAAGTAGTAATAGCCATTTATAAAGAGGAAAAAAAGATAACCCTATTCGTATTCTCGAAGTACTTCCGCCACTACCAGTACGGGCGTCCCTGCCAGGAATTACGTAACACGTTAACTACGTCATCACGTCTCCGAAACGCCATATGCGGAAGTGGGGCAAGGCAATAGCAACAAATACACCCACTGGTTAAACAAGGAGCAAAGGTACTACGCTGTGACTCTTCAATAACGTCAGAACCCGGAAGTAACTGAGTGCAAAAACAAGAAACACATCCATTGGTTGGATGAAACTATAAAAAGACCCGCGAAAACGGAATAGGAGCCCGTTAACAAACACAGCCTTGAGAAAGATAGTAATATATCTATCGAAACCGGTCGGCAGCGTGTTTTTATATTATATTATTTTTCCTTACATGTACATACATATTTCCTGGATTTGTTTGACATACTGGGATGTCTCCTATTCATTCTCTGATTCATACAGGACATACTTGATCAGACAAGGTAAGAGTCTATAGAGTGGGATATTACTCCTTCTATGAATTTGCATGCGCATTGTGCGCTGTTCTGTGGTGAACTGTACACCATTTAATAGACTCCACTATACCTAGTCTATTTATTTTTTAGGAGACACTCGTTTTGTCAATTTTTTCCTTTTTCTATACATGTCAATTATGTTTTTTCCTCTTTACACCTCACCCTAATCTACTTATATTTCCCATAAGTCCTATGATTGACTTTTACAGTGATATGAGGAATTATTACCTATGAGTTTATAGTCATCTAGCTAATTGTCGCTTGGACTGGCTCATACTCCCTTCTCTTTCGACTATTATTGGATCTTTTTTGGTCTAATACTGTATTCTATTACTTCCATTAGTCATATTCCTTTTTTATTTTTTTTATAGTCTAGAATAATCATGATACATTGCACCAAGGGTCACATGTGGTCAATACACATCAATCTGATGAATAAAAGGATCATCAGAAATCACTCCATTTACTTGAAGAAACCATTAATGTGCATAGCACTTAAAATTTGTCTATATCTGCAAATGAAATAGATGCTTAAACCTCTGAACTTTATAATCCAATCCAGTTTCACACATACAGTGTGTTGACAAAAGAAATCTGAAAAAAGTGGACAAAAAGAAAAAGACGAAGGAGGATAAAAAATAAAAAAAACGTGCATGTACAGTACAGTGATAAATACTGTAACTGTAACAATATACCAACTCACCTGATTCCCATCTGCAAACATTACTAACCATTTGCTAGTTCTCAGGATAACTCACTGGCCATGACCATTAGTAATGATGTTTCATCTCACAATATATGCTTAGCTGTGACCAGCGTCAGTGGTCAAGGTGTACTATCACCTTCTCCATATGATATTGTTAATCAACATTGATATCACATCCATCACAATACGGGTGTTAGCACATGTTAAAGGATACTCATGATATCAGCAATAGGGGAAAATACCCAATAATACAGAGAGGACACAAAGATCAGCAGCCAGGTTCAATGTTGCTTACATCAGACCCAAGGATCTGTTATCAGACTGATATTGAGGCCAGGATCACATGCATCACTGGTGCATATATTAATGCTGGCTGTTATTAACATGCCATTAGTCTACAATTAACCTACCAACAATCATGTCTTAGATATCTGGCTATATGATAGCTTTAAAATTGTGGGAGCTACATGTTTAGGGGGGGCTGTCATTGAAGGAATGTCTTCCTGAGAGGCACTATGAAAACCTTAAAGCTCAGACATGTCCATCACAATGCTTGCAGGTGCAGAAGATGCCTTCATGGACCTGAATTGTACCTAAAACAAAACAAAAACATAACACCTACAAAATAAAGCCTTAAAAAAGATAGGGACTGCAACAGCACTTCCCAACAGCATTCCTCAGTGACCATCAATTGGTGAAATGTTAAACAGAACCCTACATGTCCACAGAGAAGAGGATCATGGACTATGTGATGGGAGGTAGCCCTCTCCATACAAAACATCACCATCACATATGTCAAGTTCCAAGACTCTGTAGCCAGGCTAGATGAGGTTAACATTGGGACCAATAGATTGTCACTCAGGAGTGCTGTTGAGAAGGCACAAAAAGATGCACAGCCCCTACATCCTCCTCTGCCTAGCATCAGGGCCCCAATCCCCCGTGGGCGGCCTCCCTCTCACAGGTGCTGGGGGTTGGAGGGCAGAAGGAGGCATCCCTCTGTGAGGCAGTGGCACAAGCAGTTGCAGTTCTAGTGGCCGTGGTGGAGGCATGGTGGGAGGATGGTAGGGGCCGGGCTGCTGGTGTGCAGAGGACGCCTCCAGGGTGGATGAGGCGGGGATGGGGACTAGAGCGCTGCAAAATACATTTGTCATCACCTGCTGGATAACGCTCTGATAAGCTCTCGGTGATTGGAGGAGATACTGGCCTGGATCCCCTGCAGACAGTCCTTGATTTATCTCTACATAACCAGCCTCTCCTCCTGAGCAGCCTGGCTTGATGATGGTGGGGATGGAGATCTGGCTGCAGGGCCCATTGGTGGTTGTGGAGGAGGTGGCAGAGGTGGAGGTGGTGGCCCGATAGGGAGGGGCTGTTGGTGGTATAAATATGTGAATATATAAATTACGTAAATAAATAAATAAATGACAGTGATGCAATAATCTTTAATTGGATACTGTAAATCCCAAAACTATGTCGCTTAAAGTATATGAGATATAAGAGTGCTTTCAAAAATGGAACATATATAATGTATAGGAATAATGTGTAGAATCACACATATATCACTCCATACTTAAACTCCTTGGTATAAACATTCCTTATAAATCAGAATATGCTGATTTTCCTGCTACTACAGGATATACTGATAATCACAGGATTAAAACAAAGAACAATAAAAGCACTCATATAAGTATACTAAAAAAAGAGAAATCTGAAGCCAAAAGAGACTTAAATAGAACTGAAAGTGAAAAATAATAATTGCAATTTATTGGTATTTTGAATCAAAATAATTTGGGTCTAAAATATACATACTCAATTGACAACAAAAGAGTTGAATTTTTTGGTTTTGATAGAATTTTTGGATTTGATTCAAAGGACAACGATGGAAAGATACATCAGTCTTCCGTAAACCTACAGCTTCGAACGCTTTCCTTCATTGGTCAAGTCAGCATCCTGTCGCACTTAAATCAGGAATACCTACAGGACAGTACCTAAGGCTGAAAAGGAACTGTGACAGTGAAACTGACTTTAAAATAAAGGCTAGAGTCTTACGGCTAAGATTTAAACAACGTGGGTATCCAAACCGTATTCTGAAAAGAGCATATAAAAGAGCGTTAACAAATAAATGTGAGGACTTACTCTACAAGAAAGACAAAAGGGATAATGTTAAACCAGATGAAAAGATACAGTGTATAATGAAATATGGTAATGATTGGCAATCGATCAAACAGATCCTAAAAAAGCACTGGTATATCGTTAAAGAGGATTTAGCTTTGAAAGAATTTGAAATGATAGAGCCTGCAGTAACATACAGGAGAAATAAAAATGTTAAAGATTTCCTGGTGAAAAGCTTTTACAATCCTCCGCAAAGAACATCTAATTGGTTAGCCTCCACGATAGGCTTGTTTAAATGTGGTCATTGTAAAGTGTGTAAATTTATTCAACCTAGTAAGGAGTTTATAGACTCCAATACGGGTAAAAAATATCCAGTTAAGAGTTTTATGAATTGTGAGTCCACTCATGTTATATACGTAATGACATGCCCATGTCAAAAATACTATCTTGGTAAAACATTCCAACAGCTACGAAGGAGAATACTTGAACACGTATATTCAGTAACCAAACAACTGGATGCCCCAGTATCTAGACACAAAAATAATTTTCATAGAAATCAACCGTAAGTTATGAGATTTTAAGTGTTGGAGAGACTATTCATAGGACCAAGAGGTGGCAATATTGACCAGATATTACTTCAAAAAGAAAGTAAATGGATATTTACCTTGGATAGCAAATATCCCAAAAGCCTAAATGAAGGCTATTCATACTCTGCCTTCCTTTAAATTCTGCTATATGACATTAGAATTTAGATAATCACTATAGTTTAGAATTATTTTATATTTAACACTTCACTTATATATTACCCTTTAAAGGGTGACGTTCCCACACACAATACACAGATATACACTATTTTTCCTCTCTAGAGAGATTATTATACACATTATATCACCTCATTTTATTTTAATTTTGGTAAAGTTTTATATAGTATATTATTTAGTTCTTTTTTACTAAGATTAATAATTTAATATTCACATTTCACACCTATTTTTGGTAGTTCATTATTAACACACTTGTGTTTTATACACAATATATATTTTTATTACATTTTTACATTAATTTATCACAGAGTATTACAATGATAAGCATTTCTTTTTTTTTTTTGTATTTCTTTTGTTTAAAGAATATAGCCTATACAACTGTCTGGTCTGTAAGTAACTTTCTTTCCCCCTTATTTGGGTTAACCTTCATTTTTATTCCACCATTCGATCTGTGCTTTCCTAGTCTTTGTAAATCTAATAAAGTTAGGATTAATTGTATTACGTCGTGACGCGGTCGCGCTGATGGGATGACGTTGGTGCGTCAAATACCAGTATTAATAAAATTAGAATTCCTTTTAATTATCTGATGACACATTGGCGTCGGAGTTATGACGTCAAACGTCATTGCGCAACTAGCGCTAATCAATATGGAAGCAATTTAAAGCCTTTAAATAGCCAGACAAGCCAGACAAGTTATAGCCTTAGAAAAAGTCCACAAGGATGGACGAAACGGCCCATTGGCAACTCTTTTTTTCTATTATCTGAGCCAGAGACTACTGAGAGTGAAGTTGGATATACATTGGGCTATTTCTTTATGCACTTGGGTATCTTGGAGCTTGACAGTTGAACAGCAAGTATATTTTTCTACTGCTATGTGTTTCTCCTGCTCTGTACTGATATTTTTGTACATTCTTTTGTATATCGTGTATTATCGCCCTTCCCATTACCATTATTTTACACTTTCAGTTCTATTTAAGTCTCTTTTGGCTTCAGATTCTCTTGATTTTAGTATACTTATATGAGTGCTTTTATTGTTCTTCGTTTCAATCCTGTGATTATCAGTATATCCTGTAGTAGCAGGAAAATCAGTATATTATGATTTATGAGGATTGTTTATACCAAGGAGTTTAAGTATGGAGTGATATATGTGTGATTCTACACATTATTCCTATGCATTCATTATTGAAAGCACTCTTTATATCTTATATACTTTAAGCGGCGTAGTTTTGGGATTTACAGTGTCCACTTAAAGACAATTTTTTTATTTTTGAATACCAAGTGGTGTTAAGCACCAAGGATACTATCTATATTGATCATATTTTTTGTTATAAATTACAGTGATGACTAAAAATAAAATTTTATTTTCAACTTTGTTTATCTGGTTTCACCCGTAATTATCATTGGTATATTAACTTTAGTTCACTGTAGCACTTCATATTGTTTACACACATGTGATAAGGTATCTTCCTTAAATAGTGTATAATTTTATTTTTAGTCATCACTGTAATTTATTGATTTATTTAAGTCATTTATATATTCACATATTTATACCACCAATTTAGTTTTTTAAATATATAGCATCAGTATTCATCATATTAATTCATTATTCATTAACTTACTAATAAGTTTGTCAACAGTTCCGTATTGGTCTGTATACATTAATAAGTATATGCTGTACCTGTGGCTTATCATGCCCATCCTGATTGTATGTACATATCGATGGATTATATGAAACATATTTCCAATGAATATATGAATATCCATATGTTTAACTGATCAATTATAGCAATGGATTTACATCTGTTCCCTCTCTCCTTCCAGTCACTGATTTCTCCATTGGACCTGTAATATACAAGAAATCATGGGTTTACTCATGGGTTAAAACAAGCAAGCCCTTACCTACTATAAAAGACCATTCTGAACTGTTCCTCCGTTGAAGTCCTCAGCGAAATGTGCGCGTCAGGTAGTCCCTTGACTCCTCCTGATGATGTAACAGCATGGATGGCGACAGACTCAGCGTTCGTAAATTGGTCTGCGTTACTTTTGCACAATAAATAGGATGCATTGCCATACGTAGATGTTACCCTAGCATACCAGTTTGCTTCCATTTATATACATATGGGTACTCTTATTTTTATTAGGCACATTGTCATCTATTTACCAGTATGATATGCTGACACGCAGAATAGCATTGGCAAACCTACTACCTATCATATTGCAGTGTCTATATATTTACTGTGTATGGTTACTATGTGATGCTACATTTCTGCTTATATATGTTGTATATGCATACTGATATATTGTTTTTTGTGCCTTATTTTGTGGATTATATTCTTGCATCCTATTGTTATCTATAACTGGATACTTTTTGATATCCCTATAGACTTGTTATTTACATTCCAAGGATCTATATGTTATATTTCCTCTGTCATTCACTAGACTAGTTTAGTCAGTCACTTTCTAGAGTCAAAGGGCAATAGCAGGTCCTAGTACAAACTCTGCTTACAGCACAGGGACTCCATCATTTTACTTGTTGTTAGACTCTATAAGGGATATTTTCTATGCCGGCCGTATAGAAAATGTGGATTATATTTGTGTATCCTACTGTTATCTATCACTAAAACATTTTTGATTTCCCTATAGACTTGTTATTTATATCCAGGTTTTTCTGTATACTCTCTCATTTTTTCTATACATGTATGTGATATTAACCTGACGTGGAGGCTGGATCCTGCTGGGCCACAAAACCTGAAGCTCCAGCGGCGGGCACCAGGATCAGTAGGTCCTTGAGGTCCCTCTCCCAGTCATTGTAAGTGACAGTCACTCCGGGGCCACCACTTGTTGCTGAGGCCATCTCCTTGGCCATCTTCCTCCTCACCAGGACCCTGACATCCCTACCCCCTGACAGGATAGCGGGCCACTCACAGATGGCACGCAGGAGTACCACCATCTCCTGGGGAGAATAATTTGGGGCCCTGTGCCTGCCCACAGCCTCTTGCCCTCCCGACTTTGGGTGGGGGTCCTGGCCTCCCTCAACTGTCCCTGTGGCCTGTCCCTCATCCCCGACACACGCCCCCCCACCCCCCCCGCCCCCAGAATCAGCTGTATACAATTTCATCCTTTAGGTTTAGGTGTTTTTCTACTGGTTATTGCTGGATTTCTTTTAGATCTGAGTCAGCAAGAAGGTTATTCCAGTGTTTAGTAAAGATCCTTTTGATACTTAATCATTGAGAATTCAACATTTCAATGATTTTAATGGTTGGTTTTGTTTTTGGAAAATTACACAAAAGTTCTTATATTGATTTTGTTTGTGCTCTTCTATTTTGCGGCAGTTGTGCAAGAACCCTCTTTCTCTGAGTCTCAAATGGAGATCTTTTGCTTGCTGTTCATAATCTGCTTCTGTTGTGCAATTGCGTTTAAAATGCAAATATTGTCCATAACGAATGCTGTTGAGTAGTTTCTTGGAGTGATGGTTGTTCATTATTTATTTGTCACTGTTACTTTTTGTTTCCATGTTAGTTTTTGGTTAAAAGGATATTATCTTTGCTTTTAGATGGCATGAGATCTAGGTGCTACTGGTAATGGAGGTGAGTCTTAGTCTGATAACATTTTTATTTAGAGGTATGCCAGACTATGAATATTATTATTATAATTATTAGCTTTTATTTGTATCGCGCCAACATATTCTGTAGCGCTGTTCAGGGGATAAGAACAAGGGAAATACAGTATTAACAAAATCAGAAAATGAAGGGCTCTGTTTTGAGTTTAGAATCTTTGCAGAAAGTGTTTTTTCCAAAGCACCCTATAAGATTGGAAACTCACTACTTACAATCTAAAGAGAATGAAAGAGACAGAGACCTGGGGAAGAGTAAAAGATAAGCAATAGCAAGGGTCAGGAATATATCATCAATATATCGTAAGCAGATGTTAATTATTCCAGCATATTCTGACATGTCATCACCAAAAACCACAATATCCTCTAACCAACCCAGATATAGATTGGCATATGTGGGGGCACAAACATTGCCCATGGCTGTTCCACAAATTTGGTGAAAGAAATATCATTGTAAATTAAATAATTATGTGTTTAAGCATAGTTAAGAAGACTGATGACAAACTCATTATGGAGGCTTATTGGTATGATATGACATCAGGAAAGCTATAAAAAGCCCATGATTACAGACCCTTCCCACTCTGTTCCCGCTTTTTTGTGGGACTGATCCTCCCTGAATGGACCCTGATTTACACTACCTAAAAGTAAGTTTGCACAACACTACACTAGTCCCCTAGTCTAAATAAACTCAGGGCCCCCAACTACTGCCCCCATCTACCCCCTCCTGTTGTCTGATGCCCTACACTGCCCCCATCTACCCTCCCCTGCCCATCTAGGCCTACTACCACCTCCTGGCCTCTGATGCCCCCATCTACACCCTCCTGCCCTATGATGCCCCCATCTACCCCCTCCTTGCCCTACACTGCCCCCATCTATACCCCACTACCCCTCCTGCCCTACACTGCCCCCATCTCTGCCCCGATACCCCCTCCTTGCTCTACACTGCCCCCACCTAGGCCCTGCTACACCCTCCTGCCGTACACTGCCCCCTATCTAGGCTCCGCTACCCCCTCCTTCCCTACACTGCTCCTATCTAGGCTCAGCTACCCCCTCCTGCCCTACAATGCCCCATCTAGGCCCTGCTACTCCCTCCTGCCCTACAGTGCCCCCATCAAGGCCTCGCTCCCCTACACTGCCCCCATCTAGGCCCCCGCTACCCCCTCCTGCCCTACACTGCCCCCAACTAGGCCCAATACCCCCTTCTGCCCTACACTGACCCTATCTAGGCCCCACTATCCCCTCCTGCCCTCTGATGCCCCCATCTATCCCCTTCTGCTTTACACTGCCCCCATCTAGGCCCTGCTACCCCCTCCTGCCCTACACTGCCCCTATCTAGGCCCCGCTACCCCCTCCTGCACTCTGATGCCTTCATCTACCCCCTCATTCCCTCTGATGCCCCATCTACCCCCTCCTGCTCTAAACTGCCCCCATCTAGGCCCCGCTATCCCCTCCTTGCCCTACACTGCCCCCATCTAGGCCCAACTACCCCCTCCAGCCCTACACTGCCCCATCTAGGCCCTGCTACCCCCTCCTGCCCTACACTGACCACATCTAGGCCCAACTACCACCTCCTGCCCTACACTGCCCCATCTACTCTTCCCCCCCTCCCCTGTGTCTCTCCCCTCTCTTCCTCCCCTTTCCCCCTTCCCTCCCTTTCTGCCTTCCCCCCTCTTCCTCCCTTTATCCCCTTATCTTCATCTTCCTCCTCCTCCATTTCCCCTTATCCTCCTCCCCCTTCTTTTTCCCTTATCTTCCTCCTGCTCCCTTTCCCCCTCTCCCTACAATGACCCCCTCTCCCTACAATAGAGGGTCAGGGCCTAAAGAGGTAGAGGATTAGAGTTAGGGGGTTAGGGTTACAGGGTTAGGGCATAGAGGGCTAGGGCATTAGGGATAGAGGGTTGGATGTTGGGGTTAGAGGGTTAGGGGGTTAGAGGGTTAGGGCATAGATTAGTTAGGGGGTATGGTTAGAGGGTTATGGGGTTAGGGCATAGAGGGTTAGGGGGCTAGGGCATAGAGGGTTAGGGCATAGAGGGTTAGGGCCTAGAGGGTTAGAGTATTAGGGTTAGGGTTAGAGGGTTAGGGGGTTAGAGTTAGAGGGTTAGGGTTAGGGCATAGCTGGTTAGGGGGTTATGGTTAGGGAGTTTGGGTGAGAGGATTAGGGAGTTTCAGTTAGAGGGTTAGGGGGTTAGAGGGTTAGGGGGGTAGAGGGTTAGGGCATAGAGGGTTTGGGTTTAGGGGTTAGGGTTAGAGGGTTAGGGCTCCATTTTGGCACTCGCCCAAAAGTCAGAGTGCCATATATTTGTATAAATATATATATATATATATATAAAGCGACAAGCTTTTGAGAGATAATGCTTCTCTTTATCAAGTCAAAAAGCGATACTGATACAAGTATGAATTAAAAACAGTAAACAGAAAGAGAGGGAAAACAAGAAAGACAAAAAATTTTGGGCAGAGTTAAGTGAGAAACAGACCAGCATTGTGAATAATGTCCTGATAGGTCAGTAAGTAAGTCTATAGATCAGGTTGTAGATACGAACACAGCAGAGTAAAATAAAGAGCAATACATTTCAGCATAGTATGTAGCTTACAAAAACAGCAATAGAAGGGGGAGAGGTAAGTGGAATGTGTTAGCTATAAGACATTAAGATGCAAATGTGCCCACAAATGCCTCGCTCTTCAATCTTTAGCCATTATCAAACATGGCTTCCTTTAAGCTTATGTATGCTGTATTACACAGCTTTAATGCAAAGCCAAGGTTGGAATAAACACTAGCTGAATATCCAATCCATGTACGGCTGTTTCAAGCTTACTGGCTATCATCAACCTGTGTTGTGGACCTTATGAGTAGGTAGTTCACCACAGCAATCATTTATAATATGGTGTGCAAAAGAGCGATCAAAGCCCTCCACCGTACAGTAGTACAGTAAATAAATAGTACATCTGTGTTCACATTTGAATGTCTAAAACAAGTAGTCCGGCTTGGTATTTTAAGTTTTTTTTAGGTACGGTTTGGGCATATATAGTCCTGATTGGTATAATGTGGGTTTTTATGGTCTGTTTGGGGCCTATATAGTCCTGCTTGGTATTTTAAAGCTTTTTAGGTATGGTTTGGGCCTATATAGTCTTACTTGGTGTAATATGTGTTTTTAAGGTCCGGTTGTAGCCTATATAGTCCCACTTGACATAATAGTTTTTGTTACGATTGGGTCCCACTTTGTATAATATGGGTTTTGTAGGTACGATTGGGGCCTAGATAGTCCTGTTTGGTTTCATAAGTGTTTTTAAGTACTGTTGGGGTCTTGCACTCTCTGTTTTGTTTGCTTGTTTTAAATCACCGCCAGGTTCAAACACTCTGCAGCAGCAGACTATTTTTGACTACTACACTTGAAGACACCCGGAGAAGGAGAGTCAACTGTTGGTGAATGTCATTGCATTCATGCACAAGATAAATGTTATTATTTGCCTGAATCCCAAGATTCTAGAATTTTTGACCAGTATTAAAAAATCAGTAGGTGGGGTCTGTTTCAACGGGCGGGGCAAGTATGAGGTCATTGGGAAGGGCATATAAAGGTCAATTTGACATCAGGGGAGGAGTTTAAAGTGTGTGAGGTCTGTGAAAGGGGAGGAGCCAAGTTTGGCTCTGGTGCCCCTCCAACTTGCAAATAGTTTCTTACACCCTGTGTCTCCCACAATTCTTTAGCTTGTCCAGACTATCCACCCCCTTAAATGCGTAGCTGCTCCTATGAAGAATCCTTTTAAGTTTGTGAGGAAATGCACATTAGGTTTTGGAAAATGGCTACTCTGCAAAAGTATATAAAATAGCCCCTAATTTCTGAAAATTGTATAGTTTCCTGTGGTAGCATTAATGCTGTGAAACAAGTATTAGCTTAGTAGGTTAGCTTCGTTATCCAGCTAACCCAAAGGGATAGCATACTACTTCCCATTTAAAATGTATGCTGATTTAACAGGAAACACTGCATATTGCCCTTTAACTTACCACACGTATTTCATAATTATGTTCCTAGGACTATGTAAAATGCATACTGTGTATTATGAGCACTAACGCTGCTTAAATTTGCAACAAAATAACAAATTTACAAAGGCAAAGCATGCAGGACATTTGTTATTTCTTAGTGATTGAGGCATAAGTTATTTTCAGCAACATCAATTGGATAAATTATATATGTATTTATACATTTGGAAATTTTAATTTCACGATTTTTAACCAATTACCCTGTATGTAATTATTTTAGATTGATTGCAATAAAGGTTACATTTTACAAATAGATTATTTATTGTCCATAAAAACAGTGCAATACTTCATGTATAAAGGAGACTTTGTTTAGAGGAACGATTAGCCACAATTCATATAGTTGTCAAACCTTGAATACCATGGCAATATGTGTACATGGCTTGACTGGTAGTAGATGAAGACCTACATTCATAGCAATTGTGGGACTATTTACCAACTATAGTAATTATTTATAATGACTTGGCTATTTTTTACATTCAACAACTGTGAACTCTTGGGGCCTCATTCTATTACCGGCCGTAAATCGGCCGTAAGGCTGCGATTCCTTGCGGGGGTTCTGTTAACTCGCGATTCTATTATACGGCCCCGCAAGGATCTCCTCTTACGGCCGGCTGCATATCTTGGAACCGGCCGTAAGCTCAGAAATATAAAAACGCAAAAATAAATTCAAGCCTGCACTGTACAGCTCTGTAAATGCTAGGGATCATATTGGGGGACATGAGGATTAAAAGAAACCCACTCTCAAGCTTGCACATCAGCCCAAACCAGAGTTCAAATTAACTGTTTATTTTCCGGCTGCGGTGTGGGCGGGTCTGAAGTGCTCCAAGCACTCCAGACTTTTTACATGGATATTTTACGGATATTAAAAATAAAATATTTTACGGATTTGAGTATAGGATAATTATGTGCTATTTTTTCTAACACCTAAAATCCCTTTATAGTCTTCTCAAAGTGCAGGATGGCTTTATTTGAGCTATTTTATGTGCTTAATTGGTGCTAGCGGGACCTCTTTCCTGCAAGTAAGCAGCGGCTCGTTTTTAGCCTTGCAGAGAGGGTTCCCGGAGCAATTGAATTGCAAATAGGAATTTCTTACGGCCGAAACTCTTGCGGCCGTTTTAGATCAAAGGCTTTCCTCCGGTGCGAGCAGCCGCAAGAGATAGCAAGGCACCGGCCGCAAGCCTGCCGGAGCCCCCAGCCGTAAGGGAATAGAATAGCCGAATAGCTTGCGGCCGGTCCTTGCGGCCCCGCAACGGCTGCGGCCGCTAATAGAATGAGGCCCTTAGTGTTTAATGGTTAACTGAGTTTCATCTGGAGTATTTACAAAGAGTCCTAACCCTGGACAACCTTTTAGTTATTAAAAAAAAATAGTGTATAAACGAAGTATCTTAAAACATGCATCTACTCAAATTATGTTTTTTTAATGCTAGATCATTTATTTTGATATATTTAATTTACCAGTGTATACATTTTATTAGCGGTGTAATTGTTCCAATGGTTTTTTTAAATCTATTATTTTTTATTAAATTTAATAAAGTTTACATTTTATTGTGAAATGATTCTCCAATCAACATTTCAAGACTACCTGAATCTACAGCCAAGCATGAATATCAATACTAATGACATGTTTAATCTTAACTGAAAAAAATCAATTTTGGTAATATGTTACTTCATGATATGTTAAAAATGAAATAGTATTATTCTTAGCTTTCATTTTTTAAATAAACAGTTCTTATAAAAAAATAGAACTGAAAAGTAACAATAAACACAGTTATGGTTCTTTTAATGCTTTAATACTGTTTTAAAATCCAAAGGCAAATAACAGATTATCGTCTTTAAAAAAAGATTGAAGAATGTTTAATTATTATTTACAGTAAGATTAAACAGTCAAATAAATGGGTCTTTAGCATCAGTTATTAACAAGCTGAGCACTGTTTGGTGAGCAACTTATCTATCCATGTAGGGCTCAAGTGGGTTGTTTGTAGACTCATATGTGTACTTTTCATTTTCTCAGCATCTCTCTGCTACCCTGTAGTTATTTTAAAGAAATTTGTTTCAGAGTAAAGGCAAATAAAAAAAATCTCTTTATCCTCTGGAAAAAAAGCTATCGTTGCTACTGAAGATAGAGGAGTTTTGCCCGAGTTTAAGTTCTATGAAAAATAGATGCAATATTGTGATGAAAATCTGCTTGTCTCTGACTAGGAATTTTAAGATAAAGAAAAAACTGAAATAGGGTTTCGCTCTATTTTGACTACTTTTGGATATATTCTAATTAATTTTTCATATAGCATCACAGAGGTTCAATCAAAGCTTTTTATACATATCAACTTTTGCAGATGTTCCTTTAAAAGTATTTGATGAA
Source organism: Discoglossus pictus (assembly GCA_027410445.1). Classification (NCBI taxonomy): domain Eukaryota; kingdom Metazoa; phylum Chordata; class Amphibia; order Anura; family Alytidae; genus Discoglossus; species Discoglossus pictus. Next base: position 365,534,270 of record CM050163.1, on the reverse strand, counting down.
TAGTCAGTAAAAAAGTGAAACCTGTATTGTCGACATCTACCCATTTCTATTTAAAATCACAATAACAATATTTCTGGTGAAAAAAAGACAGAGAAGAACCTTTGCTCGGTAAATAGAATTTTATTTGGGCATGTAATATTTATTTTTTTCCAGGGGCCCAGTCAGAGAAGACAAGAAGAAGGATGGGGACATCGTGAAAAGGTAAGTTTAATATTTAGAATGTTTATTCTTTCATCTTGTGTTAATTTTGTACTAATTGTATGTTCCTTTTGTTTCTAGGCAAGGTAAGTGGTTTTATTTATTCTATTTTAAGTAAGATTTAGGGGTTTTAATGTATGTAGATAGGGTTAATGCATTGTAGATAGGGTTAATATATTGTAGATAGGGTTTGTGCATTGTAGATAGGGTTAATGTATTGTAGATAGGGTTAATGTATTGCAGATAGGGTTAATGTATATAGATAGGGTTAATGTATTGAAGATAGGGTTAATGTATTGTAGATAGCAGTAAATGTATTGTCGATTGGTGGGTAATGTATTGTAGTTAGGGGGGTAGGTATTGTATTTAGAGGGTAATGTATTGTATTTAGGGGTTAATAATAGGTAGTTAGGGGTTAATAGTATGTAGTTAGGGGATCAATAGTATGTAGTTAGGGGTATATTCCAACTGTTTTTATTGATGTAATGTGATGTGTATTTGTGCATGTTTTTTCTTTCAAATGTGTAATCATGTTTTTTATTTTCTGTATTTTTTTATTTTTTTATTTTAAGTAACTTAACTTTTTTATTTTCTGTAACTTAGTTTATTTTTATTTTTATAATTAGTGGGGTGGGTGGGTTAACAGGGGGTTAGGTAGGTAGTGTAGGTTTTAATTGGTTAGGGTAAGGCTTGGGTAGGTAGGGGTTAATAGGTTAGGGTAGAGGGGGTTGGTTTAGATTTAGTGGTTTATTGGGGGGGATAGTGTAGTGTAGTGTAATGTTTATACTTGTACTTAGTGACATGAGGGTCCTGGAGGACCCTCATGGCACTTATGGGGTTAATGATAAGGTTCTCATTGTCCTATGAGGGTCTTCATAGAATCTTATGGGACTGATTGTGTTAAATAGAGGCTTACGGGGGTCTGTATAGACCCCATAAGTGATGGGGTTAAATAGGCTTAGATGGGGTTAGATAGGCTAAAATGGGGTTACATAGGATTAGAGGGGGCTAAATAGGGCTAGAAGGGGTTAAATAGGCTTAGATTGGGTTAAATAGGACTAGAAAGGGTTAGTTAGGCTAGATGGGGTTAATTAGGCCTAGATGGGGTTAAATAGTTACAGTTAGGGTTAAAGGGTGACAGTTAAGGTTGATAAGGTTTAGTTAGGGTTAATGGGGTATGGTTAGGGTTAATAGTGTAGAGCTTAGACTTTGTGTCATGAGGGTCCTGGAGGATCATAATGGCACTTGTAGGGTTAACCTAGGGGTTAATAGTGTCCTATAGGGGTCTATATAGACCTCTATTGGACTGAGGTGTTTAATTTCAGTCTCACAAGGGTCTATATTGACCCCCATAACTGATGGGGTTACATAGAGGCTTATGGGGTTCTTTATAGACTCACATAAGTGATGGGGTTACATAGAGGCTTATGGGGGTTGCATAGAGGCTTATGGGGTTTATGTAGGGACAGTGCAGGGGTCCCGATCGGCCACCATTAGAATATCTAAGTAGCTTGAAGCTACTTATTTAGAAATCATAGCATTAGAATGAGGCCCTATGTATATTTGGTCTCTATTGGTCGGTTTATTACAGAGTAACCCTCAACAAATAACAAACAAAAGTTTGCTAATCTTTTGTCTTTACCGGGGTTGCTAGTACAGACAGCAAAGAACGTTCAACTCCATAAGAGGGGTTGTACACTTAAGTCTGCAAATAGAAGTTAAATGTTGTAAAAAAATATAGATTTCATCATTTACTTTTTGCAAATATTTGCTTCACAAAAGTGTTCATCAGCTGAATTTTAAATCATTTGCACATCTCATTTTCTTAGTCCATATAAATCTGACATGGCAGAAATCTAAATCTGAGATATCTGAAATGTGAGAAACAGGATTAATAATACATTAAGAACACATTCATTTTTTAAATAAAAGGAAGCCATTTAAATTATGGATACATAAAAATGATTCAAATGCACCACTGTAAAATGGATACTTGGATTTCCATTGTAGGGCTTCTACAGTTTAACCTTTTGTGGGATGTAACTCAATGATTAATTTGATGCATTTGCTAGAACTGCCAAGTATCTGGGTATACGAAAGGTTGTGATTTATTTTCATAGAAATTAACCAACATGTTGGTTCCTGGCTGCAGAACTGTTTGTCTGCAATTTGTCAGCCTTAGTCAAAACCAGCAACTTGACTAAATTATTTAAATCTGCTAATCTCCCTAAAAGGATGACTCCATGCTACAATAAACTGTCATCCAATGCAAAAATATGTGAACTAAAGAAAAGCCGCTCATATGAAGCTTGTTTTATTTGCTTTTGCATTTATTGTATGGTAAATGGAAGTTAGCATACAAATGAGATGCTGCTCTACACATTTTAAATACAGACATCTCATGCATGGATATTAAACATATAAGCCTTTAGAGAATAATGACTCTGAGCATTAATGTTTTCACGCTAATATATATTTGAATTTTAAAATGTATCCAGATTATTTTTGGCATTATGTAAAGAACAAATGTATAAGCGTGAAAATCCAAATAGGAATGTGAGGCTGATTTGAAATTTCAAATTACTGGATAACACTATGCTACTTATATCAGCATCACAATGCTGTTAGAAACAAATAAACATTTTTTTTTGAAATATTAATATACCAGACAGTGGCATGATTTATGATGTGGCTGCAAATGACAGAAGACATATTCTGTTCAGTCCCAATACAGACTCTGGAATGACTCCCAAACTCACACATGATTACACATAGTGCAAAATAGAAATAATATTAATAGATTAGAGACATGTTGTCATGTCTTCAAGTCATGCTCCCAAGACAGGTTGAGGTATCATCTTGTATATCATTATATCATGTTCATCTTCTTTATCAAGTAAAAAAAGTATGTTTTGTGGCGAGAGGGCCTGTTTTTAGTTCAGAATCTCAGTCATCACATATCATAGTTGTGAAACTGCGATTTGTTGTCACGCTTACAACAAATTGCAGTTTGACAACTACGATTGCCGCAAAACCGCACATGCACATTGTGCAAAGAACGCTGACGCCAATTGCGCGGCGTAAGCAACGCATGCTCATTACGCAACGGGGCGCGCATGCGTATTGCGGAGAAGAGACAGAGGAGGAAGGGAGACACACAGGGAATGTGGGGGAAGACACAGAGGAGAGGGGGAAGACACAGAAGAGAGGGGGAGACACAGAGGAGGGGGGAGACACAGAGGAGGGGGGGAGAGACACAGGAGTGAGAAGAGGGGGAGAGACACAGAGGAGTGAGAGGAGGGGGGAGAGACACAGGGGAGTGAGAGGAGGGGGGAAGAGACACAGGGGAGTGAGAGGATGGGGGAGAGACACAGTGGAGGGAGAGGAGGGGGAAGAGATACAGGGGAGGGAGAGGAGGGGGGAAGAGACACAGGGGAGGAGGGGGAGACACACAGGGGATGGAAAGGAGGGGGAGAGACACAGGGGAGGGAGCGTAGGGGGGAAGAGACACATCGGAGGGCAGAGAAACACACAGGTGGGAGAGGAGGCAGGTAGACACACAGAAGAGGGAGAGGAGGGGGAGAAACACAAGGGAGGGAGAGGGGGGAAGAGACACAGGGGAGGTAAATGGGGGGAAGAGACACAAGGGAGGGGGAAAAGACACAGGGGGAAAGGGACACAGGGGAGGGAGAGGGGGGCAAGAGACACAGGGTAGGGAGAGGTGGGGGCAAGAGTCACAGGGGAGGGAGAGGGGGAAAGAGAAGCAAGGGAGGGAGAGGAGGAAAGAGACACAGGGGACAGGGGGTAAAGACATGGGGTGGAAAGGAGAAACAAGGGAGGGAGAGGAGGGGGGAAATGAGACACAAGGGAGGAAGTAGACAGAGGGAGAGACTCGCAATGAACGCCAAAGGCGCTCATTGCAAGGCCTGTGGTGAGTGCCAAAGGCGCTCATCGCAATACCAGTAAAGTAGAGGGGGGGAGAGGCTCGCAATGAGTGCCAAAGGTGCTCATCGCAAGGCCAGTAAAGTAGAGGGGGTGGGAGGCTCGCAATGAGTGCCAAAGGCGCTCATCGCAAGGCCAGTAAAGTAGAGGGGGAGAGGCTCCCATTGTGTGGCAAACAGCATTGCCAGGCTTCACATTTTATTACCGTAATTTTTGACAGGCAAGTTGCTAGTATATATATATATTCTAAGAACTGAAAACTTGTATATCTGTAATCCTTATACAAATTAGGGCCAAGATTATAGTTAACAGGCTTAAAAGTTGAACAATATACTGTAGTTTTTTCATTAAATTAGACAATTTACTGACTGAGGGTTGGAATAATTGTATCCCTCCACTGTGGATTATACATTACAAAGCTTTTGTCATAATAGGATCAATATATTCCATACATTTTGCTTTTTTTTTATTCCTTTCCCCTGTTTTTGGCTTAAAGTATTTTGTATCCACCTTTGTTAATTAGACTAATAAAATTAATTTTATCTTTACACTATTTCCTCTTACTGCAAACTTATGATTTTGAGTGGAAAACGCTCTTGGGAAGCTTAATATTCCTCCCATCAATATTGCACAGGTTACCATGCAGCCATTTATTTGCTATTTCATAAACAACTAACTATGTTATGCAGACAGACTCATATACAGGATATTTTTGATACCTTGTCCTAATGTTTGAATAAGATTGGCTCATTAATAATAATGAGCAGACCCTTGAGAATGTGTCATCAAAGCAAGAAACATTTAAATGTAGCCCATTTATAGCATATGCTTGCCATTATACACATATGTTGAATAAACACCTTGTGAAGCACAGACAGCAACTAGATGGCATGGTAGTGAATCAATAAGATGCTTGAAGGTTGACAAGGGTATTTGGAGCCATGCAGACTGCAGGGCATCCGACAGCTGCTGAAGAGTGAGTGGTGGAGGATCCATATGGCGAACATGGAGATTAAGGTGATCCCACAGGTGCTTGGTAGGGTTCATTTGGAGACCAGGGAAATACTTGGAAGTCTTTGTTTTGTTCCTTCTAACACTCCCAGACAATTCTGGCTATATGACTTGTTGCATTGTCCTCCTGGAAGATCCCATCCGCTCCAGGGAAGACATGAATGGGTTTTTTTTGATCTGCAAAGATGGATTGGTAACCCAATCGGTTCAGAGTGCCTTCCAGAGATATGAGTGGACCCAGAATATGCGTTATAATGGCTATTTGCCACAAGTTCATGACATTTACAGTTGGCAAAAAGTGCACTTCTGTGGTTTTAAGATAGAGGAACCATGACCGGTATAGACAGCAGTGGTCAGAACACAGCCTATTATAGCAAAGAATACTTGTACAGATAACATCCAGAAATATAAAAGGCAAGCTAATCTTTAAATGATAAGAATTTGAAACTCCATTTATTCCTTCTTAAATGAATGAGCCTATGACTTTTAATGCTGAGCTTTTCTGCCTAACAGAAAAATATATGTATGCATAGCATTATTGATTTTGGTATACACTTCTCACACATACCCTCTAGATTCATTGCAAACTGTGCATTATATTGCTGTAGTATAGATAAGGGAATTTGATTGTAAAAATCCTATTGACTTGAATTTAGAGATAATGCTACATTAAGCACAATCACAGTCTAATGAATCCTAGAAACACACTTCATTTTATGTAGTGTTGAATGTTAGTTTAATGAAATCAATGGGCAGTGATATGTAAGAATATTGAAGTTGCTATAAAGTTACAGTATATCCTTCTCTATCTTTTATGTTGGAGATTTAAGAAAAGCATACATTTAGCTGAGTTACTAAGAGAATAGTTTAGGGTTATTAAAAATGCTTTTGATTTGTCTATTTATAAATAATCTATGGTTTATATTTATCTTATGATAAGTCATCTTCTTTCAACATCTAATTAAAGAGTTAACATAATCCTCAACAGAATTGGTGACTATATAACAGTGCACAAAGTGTTGTACTGAAAATGGCAGATGTGGTTAGGAAGAGCAGTACTGTTTCTGTACATTGGGTTAATGTGTAAGTTAGAAAAAAATACATTTTTGCAGGATAAACTGTTGTGATATCTACAAGAGCAACCACAACTAGAAAATTATTATTATTATTATTATAATAATCTTTTTATGTAAAGCACCGGTATAACTGGCGCTCAAGAGGTACTATTAATGCATATATATATATATATATATATATATATATATATATATATATATATATACGTATAAATATAGTTTGTCAGAAAGTGCCAAGTAAAACTCCATATTTTAATGTACTGCACTATCTTTTCAGGCAGCCTGCTATTCCCTAAAAGTCTACTGCCCTGTGCCTTGACCTTGCAGAAACACACTGATTAACTAGTACATTTTTTTCCAGAACAAATAATGACCCACCAAAACATTTAAAAAGAATTAAGAGATTTGGAAAAAAATTCACACTTTAGCGTACAATGTACAATCGGATCAGCTCTCCATGTAATTCTGCATATTGTCCTGCTTCCAATCCCTAGACATAGGGCCTCATTCAATTGCAAGCCCACAGATTGCGTCCTACAGGCTTGAAATATGCTACAATTACTGAGTGACTCAATTGAGCAAGCCCGCAAGTTACGGGCCGAAAGCAGAAACTGTAAACAATGCAATCGTATGTAGCATTTCAGAGCGTGATCATGATCAATTAAGCAAGACCTTAACTACCCATTTAGAAACAGGCAATCGAAAATGAGACTGCCATCATTAGGCCAGTAAAATATGGAGGATACATGTCAATCAATTACCGTTTAAGGGTCCGATATGCGATCAGAACCCTTCTGGATCGCTACCTTGTTGTGGTGAAGGGGCTTGTGTACTTCGATGAAGCTGTGAGCTATACCATGTAGGGTCAGCCAAGATGGGCCAGTCATGGCAGAGAAGTCAGACAAATCGCGGTCCATGGAAGAAGGAACTGGCAACCCACTCCAGTATCTTTGCTAAGAAAATTTTATGGATAGGCACAACCAGAGATATAACAATATGACACCGGAAGATGAGCCCCTCAGGTCAGAAGGTGCCTACCACATTACTGAGGAAGAGCAGAGGGCAAGTACAAGTAACACCAGATATAATGAAGTGGTTGGGCCAAAGCCAAAAGGACACCCAGCTGTGGATGTGTCTGGAGGGGAACGGAAAGTCCAATGCTGCAAAGATCAATTCAGAATAGGAACCTGGAATATTAGAACTATGAACCAAGGAAAACTAGATGTGGTCAAGAATGAAATTACAAGGTTAAACATTGATATCCTGGGAATTGGTGAACTTAAATGGACTGGAATGTGACATTCCCCATCAGACAACCAGCAGATCAAAAAAGGGAGTGCCAAAGAGTGCTCCAATTATCGAACAAGAAGCCACGGTCAGAACCGAATATGGGACAACAGTATGGTTGAAGATCAGAAAAGAAGTGCTACAAGATTTTATATTGTCACCTTATTTATTCAACTTATATGCAGAATACATCATACTTAAGGCTGTACTGGATTAATCCAAAGCCGGAATTAATATTGCGTTTAGGAATATCAACAACCTCAGATACGCCGATGATACTACTGTGATGGCTGAAAGTGAGGAAGAACTAAAGGACTTATTGATAAAGGTAAAAAAAGAGAGTGCAAAAGTTGGCCTGCTGCTCAAAGTTAAAAAGATGAGGATCAAGGCAAACGACAATCTCACTTCCTGGCAAATAGACGGGGAAGAAGTAGAGGCAGTGACATATCTTATTTTCCTTGGATCTAAGATCTCTTCAGATGGTGACTGTAGTCATGAAATTAAAAGATGTTTGCTTCTGGGGAGGAAAGCAAAGGTCCGCATAGAACTATGGTATTCCCAGTAGTAACATACGGATGTGAGAGCTGGACCATAAAGAAATCTGAGCGCTGTAGAATTGACAAATTTGAATTGTAGTGTTGGAGAAGACTGCTTAGAGTGCCTTGGACTGCAAGAAGATCCAGCAAATCAATGCTTCAATAAATCAAGACAAACTGTTCAGTAGAAGGTATGATCATGAGGCTGAAGTTCAAATTTTTTGCCCATATTATGAGACGACAGGACTCACTAGAAAAGACTCTGATGCTGGGAAAGATTGAAGGCACAAGAAGAAGCGGACGACAGAGGCGGAGATGGATAGATGAGGTCACTGAAGCAATGAACATGAATTTGATGGAACTCAGAGGGGCAGTGACTGAGAGATAGACCTGGCGTGCTGTGGTCCATAGAGTCACGGAGAGTCAGACAACAAAAAAATGCGATCAGACCCGCAATCTTGCAATGTACAAAATAATACAAATGAATGAAGAAATGTTCTAGTCCATGTGAGTTGCCTAATATGTATTAATTTCTTGATTCCCAAAATGAATATAACACATAACAAAAAATTATTTTTGATTGCAGATTCTAGAGCTTGAGACAGTTAATTGTAATGTCTTTCATTGCTTTCCCCGTCTTTTAAAGTGCAGTATTGATTTTTTTATTGCATTTACAGTGCTACAAACAGGGGTTAAACCCCCTTGCGAGTCTTATCTGGTACCCATAGGATTTTCTTCTACATTTGACATATAAGGGTGTGAAAATATTTGCAGGATTGAGGGATTGTAGCAATTGAATAGCGATTTGCGATTGTAACTCTTGCGGGCTTGAAAGATCAAAGGCTTAGATTGATTGTAACAACCGCACGGATTTTCAGCCTGTCACCTGTAGATTGTTTTCGGATCACAAAAAAGATGCCAATTTAATAGCAAATTAGTTTACAGGCTATATTACGGGCTCCTGTAAGCTACAATTTTTCAATTGAATGAGGCCCATGGTCACATAAATAAAAATAAATGTTATACAATAAAAGTAAGCTGTAAAAAAATTAAATGAGAATTATGGAATAAATATTTTGATACATCATGATATATATGTAATAGAATAATTTAATTGTACAGTAATTCTACAGATAAGTATACATTACATACAACTGTGACAGTTTGTTTAATTTCTTTTTATACTGCTGGCTTTTCTTGCAGTTTTGTTGCATTGTTTCTCTTCACTTATATTGGATGATTTGAATTTAGGCAAACATTGCAATAAAGCTACAGTAAAAGCCACTAGAATTAGCAGCAGAGAAAAGAGAATATTAATATTAATACAGATAAAGTTCAAATGATGGCAACTAAAATGGCAATGGCCTAAAAGGCAAACATTTTAAGGAACTGCTTAATCATCTAAAAATGTACAGCTTAGAGGACAGAAGAGATGGACGACACAACATTCAAATATATAAAGAGGTTTTGTGAGGTTCAGAAGTACAAGAACATGGTTTGAAACTGGAAGATTTTAGTTAAATGTTACATTATTCAAGATAAAGGGCCAAGTACAGTAAAGGAATTACAATATGCATTGGGAAAGAAAAAGACAATCAAGTTTTTTTGATAGAGTGGTTAAACGAGATTATTTTGCATCTTTGGTTATTATAGGCCCGATTCAACCGCAACTTGATCGTAGTAGGCCATATGTCTGCGGGTGTGTTGGGGGCTCCCGTTCGTCTCTGAATCTGGAGCTTTTCAATTGCTCAAGGTCGCAAGTTACTGGCCCAAAGCCGAACTAGTAAACCATGCACTCGTTCATAGCACTTCAGGGCAGGAACATAATCAATTAAGCAAGCCCATAACCTCACATTTTGTATCAGCCAATAGAAAATGAGACTGTCATATTTACGGCAGTAAAACATGGAGGTTACATGTCAATCAATTAGGTCCAGGTGTCCGATATGCGATCAGACTTGCAAACCCAAAATAAAGAATTATTAAATTGAATGCCAATACTGTTCTAGTCCATATGGGTGGCCTGATATGTATTAACTGATTGATACCCAAGATCAATTTAACCCCCAAAATGAAACATAAAAATAAATGTTATATACTGCCGATTTGCGGGCTGGAGACTGTTGTGCTATTAATTCTAATGTCTATCATCGCTTTCCCCGTTATTTACAGTGCAGGATTGATTTTTTATTTGCATTTACAGTGCTAGGAATAGGTATCTAAACCCCTTGCAAGTCCACTCTATCACTCATAGGATTTTCTCCTTCTTTTGCCATTTACAGGTGTGAATTGAATAGCGATAGCAATTGAATAGCGATTTGTGATTTTAGCCATCGTAACTCTTGCGAAAGTGAAAGATCAAAGGCTTCTGGAGGCTGTAAGTTACATGTTTAACCATCGCAATATTTTTAAGACTGTAACTCGTAACCGTTTTGGAGTCCACAAAAAGACGCCAATTCAATAGCAAATTAAGTTGCAACCTCACTTACGGGCTTACAGTTGAATCAGGCTCTATGTTTCTATGTCACTTGAGCTGTTGACTACAGCTTTTTAGAGTAATTCTGCCACTGTATTCAGTGGCGGAGCTAGAGAATGGAGAGCCCTGGGGTTAAAAAAAAAATGTAGGTCCCCCCTTGTAAAAAACTACTTGGTGCACCTCCCACAGATCCCCTCTTATAACTACTCCCCTCCCGAAGACCTCTTCCCATAACAGTAAACCTTCGCACTACTCCTTTCCATAGTTGCTTCCCTACCCTTACCTCCTGCCTGTGCGATGCTCCTCTGCCTGCAGCAAAGCTCCAGTACATGCAAGCTCCACTCTCCAGCAACATACTCTACGGATATATATTTATATATATATATATATATATATATATATATATATATATATATATATATATATATATATAAAAATATATAATGTATATATTTACACATATATACTTATTTATAAGTGTACTATCTCTACAACTCATTAATAAGTATACTATGTCTACATAGCATCCAGTCCCTTTCAACATCCACCCCCACACAGCACCAATCCCTCTTTGCATCCATCCCTACATTGTACCCAGTCCTTGTCCACAGCCATCCCCTCTCAACATCCATCCATGCATATCAGCCAGCCCCTCTCAGCACAGGGGCCCCAGAAGGACAGTGGCAGGTTAGTCACAGGTGATGGTCAAGAGCCCCCACACTACAGAAAAAAAATAAAATGCAAACATTTTTTTTTAAGTTTACACAGCATTGGATTCTCACAGAGAAGGGCCCCAGTGCACTGCACCACCTGCACGACTGGTAGATCCGCCCATGACTGTATTGTTGGTAAATGTTCTAATGACATACATGATCAGTCTTGACTGTGGTGACTATGATCCCTATTCTATTTCCCAGATCGTAAATTTATACACACTTAAACCACTCTTAAAAATTGCCACGTATTCAATTAGCTTCTCACATTACCATTACGACTTACCCGCCCACAATCACTACGAAAAAGCCATAGATGCGGTGTCAAGGTTTCATCTCCATTAGTTTTAGCACAGCTCGAACATTATGAGCGCTAAATAAATAAAGTTACACATAATGGATATTCTTTTAGACCCGTAGGTCTAGCTTGCAAATTAAGTCTGAAATGCAACTAGAAAAAGTATAAATGTTCTGTCAAAAGCATTATAAGTACTGAATAGGACTCACAAAGGCTTTTCAAAATACTTATATGAGCTGTAGCAGTAATTAAACACACACCAGTGCACTTTAAAAGTATAGTAAGACATGGAATGACATTAGAACTGATTGCACAATAGTCTCCAATGCACAAATATACCAACAAAATACATATAATATTTTGGACTGGTCATGCATATGGTAATATTAAAAGTGTTGCTGAAAAGTTGTATAAAGCAATTAATTAACAATACAATTATGTAACTGTCTTACAAATGTATCTCTCACAGAGGCTTAAATGTGGACTTTAAATAAATATTCATTAACATATTTGAGTCAGCATATCTATATTGGAACAAAAACTATCGGTAATATATCACATTTACATATATCAAGTATCAGGGGAACATACACGACACTACACAAGAGTTTAAAACTAATCTGGAAACACACATGGACCACAACATGTGCTTTAATGCACTGATAATTAAAGGGATTGACAAATCACAAATAATACTCAGCAACACTATTGACCACAGCACACTATCACAGATCATCTACCCACATCCAAATGTCAGCATGGGCAGCCTCAGGCCTTACAGAGAGGAGGGGTGACATTGATGTTGGCTACATGGGTATATCACAAGATTGCACAGGCCAGGCACTGCATTGTCCCAGGGAGAATGTACGGAATACACTGCCAGATGCAGGGGCAAGTGAGATTCAGGGACAAATCAGGACAAGGGGGATTGCACTAATGTGTTCAAGATGTCGAGAAAAGCCAACAAACACACAATGAGGCTGTGAAGAGACACATGGAGCAACAGCAAACTGACCTCCATCAAGGGTAAGCTTGGGTACACCCATCATGTAAATTCCCACGCCATTCCTGTTGGGCATGTGGCAAGATGTATACCAATAATATATATTTTTTTAAAGTATAACAAATGTTATTGTATTAATTAAATATTAATAATACCTGTCATTCCCCTGAAACAACAATTCAAGGGAATGGTGATACTGAACTGTGCTACAATGTATAGTTTTCCTGAATATTAACTCATAGGTATCACCAATAATGTTGTTCAAGCATGATATCAAACATTGTGAAAACAACACATGAAATAAGGCTTGAACACATTTTGTAAATATTAATACATGTGATCACTTGGAAAACATGCCTGTGTCACTGTAATGGGCTGGAATGTTCACATAACAATGTATTGCACAGTAAATAGGGATAATTATTTCAGAAGGATGGCATACTTTTTGCAGATTTTAGGTGTTTAGGGGCACCAGTATGTGAAATGATGTTACAAATCATGATATAAACATCACTTTTAACATGGCCATGACAACATCCAATTCCAATTAACTTACGATTGGTGACATACAAACATATGATTACAATACTCAAATGCATGAAGGGATGTGTGTGCAGGAAGATCATCTATGTTCAAATATATGATCATTACATAAATGTTATGTATGTTGATATCCCAAAACATTAACTATTACAAACAAACAGAAACAGTGATAACGGTATAACAAAACTTTATTATATACAGGGAGCACAGTCATAAAAGTATCCGACTGGGCATTAAAATTATAGGTGTGATGTGGGCAAATCCCAGAAGGAGAAGATGCTGTCATGGAACAAAGAGAAACCTAAGGGGTTAAAGGTAATACTGTATAATAATAATGATGCATAGCATCTACTAGGGTCACATGTGGTCCCAACACCACATTAACCCTAATCTTATGAATAAAAATCTCATCATACATCGCTCCATTTAATAGAAGTAACCAGTAATGTGCATAGCACTTACATCTGGTCTGCATCTGCTCAATTAACAAAATGCATAAACTTCTGAACTATGCAATACAATTTAGTTACATACATACAGTGTGTTCAAAGAAATCAAAAATATGAAAAAAGTGGTCAAAATCTAAAAAAGGCAGAGCAAAAATCTAAAACAAAAACCTAAAAGTACAGTACACTGCTAAATACTGTAACTGTACCAATGTACCAACTTACCTGAGCTACATTTTTAGGAGGGGATATTGTTGATGGAATGTCTATCTGATATATAGAATATATATAGAATATATTTCCATCAATTGATTTTGTAGCGGTGCTTGCAGATGAAGAAGATGCCTTTATAGACCTGAATTATGCCTAAAATAAAAAAAGAATAAAAGAAAACAAAAGACTAAGGCGTCCAAAAAAAATAGGGACTGCAACATCTCAGTGATGATCAACTGGAGAAATGTTAAATATAACCCTTCATGTCCACAGAGAAGAGGAACATGGACCATGTGATGGGGGTAGCAATCTGCTTACAAAACCATCACATAGGCCTTGATCCTCTATTCTGTAGCCTGGCTAGATTATGTTAACATTTGAACTAAAAGGAGTGCTATTGTAAAGGTCCAAAACTATGTGCATCTCCTACAGTACCACCGGAGGTGACGTTGGAGGGTGGCCAGGGTGTGGGGCAGAGGCTTCTGGGGTAGAGGAGGCAGGGCTTGCAACCAGAGTGTGCTGGATGAGGTCAATGTTCAGTTGGATGAGCGTGCTCTGGTTATCCACTGTAGCATTCTGGCCATGTAGGATTCCATCATCAGGTTGTATCTCCTCACCACCCTACGGATCCTCCACAGGCTGCTGTCCACAGAGGCATGAAGGGGGGAGACTCTGGAGCCCCTGCATAGTGTCCACTTGCTCCTGCATCCTGACCATAATCTCCCGATAGCGGCCTCCTAGGAATGGAGGTCTGCTGAGGCTGGTCATTCCTGGGTGAGGAGCTGGTGGTGGCCCAGTGGAGAGGGTCTGGAATCCCTTGTGGTAGGCCTGGTATTGGTGGGAGCCAGGTTGTGCTGGTGGTAGAATAGGAGGTGGGGGGAATTACCTTTGTTCGGTCCAACAGGAGGACCCGGGTGGAGAGTCAATTTGTTGGAGAAGGAGTCAGTAGAGTCGAGTGTCACAGGTGTGGCAGAAGGGCCGGCAAGTACCGCCACTGACCACATAAAGCATGAGTCGTCATCCTTCTCATATCCCAGGCCCTCTGATCCTCTCCTTGCCCCCTCCTCCTGCAACAGTTCCTGTTGATACTAGACATGCAGCTCTGATGGAGTCGACGCCTCCAACTCTGGCTCACTAGCGGACCCAGGCCTCCTGCCAGCTGAAAATAAGAGAAGAATGTGTATAAATATGTGTTATTTATAGTGAATAATTTTCTAGATGTGATCAATTCTTGCATTATGAGCTTGGTTGTTATTGGCTCATAATGATATCTTGAGTCCTGCGGCAGTCTGTATATCTGCATACGCTGCAGTGGCCACAACCATACATGGACTCTGTATTGGATGATTACTCATGTTATGCCCACTAATGACAGTGATTTGTCAGCTTAATGGATTTGACGATGCATCAATGATCCATCTATCCCTTGGTAAATCCAGGGTGCTGACATGTCAGTGTCATTGGTGGTCAGCATTTTACATGGGTTTTGCGGTTTTTATGTGTGTGTGATGTACATATGGTGGCATGTTGATGTATTTGATATACACCTGACAAAGAGGTTGAATCCTGTTGGGCCACCATGCCTGGAGCCCCAGTGATGGGCACCTAGCTCAGCATCTCCTTGAGCACTCTCTCCCAGTCATTGCACTTGACAGTCACTTGGGGGCCACTTGGAGCTCTCTCTGCTCTCTTTGATATCATCCTCCTCACCCTGGCCCGGCAGTCATCTAACCAATTATTAACCAACCTCACATGCCTTTTTGCAAAGCCAACTGCTGTAACTGCATCTGCTACCTCCTTCCAGGCCTGGGCCATGGCCCTGAGTCTGACTTCCATCCCCCCTCCAAGGATAGTGGGGTGGTCACGGATAGAGCTGAGGAGGACCACCTTCTCCTCGTGTCTGTAGTTAAGGGCCCTGTGCTTGTCCTCCCGACTGTGGAAGAGGATCCTGTTCTCCATACCATGACCCTGAGGCCTGTCCTTCCTCCCCACTATCCCCCCACACTACCCCGGATCAGGTCCCTTTGTGTACCTATCACTATGGGCTAATCCGTCCCCCTACCTCACCTCCCGACCTCCCCTCCAGAAGTACCAGACCTAGCCATTCCCCCTCCACTCCCTCTCTCCCTCCCTCCCCTACTCTTACCTTCACTCCCTCTCTTCCTCTCTCTCCACCCTCACCTCTGCACCCTCTCTCACCACCCTCACCTCCACTCCTCAGGGTCACCTCTATCTCCTCTCATCCTCTTCTCTTCCCCACTTCTCCCCTCCTCCCTCCACCTGCCATAAAAATCCCAAAAATAATAATAATAATATATTTGGATGTAAAAAATGTATGTTTTATGTGTATTTTTATATGTTAGGGTATACGGTGGGGGTGGGTGTGTGTGAATGTAGTGATCTATATGTGTACCTATGTGTATTATTACTCTATGTGTATGTATATTATGTGTTTTCAGTTAATATGTGTTTTGATGAATTAAGTTTAAAATAAGTATATAAGAAATCAATAAAACCGCAATAACCTACTCTCCAAATTCATTTACTCTCTCTCGCAAAGACCAAACCCTTCAGCTCCGGGACCTGTATGTTAATTTGTGAAAATCTGCAACACAGTCAACACAGGGATGTGAAGCTCGCAGCTTTATTATCTCTCCCTGTCAATCACCATTAGCCCATTTTCTATCACGTGTTTAGGCTTAAAAACATAGAGCCTCATTCAATTCGGGGCTCACAGCTCAATCACAGACAGCCAAATGCCTGCGAGTGAGTTGCGGGCTCCATTTGGTCTCCGATTGCGATGCAATTCAATTGGCCGGGCCCACAAGTTAGGTGCCGGTCACGAAAATCGGAACACCATGACGTAGGACGTAGCATTTCCGGGCTTGTACATGTTAGTGGAGCAAGTCTATATCTCCTGATGCATAAAGAGCCAATGGAAACAGAGATCGTCATCATGACCAACCTCCAAGACCATAACTTGTAAGTGAAGGTCGTAGGACTTTGAAATCCAACCTCCATTCTTCAAAGTCCTACGGGCTTCGAGGTTGAAGCCCGTAGGACTTCACATTGATTGCCGTGATCGATATAACACGAAAATGGAACATGAAATAAAGTATTGGAAAATGTTGTGCTATTAATTCTAAGACCTAACATCACTTTCATTCTTAATAAAAGTACAGTATTGTCTTTTTATTTGATTTTAAGGTGCTCAGATTTGTCATTAAGCCCTTTGCAAGATCTCCTTGGTACCATTAACTTGTGGTTAGATATTTGCCATTTGCGGGCTTGACGGAGTGGTTAGCGAGGGGGAATCAGAGCAATTGAATAGCGAATTGCGATTTTAGCCTTGCGACAGTGAAAGATCAAAGGCTTGGAGGGCATTAACTTGCGATTTTTTAAATCACTATAAATTGCAGCTCGGAGCCCTTTAACTCGAACGGAGCCCACAAACTGATGCCAATTGAATTGCAAAATAACTTGCTGGCTCCATTTTTGAGCCTCGATCTCCTAAAAGCCTCAATTGAATGAGGTTCATACATTGCAGGCTTGAGGCAATAGAATACATATTTAGAGGGGGAAAAAAACCCACATCAAAAATTATGGGCCTCATTCAATTGCTATTTGGCCAATTGAATTGGGCTCTATATAAGCACATAGCATATATTTTTTAAAGACAGTAAGTTCACTAACAAAAAACCACTGTAAAAAATATGCTATGTGTCTATATAGAGCCCTATTCAATTGGCCAAATCTCATTTGAATGAGGCCCAATGTAAGTAAGAGTGAGAGGCTGGTTCAGAGAGCTGGTTTGAGGACAGTACGGAGGTTGCAAGGTTTTTGGGTTTGCCAAGAGATGAGAAGGGCAGGTTATAAGAGTTGGAGTCAATGATGTAATTAAGGAACTGGAAAACAGTAAGATTTGGGGCAGTTGCAGCAAAGGAGACAGCGGAGGAAGAGGGCAGCTAATGAAAGGAATGAATGATGGTTGTAAAGATAAAGTGAATGGATGTTTGAAAATACGATTAGATGGGCTAAAGATATGATTAACTCAGCAAGATCAAGGGACATAATATATTTACAGGAATGGCTGACCTACTAAAGTTAAGGAAGAGTGAGAATGGGATGCTGGCAATAATAATAACAAATAAAAGACAAAGTTTTCCCTGCAAAAAGATAAAATCAGTGGTTGTTGGAGGAGAAATTATTATTATAGTTCATTTATAACGCACCAACATATTTCGTAGCGCTGTACATAAGTTAAGTTCAGACAAAGATAAATGCAAATTAACATATAGCAAAGCAAGGAGGGCACTGTCTATGAGCTAGGAATCCAATGTCCATGGTGCATTCCCAAAGTACTTAGGATAGAAACTCGCAAACTTACAATCTAAGGTATAGTGAGTGGCAAAAGAGGGTGAGAGAGGTGATAAGCGTGTTAGGGTGGAAGGTCATACGATTCTTAAAAGAGATGCATGTTAAGTTAAGTTTTAAATGTTTAGAGGCAAGAGGATAATCTGATAATCTGGTGAAGCGAGGCAAGGAGTTGAGAATAGGGGGCAGCACGAGAAAAGCCCTGGAGGCAGGAGTGAGAGGAGGTGACAAGAGTTGTAGAAAGAAGAAGGTCATTAGCAGAACAAAGAGGGTGGGTGGGGGAGTATTTGGAGATGACAGAGGAGATTTCTGGGGGAGCGTTATTGTTGAGGACTTTGTAAATTAGGGTCATATTTTTTAATTTTATTCTTGAGGCTAAGGGAAGCCAGTGGAGTGATTGACAGAGAGGTGATGCCCACACTGAACGTTGTGTACCGAAGATGAGTCTAGCAGAGGCATTCATAATGGATTCAAGTGGAGATAGTCGGGTGGCCAACAAGAAGCGAGTTGCAGTAATCTAGTCGAGAGATGATGAGAGAGTGTATTAGGATTTTAGTTGTGTCTTGTGTAAGATAGTGATGAATTCTGGAGATGTTTTTTAGATGGAGAAGACAAGATTTAGTTAGTAATTGTATGTGAGGTATGAAAGACAGAGCGGTGTCCAGTAGAAGAAAACGGGCTTCAGAGGTGGGGGGGATGATGTTGTTGTTGACAGTGAGAGAGATGTGAGTAATTGACGCTGTGGGAGGGCAGATTATGAGTTCAGTTTTAGACATATTGAGTTTGAGATGATGGGTGGACATCCAAGAGGATATACTAGAGAGGCAGTTGGGGACGTGTGTTAGAAGAGAGGGGGATAGATCTGGTGCTGAGAGGTAGATTTGGGTGTCATCTACATAGAGATTATAATGAAGTCCAAAAGAGTTTATGAGGGTACCAAGTGAGGATGTGTAGATGGAGAAGAGGAGGGGCCCTAAGACTGAACCTTGGGGTATGCCAACAGACAGGGGGTGAGAAGAAGAAGAGGTGTCGGAGAAGGAGATACTGAATGATCGATTTTGTAGGTATGATGAGAACCACGAGAGAGCAGTGTCATCGAATAACGAGGGAGAAGAGGATATGGAATAGAAGTGGATGGTCGACAATGTCAAAGGCAGAAGAGATCTAGAAGAAGAAGAATTGAAAAGTGACCTTTTGACTTGGCGGTAAGCAGGTTATTGTTGACTTTAGTGAGAGCTGTCTCAGTGAAGTGTTGGGGCCGAAAGCCGGATTGGAAGATGTCACGAAGGGAGTTAGAGGAAATAAAGCTGGTAAGGTGGTTATAGACGAGCCGCTCCAGCAGTTTGGAAGCCAGGGATAGCAGAGAGATAGGGCGGTAGTTAGATACGACGTCGGAGTCAGATGAGGTTTTTTTAAGGGTGGGTATAACTATGGCATGTTTTAGAGAAGATGAAAACATGCCAGTATTTAGGGGGAGGTTGAAAATACGTGTGAAAGCTGGGATTAGTGCAGTAGAGAGGGGAGAGATGAGCTGAGATGGAATAGGATCCTGATGACAGGTAGTGAGACAAGTGGATGATAGCAGTTTGAAGACTTCATCTTCTGTAGCCGGATCAAAGCAGTTCAAAGTGGCTGTGGTATTGGAGAAGAGAGAAGACTGGGTGTTGTTGGTTGGTTTAGAGGGTGGAGTGTGTGAGCCACTATGATATGAGAGTTCATTGCGGATGTTTTGAATTTTATGAATAAAATGGTTGGCAAAGTCTTCAGCTGTGAGAGAGGAAAGGATGGGAGGATGTGGTGGGCGGAGGAGAGTATTGAAAGTGGTAAACAGAATCTTGGGGTTAGAGGACAGAGTTGATATTAGTGATGTAAAGTACTGCTGTTTGGTAAGGTTGAGGGCGGATGAATAGGAGCGTTACATAAATTTATAGTGGAGGAAATCTGCTGAAGTGCGTGATTTCCACCATAGTCGTTCAGCAGGTTTCAGATTGTTTAATGGTGTGATTAGCTCAGTGAGATGATATTTACAGAAATGGCTGGATTAGTGGAGGCAAGGAAGAATTTGAATCAAATGGGCAAAAGAAGAAGCTCAAGAGAGAAAGGGGAGAATATGAAATATGTAGATTATATACCCACTTAATCCACAACATTGCAATTTCTCTGATAATTTCACACAAAAAAACGGAAGTTGGATTTTTATGAAAAGATATATAAAATATATTATAATTGTTGAATATTTTCATGTTTTCCACAAGGAAGCTAAATGCAATTATAAAGAGAAAAAATGTGTACCGCTGAACATTATTGTTAATGTAATTAACGTGATTATTTTAAAAATTAAAGATCAGTGATTTGGTTTAATTGGCTATCAACTCAGTGAGATATTTCTTGTTTCCTTAGGCTAGTGTTAGTCTGTCTTGTACTAACAGATTTTGTATATCCATTTCTGAAATCCCAATAAAGATTATCTCTTGGATAGGTGCCAATGCAAATATAAGGCACATTAAATGATTCGCTCTGTCGGATAAATATTGCTTTGGGCACAAAAAATAAAAATCTCTATACCATAGAGCACAAATCTTCAACCCCTGTTCAAAATAGTGTCAAGTCTGTATGCCATTGTCAAAAATGTTTTATATCCAACACATTTGTGTGGTGTTTAACTCTTCCGCATAACTATGATAATAGAGTTGCAGAATATATTTATTAGAAAGTTGAAGCATTTATTAGCAAGCTCTAAGCACAACCTTTTCTCTTGCTGCCTATAATTATTATTTCTTGATTGCTGCTTATATATTTGATTGAAAATGCAATATACTAAGGCAAGTCTATAATTGTGGAAATAATGAAAAATATTATTCAGGGTTTATATGACACTTCAAACAACACCGATCATTAGATTCTCATTTTATAATAGAATGGGATGGAAAGGGTCAAGCTGAATTTGTTAGTATGACAGTGGATGACGCACTGCGGTCATAGTCAAGATTAAACACACTAGGACGTAATTTTGATGTCATATAAAACCTTTAGTAAAGTGCATCTGAATAATAGGGGGAAGCTAATTATAATGTGAAGTCACTTGAATGGGTCCAAATGGACCACTGGAGATAATCAGTGGATGGCTAGTCATAGTAATAAGAACAAATCTTATTTTGATAACATCTTGTACATGGACACACATGCATCAAGAACTATTATAAAGTGTAGCTCTGTCATTTAAAAGGATACAATTTTTCAAACCATCACATGACTTTTTGTAGCTAAAACACATCATGTATGACAGATTAATTAATTTATAAAACAGGAGGAAACAATTGTTTAGGATATTTTCCTTTTGGATACAAATATATAATAATATACCTGGTTATATAGGAAGATAAAAAAAAGACAGATGCTTCAATGCAGGAATGTACTTGAGCTCAGGATCAGCCATTTTAATATGAATACTAAAGGGTCATTGTAACAATAACAGAGAGTTAGTTTAATCTTAAAAAGCATAAAAACTGTCTATACATTATACTAGCCATTTTTCTGTATAGTAACTTATCTCTGAGATATTCATAGTTACATGGTTACATAGCTACATAGGCCCCTATTTATTTCCACGCCCATAATTACCTTCAAAGGGATCTTTTTACTACCAGTTCACCATTTTTTAACTATATACTGTAGATGTATTTAATTGACTAAAGCCCGCAATTACATGCTCACAGCCCCAACATGCAAACCATGAACCCATATGTAGCATTTCAGGGCATGATCATGATCAATTATCAAGCCTGTAAGTTACCATTTAGATAGAGCCAATAGTAAGTTATACCATCATCATGACAACATTAAAACATGAAGTTTAAACTATAATCAATTAGGGCCTCATTCTATTGTGATTTGGCCAATTGAATAGGGCTCTGAATAAGCACATAGCATATTTTTTTACAGAAGTGTTTAGTTAGTGAAGACCTTACTTTTGGATAGAAGTTCACTAACTAAACACTTCTGTAAAAAAAATATGCTATGTGCTTATATAGAGCCCTATTCAGTTGGACAAATCGCAATTGAATGAGACCCTTAGTGTTTAGAAGCACAATTTGCAATCTGACTCGCAATCCAGAAATTTACAAATCAATAAAAATCAACTATTCTAGTCCATGCGGCTTCCATGGTATGTATTAACTCCTTGATTCCCGGGATCGATAAAACACAGAAATAAAATGTAAAAAAATTATAGTAGTGTGTTTTTATTTGCTTTTGTAGTGTTACGTACAGGTGTTTAACCCACTTGCGAGTCCTATCTAGTACATGTATATTATTGCCATTTACGTGTTTAAAGGCAATTGCGGGCATGTTGAATTGTTGTAATTGAATATGGATTTTGCGTCTTTAGCACAGGTAACTTTTGTGGCCTTAAAACATCAAAGGAGAAGATAGGACCGAGTTAAATTTTTGACAACCACAGGGATTTTGAGCCTGTAACTCGCAACTGGAATGCTAGTAGCCAAATTTAGCCAATTGAATATCAGTAACATTTACAGGCTCAAGTAATAGCGATTTGGACAATTAAATAGAGGCCATAGTAATTTAGGTTGAAAAAAAAGACTTATAGTCCATTAAGTTCAACCTTTTTAGATCTCCTCTAGTCGTAATATGCGGATTAATTGTTAATTAATCACAGGACAACACACATTTTGGTGCCTCAAATGTTAGACCTGTTTCTGGGTACATTTGACCTGCTGATTCCATGAAAGGCACAGCTCTAGTTTTTGACATACAGAACATATGCCATAAACCATTTATGGTTTATGATACAAACATTCCAGTCATTCGTTCGACACACAAGAAGCTCCTTTTGTAAGACTTCCAAGAGTGAGACCTGCCAGGATAATCCCACATAAGATTACAATTTCAGGCAACTTATAAATGACCCACATTTCATGGCATCAATTAATTAAATTGAATCATGTGCCTGATCTTCATTTGTTCTTGTTGTGAAACACTTTCTTGGCAACAAGAAGGCAGACAACTACACACAATTAGTAGAGGATATGCTCTTTCCTTTCAACATGCTTGGCTGTATTATGAGTGTTAAAGTACATTATCTGTACAGTCAATTAGATCACTTGCATCCCATCTTCCTTGGTATCTGGCTCCCATTGAAATCTTTCACCTTGCTCTTCATTTAAGTCATCAAGGTTCTCTGGAAAGTGATCTAAGTGACTGTGCAGATAATGGGCTCATATTACAGCCAAGCATGTTGAAAGGAAAGAGCATATCCTTTACTAATTGTGTGTAGTTGTCTGCCTACTTGTTGCCAAGAAAGTGTTTCACAACAAGAACAAATGAAGATAAGGCACATCATTCGATTACATTCATTGATGCTATGAAATGTGGGTCATTTATAAGTTGCCTGATCTGTGCCTTCAGTTTTTCCATGGTAAGCCCAGGAAATTTTTGCGCTATGTATTCAATGCATGACCCGTCTTTAGTCAAAAGCTTTTAAAAACTGTTTCATCAGGCCTAGCTTTATATGTAGTGGTGGCAGTATGATTTTATCCGGTGCTTCCAAAGGTTCATTGATTACATTTTGTTCTCCAACCAACATATATTCCCTGTCCTCTTGCCAGTTGAAATCTCTTTGCACAAAAAGTTAATTTGACAAAGCCTTATATGGAACCTGGAAATATTTATATAAAGTAATCATATGCCCTTTTAGGAACCTTTTTTTAGAGAAAGAAAGTTTAATTTGGTTAGTCTTTTTTCATAGCTGAGCCCCTCCACTCCCCATATTAGTTCTGTTGCCCTTCCCTGTACTTTGTCAAGCTCTAAAATGCCCCAAAATGTACTCCATATTCCAAATGAGGGCACTCAGGGATTTGTATAGGGGCAGAATTATATTTGCTTCTTTGTCTTTTATACTATTCTTAACAACTATTCTTAACACATGCTAATATTTTACTTGTCTTTGCAAATGCTAGATTTGTTTCATTAAGATTATAAATTGCATGACTATTTTTCCTTCCTAAATGCATAACTTTACATTTATTTCTATTACATCTCTGCTATCTAGTTGCCCATTTCTCTAATTTATGCAAATCACTTTGGAGGGAAAGTACATACCGTATATACTCGAGTATAAGCCGACCCAAGTATAAGCCGAGGCACCTATTTTACCACAAAATACTGGGTAAAATGAGTGACTCGAGTATAAGCCGAGGGTGGGAAATGTGCTGCCCCCTGTGTCCCCCCTTTCTCTCCCGTGTCTCTTCTCCCCTCTCCCTTCCCTGTGACTCTTCCCCCCTCCCTTATCACCCTCCTCAACCCCCCTCCTCATTCTCAACCCCCCTCCTCATTCTCAACCTCCCTCCTCAACCCCACTCCTCATCCTCAACCTCCCTCCTCATCCTCAACCTCCGTCCTCATCCTCAACCCCCTCATCCTCAACCCCCCCATCCTCAACCCCTTCCTCAACCTCAACCCCCTCCATAACCTCAACCTCCCTCCTCATCCTCAACCTCCCTCCTCGTCCTCAACCCCCTCCTCAACCTCACTCCTCATCCTAAACCTCCCTCCTCATCCTCAACCCCCTCCTCATCCTCCCTCCTCATCCCCCCCTCAACCTCACTCCTCAACCCCCCATCCTCATTCTCCCCACTCAACCCCCCATCCTCATCCTCCCCCCTCAACCCTCATCCTCAACCCCCTCCTCACCCCCCCCTCATCCTCAACCCCCATCCTCAACATCAACCTCCTCCTCAACTCCCCATCCTCAACCCCCATCCTCAACCCCCCTCCTCAACCCCCCATCCTCATCCTCAACCCCCCATCCTCATCCCCCTCCCTCAACCTCAACCCCCTCCTCAACCTTATCATCCCTCCTCCTCATCAACCCCCTCCTCACCCCCCTCAACCTCAACCCCCTCCTCCTCATCAGCCCTCCTCAACCACCCATCCTCAACCCCCCCATCCTCATCCCCCCATCCTCATCCCCGTCCTCACCCCCCCTCAACCTCAACCCCCTTCCTCAACCTCCACCTCGCTCCTCCTCAACAACCCCCTCCTCACCCCCCCTCAACCTCAACCTCCCTCCTCATAAACACCCTCCTCAACCCCCCATCCTCAACCCCCATCCTCAACCCCCCTCCTCAACCCCCCATCCTCAACCCCCCTCAACCTCAACCCCCCTCCTCAACCTCCCTCCTCCTCATCAACCCCCTCCTCACCCCCCCCCCTTAACCTCAACCCCCCTCCTCCCCCTTCAACCCCCATCCTCATCCTCCCCCCTCAACCCCCATCCTCATCCTCAACCCCTCCTCACCCCCTCAACCTCAACCTCCCTCCTCAACATCAACCCCCTCCGCAACCCCCCATCCTCATACCCCATCCTCAACTGCCCTCCTCAACCCCCATCCTCATTCTCAACCCCCCATCCCCATCCCCCTCCCTCAACCTCAACCCCCCCTCCTCAACCTCATCCTCCCTCCTCCTCATCAACCCCCTCCTCACCCCCCCTCAACCTCAACCCCCCTCCTCCTCACCAACCCCCTTCTCAACCCCCCATCCTCATCCCCCATCCTCAACCCCCTATCCTCATCCTCAACCCCCCATCCTCATCCCCCTCCTCACCCCCCCTCAACCTCAACCCCCCTCCTCAACCTCAACCTCCCTCCTCCTCATCTACCCCCTCCTCAACCCCCCATCCTCAACCCCCCTCCTCAACCCCCCCATCCTCATCCCTCTCCTCACCCCCCTCAACCTCAACCCCCCTCCTCAACCTCAAACTCTCTCCTCCTCATCAACCCCCTCCTCACCCCCCTCAACCTCAACCCCCCTCCTCCTCATCAGCCCTCCTCAACCACCCATCCTCAACCCCCCATCCTCATCCCCCATCCTCATCCCCGTCCTCACCCCCCTCAACCTCAACCCCCCTCCTCAACCTCAACCTCCCTCCTCCTCATCAACCCCCTCCTCAACCCCCATCCTCAACCCCCATCCTCAACTCCCCTCCTCAACCCCCCCATCCTCAACCCCCCTCAACCTCAACCCCCCTCCTCAACCTCCCTCCTCCTCATCAACCCACTCCTCACTCCCCCCCCTCAACCTCAACCCCCCTCCTCAACCTCATCCTCCCTCCTCCCGGTATATGCTAATGACGAGGCGCCCATGTGATGTCACATGCGCCGGGGTCAAGATGGAGCAGAGGCCGGAGAAGAAGCAGGTAAGTTAGGAGGAGGTATTTAGAGGGGAGAAAGTGAGGAGGGGGTTGAGGAGGGGGTTGATGAGGAGGAGGGGGGTTGAGGATGAGGAGGGGGAGGGAAAGAGACACAGGGGGGAGAGAGATACGGGGGGTTAGAGAGACACAGGGGGGGTTAGAGAGACACGGGGGGTTAGAGAGACACAGGGGGGTTAGAGAGACACAGGGGTTTAGAGAGACACAGGGGGTATAGAGACACTAGGGGGAGTGACTCGGGTATAAGCCGAGGGGGGCCTTTGTAGCCTTAAAAAAAGGGCTGAAAAACTCAGCTTATACTCGAGTATATACGGTAATTTTCTGATTTAATTACCTTTCACAACTTAGTGTTGTCATACCCGGGGCCTGAATGGACTACTGGGGGCAGTGACCTGGTCCCGGGCTTGGTCCCGGGCTGGCAAGAGTTATCCTGTTTATTAATATGGTTATGCATGTTGTTGTTTATGGTATTAAAGTGTGGGTATGGGGTGTGGTAACTTGTCTTCCTTGCATGGTAGTTTATTTTCCTTTCGGGACCTCCTTGGGCAGGTCTAGGTGGGAGGGCTGGGAATCTTTACTTCCCTCCCACAATTGCTAAAGGAAGTGATGCATGGACAGGATGTGATGTAAATCACATCATCTCAACTAAGGGTATATCCAGGCAGGAAACTGCTGTTGCTTCCTGTTTTTCCTTGGATGTGATGGCCTAACCGTGGGTGAGATCAAGCGTGTGGGGAAGGGGATTACTATATAAGTAGATAGATTTAAAAAGGGTTGTTGCTCCGTGGGTCTGGGCTGTATGTTTGTGATACATTTATAGTATTGTGTTGTTGCCTTTTAATAAATACCTTTTAATGTAGACGAACCTTGTGTAATATATATATATATATATATATATTAATTTGGTGATACACCACATGGGGAATGACATACCACCAGGGAACCATGTTTAGCCGTGGGTAAGGGGATAATGGTGCCATTTGAGTAGCAAGTGTGGTTCTGTCCCTGAGGATCATGAATAAAGTACTGGGCCAGGGAGCTGACACGCCACAACAGCAAGGTCATACACTGTTGCTAGCTTGTGCTGACTCACCGAGCCTAACCTAAACAAACATAAAGATTAAAGGGACAGGGACCTTAGGAAGATAAGCAGGTCACATAGGCAGATAGCTTGAGAGTTTACAGCACTTGTTTAGTTGAAGTACTGCAAGAAGGTCAGAACACCATATACAATCATGAGATGTACAGGGTTTCGCTGTGACCCAGGGGTACCCAAGCATGGGGCCTACTGTAATTAGCCAGCCTGTGGCCCGGTTCTTACCAAGCTGAATTGAAGTAGCAGATTGTGACATCTGTCATCAGCAAAAATGTAGACTATACTTTTCAGTCCTACTTCTAGGTCATTGATCAATATGTTAAAAAGTAGAGGACCTAATACTGAACCCACTTACCACATTAGTCCAATCGGAGTATGTTCCATTTACAACAACCCTTTGCTTCCTGTCTATTAGCCAGCTCTCAATGTATGAGGAGATATTTACTGCAATTCCTGTATCGTTTTGTTAGCACAATAGTCTACAATGAAGCACTGTATCAAAAGCCTTGGCAATATTCAAAAAGTTCCTACTAACCTCCTCATTAGATTTGAATGACATGACCTATCCTTCATAAACCTGTATTGACTCCTACATATGATCTTGTTCAATAGACATATTCTTGTATACTATTCCTTATAAACCCACCTAAAAGCTTTCCCACTAGAGAAGTGAGGTTTATAGGTCTATAATTCCCTGAATTTGCTCTTGCTCCCTTCTTAAATATAGGTATCACATCTGTTTTTCTCCAGCGACCGTGTGGTGAGTGAGTCTTGAAAAATTGGATATAATGTTTTGGCTAATACAGAAACCAGTTCCCTCAATATTGTTTTTGCAGATTCCTTGTGCTAATAAACAGCTCAATATGCTAATTTCAGTATGAGTACTTGATAGGCATGGGAATAATTTCCTCCACCAGAGCTTGTTATTATTGGGGAGAATGTCATTTAGGAAGAAACTCATTTGCATGAAAATGTAGCAAAAACAATTATGAATGATTAATTTTACAAAACGAGTCAGAGGTGCTCATTGGAGAACCAACAACACCTAAATAGATTTGCTCTATAGGTCTGGTTACCTACTTAGAGAGCAGCCACTTTTAGCTCACTTATGCCCTTCACAGGGAGAAATATCCTGTAATATATCAGTCTGGTCTCACTCAAAAGAGTGATCCAGTCCTGAAATACCAGGCAAAGCTACCCTGAACAGGAGAAACAGCAAACCCCAGACATATATTTCAGGAATAATTAATTTTAGTAAAATATTTTTTGAGGTGACAGAGTCTCTTTTATAAGGTAATTTTAAGTGCATAGAGTACATACTTTTATGGATATATTTAAATCAATCATGTGTTTTGAAAGCTGAACAGTTTTTACTAAAGTTGTTTGTCAATTGTCATTTAGCAGCACAGCATAAATAACATATAACAATAAGCGTAGAATATGCAGGAAATTAATCCAGAAAGTAAAAATTTGCAAATTTTTGGAGCCATGGCAGAATTAGATTTTGCATTAAATGAATCAATAGATCATACTTAAACAGTGGATTTTGCTTGTCTTCCACTGTAAGAAATGAAATAAATTGTGGATGAGAGGGAACCTAAAAAGTTTGAACTTGATAGACTTTTGTCAGTCTCACCTACTAAATAATATTGTATTTTTAGTTCATTGTTATTTCTTAAACTTGATATTAAAAATCTGCATTTGAGAAAAAATAAGCTTCTGCTTTATAATCAATATTGAACAAATTCAAGGATATGAGATAGATTAGGATTTGGGAGTGCTTATTTACAACCACTTATGTGATGGTGTTCAATGAGAAGCCCACCTGCCAAGGCAAGTAAAATATTAGCATGCATTTAGAGTGGTATAGGAACAAGCTAAGCTGCTATAAAATTTCCTAGTAAGACCTCACTTGGAATATAGATAGAGTATAATTCTGTACTCCAGGGGAACAGAGGGATAAAGCTAAGAAGAGAGGCTAACCAGTTAGACCTATTTTTCTAGAGTTGGTGCCTTATAACTTATATACATACATCTGGGTCAATATAAGAAGTAATTCTTTAAGGTCAGAGAAAAAAGATTTCACTGTTAAAAAAAATACCCCAGTCTCCATCTCCAGCTGTAAGTTTTTAAGAAATTTGAACACAATGCAAAATAATGGAGGGCCCTGTTATTGAGCTTTCAATCAAACATACAGTGTGCTTTCCCTAGAGCCTCCTAACTAGATTGAAAACTTGCAAACTTACAGTCTAATGGGTATGGGTGAGATACAGGAGAGTGATAAATGCATGGTGCACATAACGGCTAAAGGCGATAAGCTTCTTTAAACATGCATTTTTAATGAGGGTTTGAAGGATTTGAGGCAGGAAGATAGTTAAGTGGAGAGAGGCAAGGAGTTCTAGAGAGTAGGCAGCCCAATAAAAGTCCTGACGTCGGAAGTGAGAGGAGGTGATAAGAGGAGGAAAGAAGAAGGTTATTAGCATATCGAAGAGAGCGGGTGGGATAGTATTTTGAGATATAAGAGGGTGCATAATCGTTAAAGGCTTTATATGTTAAGGTTATGATTTTAAATGTTATTCTGGAGGCTATGGGAAGCCTGTGGAGTGACTGAAATAGAAGGTTAGGGTATTTAGTTGACTTTAATGCAGAAACAGTTAAGCTCACAGCTTCACCTTTTTGCTTTATTAAGTACGTGACACTGAAGATGTTTACCATAAGTTTTCAGGAAGGCCTATGCAACAGTTTTTCTAGTAATTGCGGTTACTTCCTTATTTTATGTCTGTACAATAACTTTGTGGGTTCCATTCTGCTTAACTGTGTAACCACATGTAACATATATAGTATTATATACTGAACGTTTTGCAATTGTAACTATATTTAGAAATGTATTGAACTGCCTGCCTATTTCTATACTCTTGAATAACAGAAATACAATGTCTGTGTGCTATCATTAGTGTCTCCCAAGACCTGTGCAAAGAGAAGGGAGAGACAGTGAGAGGAAGGTGGATAACAGGTGGGGTTTGTGCTACTCCTTGCAGTGGAGTAAATCCTGCTTTCTAACACCCCAGTCCCCATCTCCAGCTGTATGTTTTTAAGACATTTTAACACAATGCAAAAGAATGGAGGGCCCTGTTATTGACTTAATCCAACGTACAGTGTGCTTTCCCTAGAGCCTCCTAGCAAGATTGAAACACGGTGAGTGAACATAACAAATTTTGGCATAAATTATAATTACTTTCTTTGTGTAAGGGTATAAAATCCCGTTTTGTGATTTATCACCTTCTTGTATTCTCTCTTCTAGGCTAAAAACAATTGTTATAAACACTGCATTGATGCTGTATTTTTCTTTCTAAATGTGCTGCACTTCTAGACAAAAGCTATATGTATCTTTATGTTTGTTTTGTCCTAAAGTATTTTTATGTGTTTAGTGTTATGAAATTATGCAAAAAAAGATGTCTTTGATGATTTGAGAAACTAAATTCATGTCATATACTTTTGCAGGTTTGGTTGGGGTAAAATATTTATTTTTGTTTCTCTTCAATTTCTTCAATTATATCTTAAGGTTAAAAAATATAAAATTTGATAGGTCTGTCTTTAATAAGTAGTTTGTGAAGGACTATGCACATAAATATTATTTTTGTGAGTTTACAATAATCTGGTTATATGTTTTGTGATGTTTGTCTTATGTGAAATTTGTCTTTTTTTTCTGTAAGATTATTTTAATACCGGTATAAAAATCCTATGCATAGGATATCCATTTTGACAGAAAGTCTTGGTAAATTGTTTTTATGAAATATATATTCCAGAGCCTGATCACCTCTGGATTAATATTATAGTTTATGTTTATATGCTGTTGGTCATGTTGGATATTTATTAATAAATGTTTTAGCTAGATTTAATTCCTATTTTTTTTAATATTATTAAGGTGACTAGCGACTTGCACGTCAAATATGATGGCAATAAAATGTAAAGGCTTGCAATGTTGTTTGCCACACAAAGCAAGGCTTTCCCATGTCTATCTTGCGTGCCTCGCGATGAGTGCCTTCGGGGCTCATTGCAAGCCCTTCCCACCGTATACTTTGGGATCTTGCGATAAGCGCCTTTGGCGCTCATGGCAGCAAAGTCAGCGCTCATTGAGCATGCACAAGCCCATAACATTTAACATTGTGTGACCAACATTCGTAACTTACCACATCTATTATATGTATAACATAAAAAGAAGGGTTTGTATGGTAACCAATCTTTTTAACCCAAAGTGAAATACTGATTTTTCTTTTATGGCTCATGTTACTATAATTTAAGGAATGATAAAGCAGATTGACATTTCTCCCTATCAAAATGAATGTGATATATGCCCAATCTCTGTCTCATGTGGTGCTCCAAAACAGATTAGCACTACCACTGGATCTTGGAGGCCTATGTACCTACTAAAACTTTACCTTTTGGTAAAGAACCTTATAATGGGTTCTTATCTCTTGTGATAGTGGTGAGTCTCATGTTTTGGGTGCTATGTTTTTGTTTTCCCTTACTGGTTAAATGCCAAAAATGTAATACCTCCACCTTAGGGTTCATCTCCAGTTCAGATGATGGCTATGATGCAAATTGATAAATAATTGGTAAAACCTTTTCAAGGTATTTCTAGATCTTAAAGAAATTAATATGATAGGAGATGAAGAAGCTTTTGAATTAAAAACTCATAGGTTTTTCAGTGTAAATGACATTAGTAAAATAATTATTAGTTTATTCTCCAATATATATACTACGACAAGATATATCAAATATTAATCTAGTCACTTACAGAGACATAATATAGTAATATTATAACTGTTTAAAGACAATCTTTAGCAGGAGTAAAAATGTATGCATTGCACATATCCATATGTTGTTTTAGTCCCTGCATAAATTACATTATTGACTTGATTGATTTTGAATTATAGACCATCCCTGGGTCATTACAGAGTTATGCATATGTACAATGTCCTATCTAATTAGAGAGGAGTCTAGGCTAAGTGTGTATGATGAGAGGATGTATGTATGAAAGATGTATGTAAAGTCTTATATGGCAGATCTTGAATGTTTGGATATTGTTTGTTTTTTCCTTTTTATTTTTGTCACAATTGCCTTCCCCTCAGAAGAAGAAGACTATGAGAGCCGTTAAAGAGCAAGAAAAAAACAGAGAAAGTAACAACTGTGCCACAAACTTGCCCTGGTTTTATGATGAGAGAAAGTGTCTACCAAGTGACTATCTTGGTGACAAAGATAATGACAGATGAAAGCCCAGATACTGAGTTTGCTGACTAAGAGACAAAGCCAATATATGCTGTGATTCTGCACCCAAGAAAAGGGATGTGCCAAACTCTTGTATGTATCCGCTGGCAAAAGAAAAAAAGATGCAAAGATCTGTAAGAAAGTCACATACTCCTTGTTCTGTGTCTGGAAATATGCACATGATGGACCATTGCCTTGACCAGAGCATCCCATATCCAGAAGTAATCGTTTTTATTTTTTTAACCATATTACCTCAGAGGGGCCTGGCTGTGTGATGAGTAAGACTGGATTTGTATGAAGATTGTCTGAGCCTATGTTTTCACTGTTTTGTCATGTTTTTACTTTTTTCTCCTCTTTCCTAGCCTGTGCTTCCTTTTGTATTGTCCCTTGGCTTCTAACACTTATGCACCTTGTTCTATCACCTTGCTAGGATATTGAATATACTAACATCTGATAAGGGAGTGTGACTAGGGAAAGAAGATATTAATCTGCATAATCTCTAGGTTTTTAGTAATATCACTGCAAAATTGTATTCTAAGAAGTTTTTTGTGTACTGGTTTATAATTGTTGTATCTATGTTCCAGCTGAAGTTAATCATCATTATAATCTTGCTACTGGCTATTAATCACATCCATCATCTCAATACCTATAAGGAACAATAAAACAGGCATTAGGCGAAATTGGATCTTTGGTCTAGGTATTAATAATTAAACGGTTGGGTGCTGTTTGGTAAACGATTTGTGAGGCTATTTTATTTGCATTTATCATTGTTGTTTCTTTCTTTACATGTCTAACACTTACATTGATAACTATTGCACTACAATGTGGACTAACATTGATAACGTGTAACATTTAACGGCATTTATAGATGTTCTCACCCATCTCCATTGAACTCTTTCCTGGTTATATGGACTTGGTCAAAAAGATACTACCTTATTTTTCATTTGGACTTGTTTTTCTGTTTGCTTATGCTTTATAATCACCGATTGTAAGCCTCTCATCCAACTTGCTTTTAACACCTGGACTGTGAACTTAGTGCAAAGGACTCCCTTATTGAAAACGTTCCATTTGTGTTGCAGGAACATCATATGGAACATAGACCATACTGGGTTATCAGCCCTGTGGCTCTACTGGGCACAATAATCCCTTGCCATATTCTGTTTCCCAGTGCGCTTTCTCCTTTTGGGACACAAGTCTCTTTAGGAGTCAGTTTGAAGATGACACCTTGCCTTTCTCATTATGACTTGAATTCATGTTTATGTTCTAATTGCAATACTTGTAATGGCCAATTAAGCATACACCTGTTGTATTTCTCTAGCATTTGCTAGCTCTGTAGTGTCGCAGGGAGGCATAATATGTTGGGAAAAGATATGCCATTTTTGTATACTGTCTACCATTTTGTATTATTTGTACTGTCAGCATTGTTACAATAAAGAAGGCCTATGCAATGTTTTTTCCAGTAATTGATGTAACTTCCTTATTTTATGTCTGTACAAGAACTTTGTGGGTTCCGTTTTGCCTAACTGTGTAACCACATGTAACATATGTAGTGAAAACGTTCTGTTATAGACCGGACGTTACGCAATTGTAACTACATTTAGCATTGTATTGAACTACTGGCTTATTTCTATATAAACTCTTGAATAACAGCAATACATTTAGACATACTTGATACAACATACCCTGTGTCTGTGTGCTATTATTAGTGTCTCCCAAGACCTGTGCAAAGAGAAGGGAAAGACAGAGAGATGAAGGTGGATAACTGGTGTTAACCCCTGGGTCTGTGCTGTGCCTAGCAGTGGAGTAAATCCTTCTTTCTAACATCCCAGTCCCCATCTCTAGCTGTCTGTTTTTAAGAAATTGGAACACAATGCAAAATAATGGAGGGCCCTGTTTTTGAGATTTTAATCAAATGTACAGTGTGCTTTCCCTAGAGCCTCCTAACAAGATTGAAAACTCGCAAGCTTACAGTCTAATGGGTATGGGCGAGATACAGGAGGGTAATAAATGCATGGTGCATATTAAGGCTAAAGGTGATAAGCTTCTTTAAACATGCATTTTTTTATGAGATTTTGAAGGATTTGAGGCAGGAAGATAGTTCAGTTGAGAGAGGCAAGGAGTTCTAGAGAGTAGGGGCAGCACAAGAAAAGTCCTGAAGTCAGAAGTGAGAGGAGGTGATAAAAGGAGGAAATAGGAAGGTTATTATCATAGCGATTTTGAGATGAGAGCAGAGATATAAGAGCGTGCATAATCCTTAAAGGTTTTACATGTTAAGGACTTAATTTAAAATGTTATTGTGGAGGCTATGGGAAGCCAGTGGAGTGACTGACAGAGAGGTGCTGCAGATACTGAGTGTTGATTATGGTATATGAGTCTAGCAGTTGCGTTCACTATGGATTGGAGTGGAGACAGATGGGTGATGGGTAGGCCAGCATGGTGAGATATGATGAGAGAATGAATTAGAAATTTACTTGTGCCTTGTGTACGGTAGTGACATATTTTGGAGATATTTTTTAGGTGAAAATGACGGGATTGTATGATTGACTGAATGTGAGGAATGAAAGAGAGGGCAGGATCCAGTAGAATCCCAAGACTGCGTGCCTGAGAGGTGGGCGTGATGATGGCATTGTCAACCATGAGAAATATGTGAAGAGTGTAAGAAAAGGAAGAGAGTGATACATCCAGGATGATATGCTAGATAGGCAGTTGGCAACTTGAGCTAGAAGAGAGGGGGTAGTTCAGGTGCTGAGTGGTAGATTTGAGTGTTGTCTAAATAGAGAAATCCAAAAGGGGGATGTATAGATGGAAAAAAGAAGGATGCCCCATGAACTCCCCCACCCTTCCCCTTTTTCAGCCTCTCCAGGTGCTGAACTCGCTCAGGTACCATAAAGTGCACTTTGTTGCTCTCCCTCCTTGCCCAGATAATATGTGATTCTGAGTTTTTACAACTGAATGAGTAAGAGGCTCAATTAAAAGGAGCTATATTCTACCTTAATTCTATTATGCAAATGTACTTCAGTTAAAGAGTGCTTCATGGTGCACTGAGGAAAGGATGTACCTGGTTTATTCCATAGATTCCTTATCCACCTGACCACTCTGTGGCATTCTATTGGCATACTTACGTAACCTATTTTAGCATACTAGTGATAGTAGTGATAAGTGTACATGTCTGAGAAATGTTTAACCACTTTGTCTTTTTCGTCTTGACAAAACAATGGTCTTCTCGCATTTTTTGTACATTAGTGCCATTAAGTAAAATAAAAAACACTAATTTATGGTCATTTTATTTTTAACTTGACATTCGACTTAAATTACTTTTTTTCCCCTCAAAGTGAGTAAGGCATATATTTATTTGTAAATGTTTTAAACACTTCTCTAACTTACCATAAGTGCCAGGGCATTTCAATGATATTGTTGGAGCATAAGAATGATATCTATATCTATTTATGTTGCTCTTGAATGGCTATTAGTGTATTAAAATTAGTCAAAAACAAAAGGGTTCAGAAAGTTTTAATTATCATATTTGCCTATGGTATGGAGGCTGGATTAACATACCTGTTAGTTTTATGAAAGTTTATTGATGTAAGAAGTTGTGTTTAATGTCATATACTAATATATGATCCAAAAGACAATGACTCGTTATATTATTAGTAGTGATGTCGCGAACATCAAACTTTCGGTTCGCGAACATCGGACGCAAACTTCAATCAAATGTTCGCGAACGGGCGAACCCGGCGAACCGCCATAGACTTCAATGGGCAGGCGTATTTCAAAACCCACAGGGACTCGTTCTGGCCACAATAGTGATGGGAAAGTTGTTTCAAGGGGACTAACACAAGGACTGTGGCATGTCGGAGGGGGATCCATGGCAAAACTCCCACAGAAAATTACATAGTTGATGCAGAGTCTGGTTTTAAGCCATAAAGGGCATAAATCACCTAACATTCCTAAATTGTTTGGAATAACATGCTTTAAAACATCAGGTATGATGTTGTATCGATCAGATAGTGTAAGGGTTACACCCGCTTCACAGTAACAGACCAATCTCCCCGTTTAATGCACCGCAAACAACCGCAAACAGTCCCTTTGCAAAACTGCAAACTCCCCATTTGCACAAGGTTGGATACCAAGCTAGCCATGTCCCGTTCCTTGTCCTCAATGAGGTCATTGAAGGTCTCTTCCACCACCCAGCCACCAAGGGTCCCCGAAAGGTGACAACAAGCCCCCTGGGACGCCTGCTGTGTTTGGTCTTCCACCTCCTCACAGCCAACTTCCTCCTCTGACTCCTCTTCTTCAGACTCCTCTCTCTGTGTGGCCTCTGTCTGCATTAGTATAAGGTGTGTACTGTTAAGTAGTACTATTCCTATCGGTTTAATCCCTGTTACGTCCACTATTAGGGGACGTGTATATGGCATTGATTTTTGGAACAGGGAGATGGAAAAAGATGCTTGGTCGGACCTCCTACTTCAAATTTGGGGCACTGCGCGTGCAATCTAAGGAGCCACCAGATATGAGTGTCACTGTGCACTGGCAAAAGTTGGCAGAGTAGATGCAATAGGCTTCACACACACGCCTATAGGCAGGCAATTGCTATTCAATCTATTACAGTCAAAAAAGTGTTGTTTTATGTCACTGTACACTACGGTTGCACCAGATATGACGTATCACTGTGCACTGGCAAAAGTTGGCAGAATAGATGCAATAGGCTTCACACACACGCCTGTAGGCAGGCAATTGCTATTCAATCTATTACAGTCAAAAAAGTGTTGTTTTATTTAACTGAGCACAATATAAGCTGTGAGCCTGACTCAGGCAGGCAACTGAAATTAGATTAATTGTAGTGGAAGCTGGCTATCTATTTCCCTATTAAATCTCCAGCAGCTACACTATCTGTCCTCTCACAATGAATGCAGCTTCAGAATGATTCTAAAATGTATGCTGTCCTTCAGATGGAAGGCCCTGGAAGGGAGTGTATGCTGCTGATTGGCTGGGATGTGTCTGCTGACTGTGAGGTGCAGGGTCAAAGTTTCCTCAATGATAAAGAATAGGAGGCAAACCCAAAAGCGCATGTGTTCGCCGTCCGATGCGAACGCGAACATGCCAAAATCGCTGTGAATAGTCTGTGGGCGAACTGTTCACGACATCTCTAATTATTAGTTTAAACTCAAGTTAACCATTCACCCACCTTAAGACTGTAAACACCTCGTCCAACAGAAGACACCAGTCTAGTAATGGAGTCCTTAAAAGCAGAGCTGGAATAATCTGGTATAGCACTGGATGTCTAACCCACAAGGAAAAAAATCTTTTCATAGTGAGAAATTTAGATAAAGGAAAAGGAGGGTGAACAAACCTTTTTTATTTTATTTTTTTATGCTTTTGCATCTTTGTCCTTATGTTTTTAATTTCAGAAAAAATAAGCATTTAACTATAATTTCATCAAAAAATAACAGCTTTAATTTAGAATTTTCCACAATTTCTCAATTAAAGAGATTAAATAAAAATTGCATGTGATTGTGTCACATTTTTTCCTTTGACATGCAACTGGCCTAAAAGGATTAAAGGCATATCGTAGTTTTCCTGTTTTTTTCTAATCTAACCAATGCTGCTTTTATCAGAAACTTGCATTGCAATGATTCATTCTATACACACACTGATTTATTTTATTTTAAAAAATGGTTTCCACACCCCGTCACTTGGAAACAAAATACATAAATAAAAATAGAAACGTAATTTAAGTACCACTTGGAATTTAATACTTAAGTAATTTGGAAATGTATAGACCTTAAAGGGAAAAAAACATTGTAGCTAAACCAATAGAAACTGTGTTTGGGTATGATATTTAAACCTATACTAACCTTCCAGCAAGTAGTAGCACAGTGCAGAGATCCAGAGCAGTTGCATCATTCAAAGGAGGAGAGAGTGATGTGTGATGGGAAAAAAGACTACAAATCCATTGATGCTTTGCTGCAGAGACTGAATTCCAATTTTGCAACAATCTTGTAGCTGCCACTGATTGGCTACAACAAATTATGACATCTACTGTATGCTAATTTATCTTGGACTTTCAGGGGCATTCCTTCTCAAAATCAAGTGCCAGAAAACTAAATAAATTTAGCAATTTCTATGGTAAGTTTATTAATGTTTATTTTGGGATTTTTTATTAAAAATGTTTTTTTTGCATAAACTACTGATTCATTGTTCATGAAACTGATCTGTTCTATTATGTAGCCGCACAGAGTGTGAAAGCTGTGGTTGAACACTGTGCCACAGCACAGTGGTGAAAAAGAGCTGGTGCAGGAAAAAAATTATCTCCCCTCTGACGTGGCGCAACTTGACGGCAATGAATCGACAGTGAGGCCATAGGAATGTTCAGCGCAGGCACTCGGCTCTCGAGGGCCTCAGGCGTGCCTCTCATACCTCAAGGCCTCTTCTATCGGCATGCCTTATGCGCCATGTCGAAGGGGAGAATATTGTTTTGCCTGCACTACCTTTTTCACCACTGGCTGGTGCTGTGGCGCAGCATTCCATTGCATCGTTCACATTCAATCATTCTGTGCGGCTATATAATAAAAAAAGAACCCATGAAACTTATATATGCTGTTAGGTTCTAATATCATCATGTGGGTTCCCCAGAAACAGACATTCTATTCTTTCTATATTGCTTCTCTAGATATGGCAACCAAATGGTGGGGTCTAGAGAAAACATAGGCCAAAATTCATGTAGAGTTATCTGTGACTGTACAGTGCCAATATATAGTAAAAATATGAGTTACCAGCCTTTTGGGGTATTTAACATAATTGTTAAGCTATTCCTACTAAATTCTCAGCTCAAACCTAGACACATTCATCAAAATGGTATGCACTATGTTTTTTTCCTCTAAACTCAGGGAAACTAAAAAAACATAAATGCTTCATATTTTCCTCTTTTTACTACATGACTTTCATAAGATTTTCTTTATTTAAATGAAAAAATGAGGGAACATAAACCTGGGACTCCAGTTCCTTCGTCAACAGCATAGCCCACAATACTGTTCTTCAGCTTGATAATGCAGGAGGTAAAAACAGGTAACTAGTTACATAAGCCTTATGCACTCACTGTTTGTACAACTGCCTCTAATTAATATTCATTACCAATGTCCGGTGCAAGGCTCATTCAAGTGATTCAAATACATAAGCAATAAATTGAAACCCCTAACTTCTAATAACCCTGAATTCATAAATAATTTTAGATGAAAATACTTTTTCCACATGCATTTTCACCCTCTATCTAATAGTGGAGAGCATGTGGTGACATCAGTGGCTGACACAAAGAGAACTAGTTTCTAGAGAGAGGAGAAGAGCAAATTAGTTTTTAGTTATGGGCCATGTTACAGTTACCAAACAATGGGAAATACTTAAACAAAATTAGATAAGAAAAGCAATAACCTCCCCCTCCTGTTCTCGCTTTTTTGCCCACCATAAATTAAATGATTGTTGTGATAAACTATGTGATGATGCAAGAGAAGGGGCTTTACAAGCCCCGGGCCACCTGCTATAGACTAGCGGTTATCTACCGAACAAGGACCATTTGGTTCTAAGAAATCGCTGCACCAGCACCCTGATATCTGGCTTCTGTATCAGTCAGAGTCTCTCCATCAGGAATCAGCGCTTCCAGGAGTCCCAGTTACCTTCCTGCGGTAGTGATCAGGACAGGTTACTTAGAGGATGGAGATAGGTTCAGTATCACAGCCACCAGGAACAAATTAAGAGAACATACAATTTAAATGTGCCTCAGAGTGAACTGATTTATTTTTGAACTGACAGCAATATTTATAGCAGTTAGACACAGAGGGGGTGTACACAATGTAACAATGAGAGTGTGTGGCTGACAATCACAAGAGATAAACTCCACATGGGGTCTAATAGTAATTTCCTGAGAGTAATAGGTTTAACTTCCAATACACATCTTTCCATCTCTAGAACATATCAGACGTGATTAACTTTATCTGGCAAACAATGGAACAAAGCAGATTTTACAAATACATTGGAGGTGTTTATGCAGATACATACCAAAATATTGTCCTGTGGATCCTATTTAGGAATCCTTGAACAACCAACCAAGGTTGTACAGAAACACCTTTTATGCAGCCTTTATTTTAATTATTATTGCCACATACTAATTTGAAAAAATCAATCTTTATTTGTACATTTAAAATGTTGTTAAAAATTCAACGATTAAAACATTCATGTTAAACCCAATGGGCCTCATTCAATTGCGGTTTGGCCAATTAAATAGGGCTCTAAATAAGCACAGAGCATATTTTTTTAAAGAATTTTTTAGTTAGTGAAAACCTTGCTTTTGGATAGATGCTTACTAACTAAAAACTTCTTTAAAAAATATATGTTATGTGCTTATTTAGAGCCCTATTCAATTGGCCAAATTACAATTGAATGAGGCCCACAGTGTTTAATCCTTTGGGCTTTTTGACATCCAGCAAATTATTAAAGGTTTATTTAAGTTTTATTTTTGTTGTTATTATATTATTTGCTTTGATCACAGCTTTTTTATTTAATTACTTTATTATGCTCAAGTCAATAAAAGATTTGGTTTTTCAATTCAACTGTATTTGTATATTTTTGGTTATGTTTCCTTAGTCAAATCCTTATCAGGTACCCTGGATTATAATTTACATAAGATTAAGATTTTTACATGAGATTAAGATAAGGTTTTATAATCCTGTTATCTGTTTATAGTTTTGTTTATTCATACAGCACTTCACTTGAGTATATGTTTTAAGTGCCTTTGTGTTTCTTTTGTGTTAATCTTTTATCCTGTTTATTTATGTTAATTCGTAATTCTATTACTTAAAGTGCATTATAATTCAAGTTGTGTTATTCAAAACTTCTTATCTTTAAGTGCTTGTGCTATTGTGACTTAGTGCTAATTTCTTCTTATATTACCCTTTTACCTCGTGACTGTTAGTCTGTCACAGTCACTACTTTACCTTATTCATTTATAGTGCTAATGCTGTGCTATTTTTTAAAAATGTATACACTTCTGATTTTATGCTGTTTCTTAAACTATATGTTTCATTAATGCTTCTGTCTATTGTTTTTTAGAAGGAGGTTGTGTCCTCCTTTTTCTTCTGTTTTTTTGCTTTAATTATGCTTTTACTCCTTTTTCCTTTTTCTTGCTTTTCTATTTCCTTATTCTTGTATATTACTCTAAGAATAAGGAAATAGAAAAGCAAGAAAAAGGAAAAAGGAGTAAAAGCATAATTAAAGCACTTTCTCCACCCACCAGCTAACTCCTCTCAGACCCATCCCTCCTTTCATAGACCCATGTTTTTTATTTTTTTTCCTGGCTTTACTCACTCTAGCTGTCTCAGGCTTGGGAGGGGGGAGGGGGTAATTGTTAGGGGCTGCTTCACTTTTACGACCCCTCTTAGACCAGATAGAGGGCTCTGGTAATGTATTATGCTCTGCTCAGGTCGTGGAGGGGGAAAGAAAGAAGTGTTAGTAATTCTTGTTTTCAAGACATCTGGGGAGTTTATGTAATTTGGGGTCAAGAACCAGTCAACATGGCCCCAGCTAGACAAAATGGTTGCTCACAATACATCCATAATAACACATACATGTTAACCCAGAACCGTGACGTACTTTATGTGCGCTATGTCCTGCTGTCCATCTAGTTATGACACCATCCTGGGCTTTGCTTAAAGCTGTGAAATACAGCAGGCATATGGTTATAGGAAGCCATGTTTAGAATGGTATTGGGTTACAAGAGTGA
The DNA here is from genome assembly GCA_027410445.1 of Discoglossus pictus. Taxonomy (NCBI): domain Eukaryota; kingdom Metazoa; phylum Chordata; class Amphibia; order Anura; family Alytidae; genus Discoglossus; species Discoglossus pictus. Next base: position 365,491,794 of record CM050163.1, on the reverse strand, counting down.
AGCCTTTGTGGGCTCCTTTGCATGTCCTTGCCCAGGTTACCAGAATGCAGTATAATAACTGCATTTCTCTGAGCAGGAAATTTTAGAAATTGAAATGTGCGAATTGGTAATATATGTACCATTTTAAAAGAAAACATGAGTTAGCAGGCAAAACACATTGCTTTTATTTGTTATGGGATTCATATTCAACTGTAGGTCATAACTGAATGACACAATCATAAAACAAAACATGGCAACAAAAATAAAATGAAATGACCCTGTTCAAAAGTTTGCATACCATCTTGCCATCAATTTTCACGAGATTCCCTGTGCCTTTAAAGCTCACACCACCCCCCAAAAAATCAGTGAGCCACCACCATGCTTCACAGTGGGGATGGTATACGTTTCACTGTAGGCCGTGTTGATCCCTCTCCAAACATAGCGCTTATGGTTGTGATCATAAAGGTCTATTTTGGTCATGTAACTCCAAATTACAGTGTGCCAGGAGCTTTGAGGCATGTCAAGGTGTTGTCGGGCATATTGTAATCCGGCTTTTTTGGCAACTCGACCATGCAGCTCATTTTTGTTTAAGTACCATCTTTTTCCAGAGCAGCCTGTATTTCTCTTGAGGTTACCTGTGGGTTTCTTTGTATTATGAAAAATTCTTCTGGCAGCTGTGGCTGAAATCTTTCTTAGTCTACCTGACCTTGGCTTGGTATCAAGAGATCCCCACATTTTCCACTTCTTACTAAGTGATTGAACAGTACTGACTGGCATTTTCTAGGCTTTGGATATCTTTTTATATCTTTTATCATCTTTATGAATTTCCATTACCTTGTTACCTCAGGTCTTTTGACACTTATTTTCTGATCCCCACGGTTTATAATCTATCCTGCTCATTGCATCTACGTGAGAGCTAACAAACCCATTGACTATTGACACTAATTGCAATTTAAAAAGCCACAGGTGTGGGAAATTAACATTTAATTGCCATTTTAACCTGTGTGTGTCACCTTGTGTGTCTGTAACAAGGCCAAACATTCAAGGGTATGTAAACTTTTGATCAGGGCCATTTGGGTGATTTCTGTTATCATTATGATTTATAAAGGAGCCAAACAACTATTTGATAATAAATGGCTTCATATCATAACTTCAATAAAAGACATGTTTTTTGCATGATCAGTCATATTTTCAAATGAAATGCAAGCATTTCACTATTTCTGCCAGGGTATGCAAACTTTTGAGCATAACTGTATATATATTATCTTGCATCTTCCGTTTTTTCTTCAGCAAGTGAAATGCATGCTCAATCGGATTCAGGTCAGGTGATTGACTTGGCCATTACACAATATTCCACTTATTTCCCTTAAAAAACTCTTTGGTTGCTTTTGCAGTATGCTTCGGGTCATTGTCCATCTGCACTGTGAAGCGCCGTCCAATGAGTTCTGAAGCATTTGGCTGAATGTGAGCAGCTAATATTGCCGGAAAAACTTCAGAATTCATCCTGCTGCTTTTGTCAGCAGTCACATTATCAATAAATACAAGAGAACCAGTTCCATTGGCAACCATACATGCCCACGCCATGACCCTACCACCACCATGCTTCACTGATGAGGTGGGATGCTTTGGATCATGAGCAGTTCCTTTCCTTCTCCATACTCTTCTCTTCCCATCACTCTGGTACAAGTTGATCTTAGTCTCATCTGTCCATAGGATGTTGTTCCAGAACTGTGAAGGCTTTTTTTGTTTCAATAGTTTTTATTGTCACAGAGTTGTAAATCTTATACAGTATTAATGTTTCCGCGATGGCTCGCAGGCCAAATTTATGTTGTAGATTGCTTAACCGTAAACTTATATGATGGTGACATTTTCATTTAGTGACAGTTCCATTACATTTTCCTTTTTCTTAACCTTTCTAAGTAACAATAAACTGGTAGCATGGTTGTTTGTCTGTTTTTGAGATTTCTGATGGTTTTAGTATGATATGCTACCTCTTGTTACAGTTTTTAACATACAAAATAAAATTAACTGGATATAACAACTTTAACTACAGTGTCATTCGTGTGCTTGTGTCTAATGATTCTTCTTTCCGTCCTTTCATGTCGAGGGACCGTGTTTGTATGTATACTAGACAGTAGCTTGAAGTAGGTCACTCATCTCTGAGTCTTGCTGTTTGGCGCTGGTCTGTGGAGTCCGGCAAGGGGGGGGGGCCCCAGTTCACTTTTCTTGAATTGGCTTATCTCCTAGTTTGTCTGCTATCTGTGTTTATGTTTGTTATATTTCTATTGCCTGTGTGGAGATTGTCCATGCCCCCCATATTTCTAGAAATTTTGGGTATGTGTTGTTAGTCGCGTGTGTGAATCCGTCAAACAACATTATGCCATTTAATTTGTGTATTACCTCTTGTATCCTGAGGTCTGGGGTTCGCCATTTTTGAGCTATGTGGCTTTTTGCTGATAGCATCAGGTACTGAAACCATTTATTCTGGCTTTTCGAAATATGTGTAATAGGTCCTCCTAGGAGGCATGTGTCAATTGACCAAGGGATTGGTGTATGCAGTGTCTCTGAGGCTAGTTTTAGCACTTTGTTCCAGAGGTTTAGGGCTATGGGGCATTCCCACCATATATGTTCGAATGTCCCCCTATCCTGGCAGTGCCTGAAACATTGTGGGGGGATTCGCGTATTAATGGTGTGTTGTTTTGCGGGTGTATAATATGCTCTATGGAGGAATTTTATGGATGTTTCCCTAAGGGAATAGCTCAGGGGGCTCTTCACAAGTTTGAGGCAGGTTTTCTCCCAGGCCTTATCGTCTTTTGGGGTTCCTATGTTTTGATCCCACTTCCACTTAAAGGGAGCTGTGTTGTTGTTGTGCTTCTCTCTAATTGCTACATATAGTGTGCTTATGATGCCTTTTGAGAGTGGGGCTTTTTGGCAGATCACGCTTAGCCAGTTTGGTCTGGGTGCTCCCCATTTCCTAATAAGTGTTCTTATGTAGTGTTTTATCTTACAAAAGTTGAAATGTTCTCTTAATGGGATATTATGGTTATGTCGGAGCTGGTCAAAGGTAAGGACCTTATCATTTTGTATCCATTTGTCTAGGGTGTCTAGTTTGTTCAAGGACCACCAGTTAATTGAGTCCTTGTCTAATGTATCCCATATCGTTGGGATTGTTAAAGTGGGTGTTAAGTTTGATAGGCCTCTTGTTATGTGGTGTGCCTTGTTGGTTTTGTACCAGGTGTGTAATATATGTCTGATGATTGGGTTGCTGTGTTTCTCGCATGCGTGTGGTATGGTGGGCGACCATGTCACATTGTCCCATTTATGTGGGTGCATTTGTATGTTCTCCACAAATACCCAGATTGGCTGGTGCTCCACGGAGTGGGATTGGGGTAGGAATGCTAGTTGGGCTGATGTAAAGTAAGCTTTGCCCCCGGTGTTATAATTGCTATATAGCAGCTTCTTTGAAACTCGACGTTTTTTGTTGCCCCATATGAATCTTGTTAGATGCCTTTGAAATTTGTCTAAGTCTTTTCGTTTTATGGGAATAGGGAGGGTCCTAAACAAGTACAACAGCCTTGGTAATATGTTTAATTTGATGGAATTTATGCGTCCCGTCCAGGAGATCGGGAATTTACTCCAATTTTTTGTGTCTGCATATAGGGTTTTGAATATAGGTGGATAGTTGGCCTCATACAGCCCAGACAGGTTGGGGGTCAGTTTTATTACCAGATAGTTGATTTGGTCTGAGGACTATGTAAAGTTATATTTTGTTTTTAGGTTTTAAGGTTTGTTCCGGAATGTTGGAGCCCATAGCCTCAGTTTTATTATAATTAACTTTTAATACCGAAATCATTCCGAATTGGTCCAGGGTCTCCAGCAGGGGGGGTATAGAGGATTCCGGCTTGGTCACAGTGCATAGAATGTCATCTGCATACATGCTGCAATTGAATTGGTGGGACCCAACCCAAACCCCTTTGATACCCCCATCCGCCCTGATTCTCTGTGCGAGAGGTTCTATCGCAAAAGCGAATAGTAATGGTGACAAGGGGCACCCCTGTCTCGTCCCTCTTTCTATGTCGATGTAATTTATGTTTTCCCCTTCTAGTTTCAGGAATGCGTTGGGGTTTTTGTATAGGGTGTTAAAGACGTTGAGAAAATTTCCCCTGATCCCTATTTTGTTTAGCACTCCTTTCAGATAGCCCCACTCTAGGGAATCAAAGGCTTTCTCTAGGTCAAAAGCGATGGTGCAGAGTGATTTGTTGTTTGCCTTGGCTATATGCATAACATTCATTTTCCTTCTGATGTTGTCCCCCGCCTGTCTGTGCGGCACGAAACCAACTTGATCTTTGTGTACCAATTTTGGGAGGAATTTTGAGATTCTGCAGGCCATCATTTTTTCTAGTATCTTAAGGTCGCCGTTTAATATGGAGATGGGTCGATAGTTCTTGGCTTCTATGGGATCACGGCCTGGCTTGGGGAAGAAAATGAGGCTTGCTTGTGTGAATTCGTGAGCTATCTGTTCCCCTTTGAGTATGGCGTTGAATAATCTGGCTAGGTATGGTGACAGGTGATCAGTGAATGTCTTGTAATAAATATTTGGGTACCCATCTGGTCCTGGCGCCTTTCCTAGTTTCATTCCTTCAATTGTTTCCCTGACTTCATTTAGTGTAATTTCTGTATTAAGGGCTTCTAGATCTGTGGTTAATATTTCTGGTAAATCTAGGCCGCTTAGATAGTTTTGGATCTGGTGTGTTGTAGAGGTTTTCTCTGATGTGTAGATTTTCTGGTATAAGTTTTTAAAGGTTTCTTGTATTTTGGATTGGCTTTGGGTTATATGACCATCTGCTGTTTTTATTTGGAATATTTGATTGTTGTGTTGTTTTGTTTTCAGTTTTCTGGCGAGCATTGGTGAGCATTTGTTTGCCTGCTTCAGGAATGTGTGTTGGGATCTGCGCATTATTCTTTCTGTTTTAATTGTTAGAATGTTATCTAATTCTTGTCTTGTTTTTACTATTTCCGCTGTCCTTGTAGGGGTCAGCTTCATTTGGTTTAAGGTCTCTAGTTTGTGTAATTTTTTTATTTAAGTCTGCCTCTTTTTGATTCAGGGTCTTTTTGTAAGTGGTGGCTATCCACGCATCCTTGCATGTAGGCCTTATGGGCTAGCCAGAGCCAGCTTATTCCTGTCTCTGGTTTTTCCTTTTGTTCAAAGTATTGTGTCAGTTCTGATTGTATTTGCATTTTTTGCATTTCTGGTATGGCAATAAGGGACTCATTTAGTCTCCAGTTAAATTTGTATTTTAACCCCGTGTTCAGGTTCAAAGTGATGGCCACCGCAGAGTGATCGGACCATGGGCAGGGGATTATTTGTGCGTTGCTAGAGTGGTCAAACAACCCAGAGTCCAGAAATATCATATCTATTCGGGAGTACGTTTGATGTGTGGGGGAGAAGAAGGTGTATTCCCTTTCCAGGGGGTGATGTCCCCTCCATGCATCTATTATGTTGTTATTTTGAATTAGCATTTGAATCTTTTGTAGTTGCTTACTAAATCTTAAGTCTGATTTATTTCCCGACCTGTCCAGTGTGGCTTGTAGAGTGAGATTGAGGTCTCCCCCCAAAATTATCTTCCCTGTGTCTAGAGGGATTAAGGTATTCAGTAGTTTGATTAGGGATTTGTGTGGCTCAGTGGTGGATGCGTAGAGGCTTATTAGGGTGATTTTTTTCCCTAGTATCGATCCAATTAAGATAATGAAGTCCCCTTCCTAATCCACGATTTTACGTTCTAATTGAAATGGGAACAATTTATGTATTATTATTGTGGCCCCTGCTCTCTTGGTTTTCTGTGTGGCTGAGTAAAAGGTAGGGTATTCCCTGTGAAGGTATTTTTGTAGTTTGTCTTGGGCAAAATGTGTCTCCTGTATGAAGAGCACCGCCGGTTTATACTTTTTGTAAAAGAGGAATGCCTTCCTTCTTTTTAAAGGGGTATTAAAACCCTTTACGTTATGGGAAATGAGATTAAATGTGACCTCTGCCATGTGTGTGTCGTGTTTTTTGTCTGTGTAGGTTGTTCTCACCTGTCTGTTGTTCCTGGTCCCGGGGCCCTCCCCCTGCGGAGTCCAGTTGACCTTGAGGCTCGTGATCTTGTGTAATTGTGTGGAGCCGCTTGTAAAGTAAGCAAACACAAAATTACTTTAGTAACATGCATAACATAAATACATAACATTCGTTTAACGTAAACTTGTAATAAGCAACCATGGTTAACAACATGGTTCGGTTATGAAGGGTTCTCTTCAGTCTGTGTATATCTGGTTAGTAGAGCCTAGCGCACTACTCAAATTTTATGTTTTCCTGTATCTGAACTGACTACAGGAAATCCATGTGTGTTTCAGCTTAATCATCCTTTATGTCAAGATTTATTTAGTGTGCGAGCAACCGGGTGTGTTTATTGCTAATGTCTTTGCTGTTTTCTTGTGTAATTTGTTGCAGTTGTATAGTATCTGGGATGATCTTTGTTTTGTTTGTTGTTCATTATTCCTAGAAGTGATTCAACCAGTTTTTTTGTAATGATGAGTTTGTACGGTTATTTTGTTCAGGTGACTCTCTCCTGATTTTTATTTGCTGTGTCTCTTGGAGGTGAGGGCTTTTCTTGCCGGATTTACTTTGTGCTTTTACTGTTGGTAGTCTCCGTCCAGGCCCTAATGGGCCTTTGGCTTGCGTCGTTGTTGGTATGTGGTTCTTGTCCGGGCGATTGTTTTAGTTGTAGTTGCTGTAAAAGTTTGTGTCCTTCATCTGGGTTATTGACTTTATGAAATGACCCGTTCGCCTGGAAGATTAGGGCGAATGGGAATCCCTATCTGTAGGAGATTCTATGTGAAATGAGAGTTTGCAGTATTGGTCTCATTGCTCGCCTTTTTTCCAAAGTTATGGGAGAGAGGTCCGTGTAAATTTGCAGGTCATAGCCATCCGGGCCTTTGATAGCTCTTATCTTCCTTGTTGCTGACAGAATGAGATCTCTAGTGCTTTGTTTTAAGTATCTGACAATGACGTCTTTTGGTGTGTTTGTGTTTCTAGCAGGTCCTAGGGCTCTGTGTGCCCTCTCAATCTCATCTTCTTCAATTCCATCCTCTGGTAGTAGTGTGTGGGTTACTGCTGTTATATATTGCTTCAGTTCCGTGACTTGGGAAGAGATGCCTCTGTATCTTAAATTGTATCTACGGGACCTGTTTTCCAGGTCCTCGTATTTGCTTTCCATTTCTGCTATCTTATCCGTGTTGCTGGTGATGTCTTTTCTGTCTTTGATTTGTGTTTCTATTATTTTATCTGTTATCTTCTCTAGTTGGTGGGTCCGTTGTCCGATATCGTGGATCTCTTTCCTGATGTTCCTCACTGCCGAGGTTATGTAGTCCTTTAATAATTTTTCAAATTTCTCCATTGATTTTTCTGAGACATCCATGTGTGGAGATGGAGGAGTGGCGCCATCTTCTGGTTCCGAGGTTTCCGGTGGATCCACGGCTGTATGTGTTGTTGACAGGTGAAAGTGCTCTGTGGGTTTGAAGTGTTCCTGTATACTTTTGCTTGGTACACTTTTCCTGCTTTTCCCATCTTGTATCTGGGAGGGTGTGGTTTTGTAGAGCTTAGGTAGACGCTAGGTGTAGTTGCCCTTTGGCTTGTGACCCTTTGCTGTTTGGTTATGTTTTCCTTTGCATCTTGTTGATTTGGCTTTAATCTGTCATTTCTGGTTGGTTATCTGTTTTTGGAGTTCCTGCTGTTTCTCCCCTTTTTTAGCCATCTTTCATGGTTTCTTTTGTCTTGTTATCTTCCTTGGGGTTGGTGAATGAGTTGGGCTCCTTGTTGATAGTGCCCGTTCTTGCTCATGGGCATTAATTTGACCCCTTGTCTAGTCCGTGAGTATAGTGTTGAGGTTGTTCCGCTTCTGTTTTATCTTCCCACCTTGTTAGGGATATATTATCAGGAGTTTGCTTTTTACTGTTTTTGGGTTGATAACCCTCAGTTTACGTCTCTGTTGTTGCAGACAGGTTTTGTTGAACTCTGGATTGTAGATATAGCTTTTGTCCACAAGGTGGCAGTGGAGCCCTTTGGGTTGAATCCCTTGGGTCACTGGCTTGATGGCGCCCCGCTACTCCACCTTATTTTCTGATTGTGTTCTGTCCGGTTGGGCCCGGCTGCGCGCCGCTCCGCTTCCCTCTGTTGGGGCTGTGTCGGCCCCTCTCACCGGGGAGGCCTGATGAGGTAGGCCTCAACCATGCGGTGGGGGTAGTGATACCTTTGTTATAAATTTTGTATTGGTGGGATCGGCTGTGTCCCCTGAGTGTGGGGATGACGTTTGTTTGCAGTTGTGGGGTCTTTTTGGGGTCGATTCCCCCAGATTTATCTGTGCTTTTTGAGGAGCTAGTGTTGAGTACTTCTTGTTCCCTTTCCAGCTCGACCCCAGTGATTTTGGGTTGCAGCTCTGGAGTTTGTATGAATTTCCAAATTGTAATGTTCTGTTATTAGCTGCAGTGGAAGTGGTAAGACAAAAGTTGGCTTTGTAGTCTCTTTCACCTAAGTCAGTCTCTATAATGCTGCTGCAATAAGTGTGAATGGACACTAGGTGGCAGTGCTGGGTTGGAGTTTAAAGTGATCAGGACAGAGGCAGTTTCAGTTGCAGGTTATGCTGCTGCTGGAGAAAATAAAACGTTTGAGGAAAAGTTCTTTAAGCTCAAGGACTTTTCACAACATAAGGGGAAGATCCCTGTGCCCCCTGCTTTTTTTTTAACCCTTCTTCCAAAGGCCCTTTTATGTGGTACTGGCCCTTTAAAAACGTCTGGCAGGTATATCATGCAAACAGGCTTTTCCCCTTTCCCTCTGGAGGTGAGCAGGGTCTTATTATCTCCCAGGGGAGGGTGTAGAGTAGTGGGTCTCAGTCCCCTGCAGCCCCTTAGTGTTAGGATGCCCCTCCACACTAATTTACTGTCCTGCTATTCTCTGCAGTACTCACTGTGCAGGCAGAGCCCCAAGATGGCTGCCAGTCAGGCACTGCTCCAGTGTGCAGCCTGCCTCTTCAGCCTCCTGCTCCACGCTTCCGCAGTTTACCCTCCGGCTGGTGAGTTGGAGGATCTGGGTAGGTGAGGGAGAGTTAGTCACCCCTGTGTGTCGGCGCCCAGGGGTTGCAGATGGAGTTGAGGGAGCACGTGGCCCACTGTGCCTATGCAGGCACCCGGCCAAGTAGGCCCGAAGGGCTCAAAACAATTGTTGTTCTCCAATTCTGGAGCTCTTTCCGCTCCTAATCCTCAAGGGGGTCTTTAATATCCCCACAAAGCTGTTTGGGGTTAATTTAGGCTTAATAGCCCCAGATTGTGGCCCTTTTTCCCCCTAGATAGTGAGGAGCAGTTGCACCATGCGGCCACTCAGTGTGTCTGATAGCCACGCCGCGCGCCCCCCCCCCCTGTGAAGGCTTTTTTAGATGTTGTTTGGCAAACTCTAATCTGGCCCTCCTGTTTTTGAGGCTCACCAATGATTTACATCTTGTGGTGAACCCTCTGTATTCACTCTGGTGAAGTCTTCTCTTGATTGTTGACTTTGACACACATACACCTACCTTCTGGAGAGTGTTCTTGATCTGGCCAACTGTTGTGAAGGGTGTTTTCTTCACCAGGGAAAGAATTCTTCGGTCATCCATTACAGTTGTTTTCCTTGGTCTTCCGGGTCTTTTGGTGATGCTGAGCTCACCAGTGCGTTCTTTGTTTTTAAGTATGTTCCAAACAGTTGATTTGGCCACACCTAATGTTTTTGCTATCTCTCTGATGGGTTAGTTTTGTTTTTTTTCAGCCTAATGATGGCTTGCTTCACTGATCGTGACAGCTCTTTGGATCTCATATTGAGAGTTAACAGCAACAAATGCAAATAGCACACTTGAAATGAACACTGGAGCTTGTATCTGCTCTTTGTAAATGGGATAATGAGGGAATAACACACACCTGGCCATGGAACAGCTGAGCAGCCAAATGTCCCATTACTTTTGGTCCCTTAAAAAGTGGGAGGCACATATACAAACTGTTGTAATTGTTACACCGTTCACCTGATATGGATGTAAATACCCTCAAATTAAAGCTGAAAGTCTGCAGTTACAGCACATCTTGTTCGTTTCATTTCAAATCCATTGTGGTGGTGTATAGAGCCAAAAAGTTTAGAATTGTGTCGATGTCCCAATATTTATGGACCTGACTGTATATATATATATATATATATATATATATATATATATATATACCCAGTGGCATGTTAGTGATGCAAAAAATTTTTGCGGCCCCCTTGCCACTTTTTCTGTACAAGTTAGGTTCATGTAGCAGTCGATAAAAATAAAAAAAAATCGTCCATAGGGTAACTAAAACACCTTTCTTATTTCATATTGTGCTATTTCTGGAATGCGGGTCCGATTGCAACTCGGACTTCAAAACCATAGGTGATTGAAATGTAACCTCCATGTTTTAGTGATGTAATGATGATGATCTCTTTTACTATTGGCTCTGTCTAAACCTGTAACCACGGGTTTGACTAATTGATCATGTTCACGGCCGCAAGTGCAACGTATGGAAGCTTGGTTTACGGATTTGGATGTTGGCCATGTATGTTGCAGGCTTGTCTAATTGAATCACTCTGTAACTCTGACAGATTTCAAGTCTTTGCGGCTGTACCAGGGCCTCTGCGGGCTTCAAAAATGTAATAGAGCCCTAAGAATTCCCTTTCATAGAGGCCCCTATGATGTTTCGGGCCTCAATGCTTTGCACCTGCGACATCGGCAGTATCTCCACCACTGTATATACAATCATGATGTGATATTTCTTGCAAAATACACTTATGAATGAGTATACCAGGGCATTAATCAGGAGTCAAAGAAATTATTTGCACGAGGGATAAGAAATAGGATGTTTACTCTAAATATAGTACCATCAGTGCATGCAGTGATTTATATTTTAACAATGCAAGTTTATTACAAGATGCACTTAATTTGAAAAACTAGACATTTGTGCATAACATAACTGTGCTAAAGAGCGTTGAAGCAAAACCTTAAATGTATCAAACCCTGCTTATGTTGAAGACACTTCCATATTGGATATCTAGTTGTCCTGGAGGCTGAACGGCAGGGTTTTCCTTCTTGGCTTTTACACGTAGTCCTATTGTTAAGTGCCACTTCATAGTAGCAGTTTTTAAGTAGAACTGAATATAAATGTTCTCTGCATCCAAGGTTTGAATATTTTAAACTTGCTAAACATATCATACCCATTATCATAAACGCATACTATAACATTTTACTGGTCATTTAAAAATAATGTACAATAGTGACAGACACATGATCCTATTCACTACACCAGCCTCTTTTACATCCATCCACATGGTAGGAGGTCATAGCTGTCTTCCACCTATTCCACCTAAGGACTGAATATAAACAGTTGATATAAAAGGTCTTTTCACTAGCACAATTTATTACCCATGAAGGATGTGAAACACTTTTAAATAAACAGATGTGAATTTTCCTATGGCAACATAAGATTGTTTACTAGTTTTTCTAAGTAGGAGACGAGCAGAGAGAGGTCTATGTGTCTGGTTATTATCACAGCTTAATTCCCAGCAACAATCTTGCTTCATTGTACTTTATGTTTTTCTTTTCTCTGGAGATTTAACTTTCACATAATATTTACACAATTGGCACCATCTGCAAATCAAAACCTTTTTGTAAGCAGAGTCTGTAATAAATCTTCATGTATTCAAACCCACTTTTACTAAGCCATGGTCTGATCAGGATTAAGTCTAATACACCTGACTAAAGAAAGCAATTATTGAGGAATAACTTTTAACTCCTACTTCTTAAGTATCGGGGGAATTGTACATTTTAACAATTTTATCAACATAAAATAGTGTTGCATTAATCTACTGAACAGGAATTTAAATGGACTTTAAATGTTATATGACCTACATATTCCTGTAGCTAACAAACACTATTAGTGTAAAGTGATGAGCAAAGGCATGTTTGGCTAAAAGACATGATTGTAAATTTGCCTAGTTTCCATTATCAGACCAACTGTGAACTTCATAAAACAAACCAATGATGCATTAAGAGTATTTCTGTGCTATTCATAACTTTAATGTTCTAAAAAGTGATTCAATTGTTCTTTTCCAAAAAAAAACAAGGTTATATTTGTCATCAATTCAAAATTTCAAACGCTAAAAAAGACAATTTTTTTCTAAATAATTACTAAAAGGGACAATATATTATGGAAAGTTAAAAAGTAAATAAAAATGTTTTGGGAAAAAAAATATAGCAGACTTTGGGCCTCATTCAAATGCGATTTGGACATTTGAATAGGGCTCTATATAAGCACATAGCATATTTTTTACAGAAGTTTTAATTAGTAATGACCTTGCTTTTCAATGGAAGTTCACTAAGTAAAAACTTCTGTAAAAACAAATGCTACGGGCCTTATTCTATTATCGGCCGTAAAACGGCCGCAAAGCTGCGATTCCTTGCAGGAGTTCCGTTATCTTGCAATTCAATTATACGGCAAGGATCTCCCCTTACAGCCGGCCGTATATCTTGCAACCGGCCGTAAGCTCAGAAAACTTTAAACGCAAAAATAAATTCAAGACGGCACTGTACAGCTCTGTAAATGCTAGGGATCATATTGGGGGACATGAGGATTAATAGCAACCCCCTCTCAAGCTTGCACATCAGCCCAAATCCGAGTTTACATTAACTGTTTATTTTCCGGCCGCAGCGTGGGCGGGTCTGAGGTGCTCCAAGCCCTCGGGACTTTTTACATGGATTTTTGACATAAATTAAAAAATAATTTATTTACGGATTTGAGTGTAGGGGAATGTTGTGCTATTTTTGCTAACACCTACAATCACTTTATAGTCTCCTCAGAGTGCAGGATGGCTTTATTTCGGCTTTATATTGTAATGTGCTTAATTGGTGCTAGCGGGACCTTTTTCCTGAAAGTAAGCTACGGCTCGGTTTTAGCCTTGCAGAGAGGGTTCTCGGAGCAATTGAATAGCAACCAGGATTTTCTTGCGGCCGAAACTCTTGCGGCCGTTTTAGATCAAAGGCTTTCCTCCTGCGCGAGCGGCCGCAAGGGATAGCAAGGCGCCGGCCGCAAGCCTGCCGGAATCCCCGGCCGGAGGGGAATAGAATAGCCGAATAGCTTGCGGCCCCGCATCTCCTACGGCCGATAATAGAATGAGGCCCTATGTACTTATATAGAGCCCTATTCAATTGGCCAAATCGCAATTGGCCAGAATTTTTTAGTTAGTGAAGACCTTGCTTTTCTATAGAAGCTCACTAAAAACTTCTGTAAAAAAATATGCTATGAGCTTATATAGAGCCCTATTCAATTGGCCAAATCCCAATTGAATGAGGCCCATAGTTTTTAATAAAAAATATAAATGTTGATGTCACTGCAGGATCCTATTGGGGATCAATGATACATTGGTTGAAGCTTTGTCTATGAAAAGAGCATTTACATTTCTGGAAAACCATGGGAAAAAAAAAATTCAGATTTTCCAAAACAAATATTTTATGTTCATGGATTACATAGCTGCTAATATTGGGCCTCATTCAAATGTGATTTGGCCAATTGAATACGGCTCTATATAAGCACATAGCATATTTTTTTACAGAAGTTTTTAGTAAGTGAACTTCTATCCAAAAGCAAGTTCTTCACTAACTAAACACTTCTGTAAAAAAAATATGCTGTGTGCTTATATAGAGCCCTATTCAATTGGCCAAATCACATTTGAATGAGGCCCTTAGTTTGGTACATACATGACAAACAAGTGTATTTGATCTTGAACTGCAGGTCATTTTAATTTACTCTGAATATATTCATTTTTCTCTACTTCAATTATCCCCAGCTCAATCCAGTGCTTTTGCCTTATTGCAATTGCTAGAACTTATGGAACAACTGTTGTTATCTCAGTAAATATTTACATACATGCACTATAATTAGTGTTTGCCAGGGATATATTTTAGTGGTAGGCAAGGCTTATACTGGAAAGATGCATTCAGGTCAGGATTTCAGGATATCATAGCTGTGAACTGGTGAGCTTCAGTTATTCTAATTGACCTGTACATGAGAGGGAAATCATGGCGCTCCTTTCCAGGAGTTATCTTGCCTGGTATAGAGTAATGACAAATGCAGATCAAACTCAGTTACATAGAAACACACATTTGACATATATGATATAGAACAAAGGACCTTGGGAGTAAATGGAAATAGTGAATTAGAGCACACTAGCCTGTCTAGAATAAGATGTAGGTTTTGAAGTATTCCACAACAGTGTAGGACTTTTGTTGCTATAAGTAGGGCTTCTAGTAAGAATTTGGGACATTAACATAAGTTTGCTCCTCAGATAGGAGGAACCATCGGGATTTTAGGTCTCTCTCTTTGATTCTATCAGCCATATTTTGTTTGATTTTGAGCTTGATTAGCCCTGTATGACTACATTCATAATACCACAGAGTGGTTTATTAGCTTGGGACCAGTGGCGGAGCTAGTGCATAGGGGGCCCCCAGGAGGGGGAGGGCACACTATTTTTCACTTCCCGAACCCCCTCCAACCTCATGTTGTGGACTTCATGAGTAGGTAGTTCACCACAACAATCATTTAATATACAGTGGATATAAAAGGTCTACACACCCCTGTTAAAATGTCATGTTTCTGTGCTGTAAAACAATTGAGACACAGATAAATCATTTCAGAACTTTTCCCACCTTTAATGTGACCTATAAACTCAATTGAAAAACAAACTGAAATCTTTTAGGTGGAGGGAAGAAAAATAAAAAAAATGTGGTTGCATAAGTCTGCACAACCTCTTATAACTGGGGATGTAGCTGTGTTCAGAATTAAGCAATCACATTCCAAATCATGTTAAATGGGAGTCAGCATACACCTGCCATCATTTAAAGTTCCTCTGATTAACCCCAAATAAAGTTCAGCTGCTCTAGTTGGTCTTTCCTGAAATTTTCTTAGTCGCATCCCACAGCAAAAGCCATGGTCCACAGAGCTTCCAAAGCATCAGAGGGTTCTCATTGTTAAAAGGTATCAGTCAGGAGAAGGGTACAAAAGAATTTTCAAGGCATTAGATATACCATGGAACACAGTGAAGACAGTCATCATCAAGTGGAGAAAATATGGCACAACAGTGACATTACCAAGAACTGGAGCTCCCTCCAAAATGTATGAAATGACAAGAAGAAAGAGGCCTACAGCAACATTAAAGAAGTTGCAGGAATATCGGGCCAGTACTGGCTGTGTGGTACATGTGACAACAATCTCCCGTATTCTTCATATATCTGGGCTATGGGGTAGAGTGGCAAGACGAAAGCCTTTTCTTACGAAGAAAAACATCCAAGCCAGGCTACATTTTGCAAAAACACATCTGAAGTCTCCCAAAAGCATGGGGGAAAAGGTGTTATGGTCTGATGAAACCAAGGTTGTACTTTTTGGCCAAAATTCCAAAAGATATGTTTGGCGCAAAAACAACACTGCACATCACCAAAAGAACACCATACCCACAGTGAAGCATGGTGGTGGCAGCATCATGCTTTGGGGCTGTTTTTCATCAGCTGGAAATAGGTCCTTAGTTAAGATAGAGGGAATTATGAACAGTTCCAAATACCAGTCAATATTGGCACAAAACCTTCAGGCTGCTAGAAAGCTGAACATGAAGAGGAACTTCATCTTTCATCATGACAACGACCCAAAGCATACATCCAAATCAACAAAGGAATGGCTTCACCAGAAGAAGATTAAAGTTTTGGAATGGCCCAGTCAGAGCCCAGACATGAATCCAATTGAAAATCTGTAGAGGGCTGGGCACAGGAGATGCCCTCGCAATCTGACAGATTTGGAGTGTTTTTGCAAAGGAGAGTGGGCAAATCTTGCCAAGTCAAAATGTGCCATGCTGATAGACTCATACCCAAAAAGACTGAGTGATGTAATAAAATCAAAAGGTGCTTAAACAAAGTATTAGTTTAAGGGTGTGCATACTTATGAAACCATATTATTTTATTTTTATATTTTTTCTTCCCTCTACCTAAAAGATTTCAGTTTGTTTTTCAATTGAGTTGGACAGTTTATAGACTTTTTATATCCACTGTATATTAAATGATTGTTGTGGTGAACTACCTACTCATGAGATCCACAACACAAGCTGAGATCCTGCTCCACGCTGCAACAGCTGCATGTGGATAGGATTATCAGCTTGTGTATAATCCTACCTTGGCATAAAGGCTGTGTAATGCAGCAGGCATAAGCTTCAAGGAAGCCATGTTTGAAAATGGCTATGGATTGAATAGCGAGACATTTGTGGGCACATTTGCATGTCCCAGCTCAGCTTCCTAGAATGCAGTGTAATTACTGCTTTTCTCGGAGTTCTGAGCTGGAAGCAGGTTTTCTTTTTCTTGCTTAAGACATTCAAATGTGAACACAGATGTACTATTTATTTACTGTACTACTGTACGGTGGAGGGCTTCTATTGCTCTTTTGCCCACCATTTACTAAATGATTGTTGTAATGAACCTACCTACTCATAAGATCCACAACACAAGTTGAGATCCTGCTCCATGATGATGATAGCCAGTAGGCTTGAAACAGCTGTATGGGGCTTCTCCTTGACCTTTTGGCCAAGTCCTAGAGATTTGGTTGGATATTTTCGTGAACCCAGGTTCCCTTGGCCTTGGGGCATCGGTCTCCTCCTTGTGGGAAGTGAACTACTGTACGGTGGAGAGCTTCTATCGCTCCTTTGCCCACCATATATTAAATGATTGCTGTGGTGAACTACATATATATATATATATATATATAAATATATAAATGTACCCATTTACATATACATCTATATATATTATAGTACTATAAATACACTTTCTTACCTGACCTGGGGTGATACGGGTAGACTACGCACCAGAGGGCCGAGGGAGCCACAGAGGTCCGAGGGGGCCAGAAGAGGCTGAGTGGGGGCTTCGGGGCCACAGGTGGCTGGGGGAGGACACATAGGTCCGCAAGGGGCAACTGAGGGCTGAAGGAGGCCGCCACGGTCCGCGAGGGGCCATAAATGGTCCACTACGGCCATAAGGGGCCGCAGGGCCTGCAGGGGCACAGTGGGGGCCACAGTTGGCCAGAAGGGCCTGCCAGGGACCCACAGGAGGTCCATGGGGGCCATAAGGGGCAATAAGTCTGGTGGGGGCCCCTGGGGCCTGTGGGGGTTACAGTGAGCCTTAAGGGGCTGCAGGGGATGCACAAGAGGTTTGCGGTAGCATAAGGGGCCATGGGGGCCACATGTGGCCCCTAGGCTATGTGGGGGCCACAAGGGGGCCATGTGGGGGCCACAGGGGGCCACAAGGAGCCAAAGGAGGACCGCAGGGGCCACAGGGAAACCAAGGGGGCCACATGGAACTGGTGGGGCCACAGAGGATCAGCAGGGGCCACAGCAGACTCGTGGGGGCCACATAAGATCCTCAGGGGTCACAAAGCCCACTTTAAGGATCCATGGCGGTAAATTCAAACCCTGGTATTCCCCAAGCTTGAATTTTTAAATGTTTACGTTTTGTCGATGCTGCGGGGGGTCCCGATCGGTGATGATCGGGTCCCCTCTGCAGCAAGGCAAGGGGTTAATGTGGGGAGCCTGCAGGGGTCTCGATCTGATCCCTTCAGCAAGGGTTAGTGTGTGCACATTGCAGGGGTCATGATGGGGACCCCTGCATTATAAGGTTAATGTGTGCACCCTGCAGGGATCCCGTTCGGACCCCTGCATTATAGGGTTAATGTTAGGACACTGCAGGGGTCCCAATTTGGACCCCTGCATTATGGGGCTATCGGGTCACAATCGAGACCCCTGCAGTCAGCGGGGGGCTTAATTGGAGGGTACACAAGGGCTTCACAGTAAGCTGCAGCCATTTTGGGGTGGGTTGATGGAGGGGTGATCATAGGTTTTGAATAGGGATGGGTGCTTTCATGCGGCCGAATCTCTTGCTACCGAGTGAGATCAAAGGCTTTCCCTGTGAGCTGCGGCGGGGGTGGCCGCAAGGGAATGCAGGACGCTGTCCGCAAGCCGGTCAGAGCTCTCGGCCGCAGGGGATTAGATTAGCTGTGTAGCTTGGGGCCACCCCTTGTGGCCACGCATTAGAATGAGGCCCCTAGAAAGGCTATAAAGTAAATACAGGTGAATAAAGGAGAGCCTTCCTATTTAAAGGCGAATGGAGAGCCTTAAATTTAAAGGCAAACTCAGAGCCTTCCATTTAAAGGCGAGTAATGTCTAGACTGGGTTCTGCGTAGTGGTGTTGTTTTGTGGATTGACAACGGAATTAAAATTTCATACTTTAATTTCGAACAGCGTTGAAGTGAAGCAAAATGGCAGAAGGAGTGAACCACAAATGAATTGGTCCCATGAATGTAAGTGTGAGTACTGAGTGTAAGTACTGTGAGTAATGAGTGTCAATACCATGTGCAGTAATGCTGCGTGAGAAATTGAAGAAAGCGGAAGATTGGTCCTCTGTTCTGTGTTATTGTTGAACATTTGTTTGAATTTGCAGTATTTGGTAGTGTGTGAGCTAGATTGAGATCTGTCTATGTGTGAGGACATCATGTATGTACTGATTGTCATGTGAATTTGTCTTGTTTAAAAGAGAAGATCTGTTGTTGATCTCCTAGAATGGTGTATGCTGAATATTGGTATTCATATGGGAAAATATGTCCAAATTATATCATTGCATTTTTGTGCAATGAGTGTCCATTATATCTGACCGACAGTGTAATAAAATTGTTTATAGAGACTATATAATCTAAAATCTGACCAATTTCAGATTAATATTTGTGTTTCAATGTTTGTGGGGGGGTTTATACCGTCAGCCATTTTGGATAATCAGAATGAAGGTTTTGTTAAAAGCTGGTTCATAATTGTGTTAAATGTTTGTTTTTTTTAAAGGTTGATATTCGATAAAATTAGTTGCAAGTAAACACAGTAATTGGTAGGATACTGAAAAAAAAAAGTTTTATTACAAATAAAAAAATGTTTAAAAGCATATAATGTGCAAATTATATTACATTCACTGAAGTTCTCTTATTATTTCAAGCATACTAATACACTGGCCAAAATCCAATGTTTACAGAACACCCAGTCCTATTCAAGGACATATATAGAAAATGTTTTGATAAGAATGAAACGGTTTTGTTTTTACCAAAGAACAGCTTGTAGATTGAGATCTTTTGAGATAATTGTACATTTTTTTAAGTCATAATTAGGTAAAAAAGTATCTGTTCAATAGAATTAACTACTTTTAAGGTTTAACAAGGTGAAATTATGTGTTATGTTTTGTTTATTCATGCTGGATAAATACTATAATATTGTGACATCTATTTTTCTGGGCCCATCCTCAGCTCATATGATGGCCATGGAGCAAATGAGTAAACAATTTTGAAAATCTTTTCAAGGTATTTCTAAGCCTCTAAGAAAGAAACATGATAAGAAGTGGATTATATTATGAGTTAAGAAAAGATTTTAGAACCTTATTAGTAAATGTATATTGACAGTAATAAATTAGCAATTTCAAACTGTTGCAAGACAGCTCAAGTAATGTCTTATCACTTATAGAGACATAATTGCTAGTATTTTAACTGTCCTAATTATAATTTTTGCCGTTTTAGCAGGAGTACAAAATAATGGTTCATTATATCTTTTACAAGTATTTAATATGGCTATTAGCTTTGCATGATTTACATTACCACTTAATTTTAGTTTATACCACCCATTGTTTATTATAGAGTTATGCATATGTTACATTTTAGGATAGATGTATGGAAGTTTCTTGTTTGGATTTTTGTCACACTTGTCTACCCCAGAAGAAGATGACAGCGAGTGTGTGCCTGTGGAGATGGACAAAACAAGTGTGCCCTGATATATGATGAGAAAAAGTATTTACCAAGTACCTACCCTGATGACAACCGATAACAACAGATACAGAGTTTGCTGACTAAGAGACTCCTTATAGAACTACCTACACTGATAAAACCAGGAAAATTAGTAAAATCATCAAAAGAAAATACTGGATGGACGCCAAGTGGGAAGGTCCTTACAAAGTTTTGTTGTCTACCCTGACAGCTGTAAAAATTGCAGAAAAGACCTCCTGTATACATCTGACCCACTGCAAGAGGGTCCTTCTATCGGCACCTTCCTTAGAACCTGCTAACCTGAGTAAACCAGCATCTGTCTGCTATACAAAGTCTGGTTACAAAGGGGAGTGAAACCAATAGGGTTACTTGTCTCAAACCCAGCAAAGATACTGCTGTGTTCAGACAGATTAGAGGGGTCTTAGGGAAGCAGGAAGAGGTCCCCAGAATGATGCCCAAACACAGACTGTGGCACCCCTTCAGAAGTCCAGGATGGTGTGGGATGAGAAAGTCCATATTAACCTTGATCCATATCACTGCCATTATAGTAACACCAACCCTTATCTGGGAGAATACACACAAACAGATTAAGGGATACATCCATTGTGTACTCTAGAGATGACAATGAAGTGATCAGTTTGGAACTTGGCTCCGTGAACTACCCACCATGTAGATTAAGACTACCACCAGCAGCCAAGTGGGCATTGTCCAAATGTAAAAAAAAGAATGAGCATAACTAAGGACAATAGTGAAACTGGATGTAAAAAAGCCAAGATTTCAACCCTATCCGTCTGACTCTCAAAACTCCAAAGCACTGTGATTCAGGACCCTATATCTGGGGAGCCGATATAGGTGGAAGGGATCCAATTGAATGGATTTGGATACAAGTTTTGAATCCAAAGCCAGGAGATGATCCTGATATTCTCAGAACCCCAACTTCACCTAAAGAACCACTGCCAAAACGATCAGTAGTGACCTATCTGAACATCACTAGAATGGCCGACACACTTGAAATTGAGATTGGATACGCTGAAAAGAACATATGGCTTGAGTGGATGATGTACACTGCCTCAACCATGAATGTGACTAACTGTATTGCCTGTGCCACAGCAAGACCCACAATGACAACTGTGCCCTTCAAACTGAATCCCCCAAAATGACAAGAAGGGACTAAAACGTATGTTGCAACTGTGCGTTGGACAAACAATCCAAAACTGTACTATATTGCACTACTCATTCCCACCTGTAGCTAAGATACAACGTCCACAGTTCACTCTGTATGAAGCCAATTACAATTACTGTGTCTCCTGCAGCGAGATAATACCAATGGGAGTACTAACTTTCCTGATGATTGGTTTGCTAATCATACTACAGGGAGAGCAGATGTGTGGTTGTACTGTGGAGGACTGAAACTCAGACAAGTGTTGCCACCCAACTGGCAAGGAACTTGTGCTTTAATACAATTGGTATTGCCATTTTACCTGCTACCTGAAAAAGAACTAGGTTTTACTGCAACACAAGATACAAAGGCCTTGACCCAATCTAAAAGATCCACCCCAAGTGGCAGCTTTGAGTCTACATTGACTCCATTGGCGTACCCTGTGCACTACCAGACGAGTTCAAGGCCAGAAATCAAAGGATTTAAATCCATGTTCACCTGGTGGGTGACAATAAATAAGAATGTTGTCTGGATAAATTATATCTACTATAACCAACAAAGATTTGTGAACTATACAAGAGATGCGCTACAAGGCTTGACTGAACAACTAGATAAAACCAGTCTGATGATGTGGAAAAAATGCATGGCCATGGACATGCTTCTAGCAAAAGAAGGATGTGCTCGTAAAATGTTTGGCAATGCTTGCTGCACTTCATCCCTAATAACACGGCACCTGATGGGACAGTTACCCAAGCCCTGGTACCACCCTGTGAAATGAACTAGCAGAAAATTCAGAGATGGAAACCCCATTCACTAGCTTGTTTCAGTCGTGGTTCGGAAGATGGAAAGGCATAGCCTTCATTATGATGACTTCAATCAGTGTCATGCTTGCCATTTAAGTCACTTGTAGGTTCACAAAGGGACTGATACAGAAATGCATTGACACGACCATCACACAGAAAGAATACCTATATGAAACTTTGCAATTCTACGCCACACGCTTGCCTAAGGACATGGAGGAAGAGGAATACGAGAATCATGCCTAAAATCCAGGCCCATCCCCATAAAAGACATATTCAAACTCTTGCTCATTGACATTAAATTACGCTAATACATATATCTGATGCAAAAGAATAAAGATGTAAAGACCTGTCAGAAAAACACATACTCCTTGTCTTCTGCCTGAAGATCTGCACGTGATGGCCTTTTGCTTTGACCAGAGAATCTCATCATCCAGAAGAAAGCGATCGACCTGGTTATCGTTTACCGTATGGACAAAGAAGAACCTACCTAAGTGTGATGTGTGAGACTAGGATTATATGAAGTTTGTCTGAGCATATGTTTTCACTGTGTTGTCATTTTCCATTATTCTGCTCTTTCCTATACCTGTCTTCCTTTTTTTTACTAGTGTTTGCCTTCTAACATTTTTGCACATTGTTCTATCAACTTGCTAGGATCTCGTACGTACTAACATCTGATAAGGAATAGTAATTAGGGAAAGAATATGTGATCATGCATACACTCAGGGTTATTAGTAATAATCACTGCAAACTTTATTGGTTATTAAATTACATATCGCATCTAAATGCCTTTAAGTATAAAGGGAAATTGGCTCTATGGCCTAGTTATTGGTAATTGGTTGAAGAATAAAGTAAGGCCATTTTCTCTGCATTAACCATTGTATTATATTTTACATTTCTGGACTTTTATATCTATGGCACCGCTATCTGGACTATCTCTTGGTAACATATATCAGCATATGTGGATGTTTTCATCCACCCCATTGGACTCTCTCCTTGGTATATTCATTTGGTCAAACAGGTATTCACTTGTTTTCGTGGAATTATTGCTTTACCATCAAGATTCCATCTTTTCTTGCTCATTCAACAGACTTTAATATCTGGACTGTGAAACTTCTGCTATGAATTCCATTATTGAAAGGTATTTTATTATTCCACAA
Organism: Discoglossus pictus; assembly: GCA_027410445.1. Taxonomy (NCBI): domain Eukaryota; kingdom Metazoa; phylum Chordata; class Amphibia; order Anura; family Alytidae; genus Discoglossus; species Discoglossus pictus. Next base: position 365,468,755 of record CM050163.1, on the reverse strand, counting down.
ATCATGTCGGATTAATAAGCTTGCAATTTTCTAATATATTTTGATGTTCTATGTAGAAAATAACTCATACTCACACCACTTTGTACTTCGAAATCCATTCCTGATAACACAAAACAGAGTCCTCTAGTAATTTTCTAATTATTCGAGTTTATTAGGAAGAAATGTGGAGCAGCAGCAAAACATGGCTGCTGCTAACCGGCTGGAAAACTGACTACTACTGACAGAAATATATCCATACACAACCTTTTATACTTGTTTACATAGGACAATGAAAAATCTATCTAGCAACATGGTATAACCCATTAACAACCAATAATTAGTTTATATATGATATCCAATAAGAATATAACACATACTTTGGTAACATCTGTGCATGCATCTACTTTATATGATACACTTGTACGCAGTAACTAACACTTATTAGACCTTGGGGTTGACTGAAAATACTTATCTATTATGTTTATTATGTAAAAAAAACCTGTGTACTGTCTGTAACTGAAACTGCTAAGTCATGGGTCATGCAGACTTAACTATTTCATAACTAATGCCTTACAATGAAAAATTACTGTTTCAGGACTAAAATTCACAAGTGTCACTAAAGTGATGAATGATGTATATATATACTAAATAATGTAAGGATATTTGTATTATTTTCCCAACTATATATATAACTACAAATGTTCTGAGTTACTCTTGACATATAGGGCCATACAAATTGCTTGTGGCAAGAGCATTAGAGCACCTCTCCAGTTCCTATGACGTCCTGTGGAGCAGATTTACTAAGATGTACATTTTCTCTTGTAAATCCATCAGGCCTACAATTTTTCTACACAAGAAACAGAGGCTTCCTCACTTGGAGAGGGTCTTAAGGCAACACACATAGTAGAAGTGACAGTAGATTCTGTATTTAAAAAATATATATGGAAATACTCAATTAACAAACAACATAACATTTATTTTGCTTGGAACATCAATGACAGAAACAATCTAATTAAATGGAAGAGAACATTATCATATCTTAAGATACTAAGATTGTGATCCTCAGGGAAATACATCTACCAGAAAATGAACACAAATAAATTATGTAAACACTAGATTGGAGAAGTTAATACAGCTCTGCAAAAATAGATAAAAGAATAGCTTTTTTCATAAAAACAGAATAGTTTTAAACGATAATAAAAAATGCCTGGTTTGACTACATATAGACCTGCATCATGCACTTTATCATACATGGCAGTCAGACATTGCATAAGGCAGTTTTCTTATATTTTACTGTCATAAAGCTGAGCTGATACACGGTTGCATGAGTGTGGAAATTAAATGTGCAAGCTAGGGGTGAAAGGCAATTGGTGCTATCTCTAACCTTGATTTATAGTATAATGACATACAGACCTTTGAAATTATGGGTCAAAATCTATTGAAGTTAATACAGACTGAAATAGGTAATTTATAATAAAGGCACAGTGATGACCTCAATAGTTTGTCGAATGAGCTGGAGCCAGAAATCTTTGAGAGCAAAGTGAGATGGGCTCTAGGAAGCATTCCTGATAACAAGGCTGCAGGAGTTGATGGAATCCCAATTGAACTACAAGATGATGCTGTGAAAGTGTTGCTTGCCTTATGCCAACAAATTTGGAAAACCCAACAATTGCCAATAGACTGGAAAAGGTCAGTCTTCATCCCAGTCCCAAAAAAAGGCAGTGCCAAAGAGTGATCCAAATATCAAACAATTGCTCTGACAGCAAGGTAATGCTTAAGATCCTACCAGCTTGAATTCAACAATATATCGACCAAAACTACCAGATGTGAAAGCCAGGTTCCACAGTGGAAGGGGCACAAGAGATCAAATTGCCAATATCCGATGGACAATAGAGAAATCAAGTGAGTTCCATTAAAACTTTTACTTCTGCTTCATAGGTTGTTCTAAAGCCCTTGACTTTGTGGATCATAACAAAATGCGGCATGTTCTTAAAGAGATGGGAGTAACAGATCATCTCATCTGCCTCCTGAGGAATCTGTATATGGACCAAGAAGAGATGGTCAGAACAGAACATGGGACAATAGAATGGATTGCAAAAGGAGTGCGACAAGGTTGTATATTGTCACCTTATATATTAAACTATCAGAGTACATCATGCATAAGGCATGGCTAGATGCAGGAATCGATATTGCTGGAGGAAATATCAACAACCTCTGATACGCCGGTGTTACTACTTTGATGGCTGAAAGTGAGGAGGAACTAAAGGGCCTATTGATGAGGGTAAAAGAAAAGAGTGTGAAAGCTGGCCTGCTGCTCAATGTTAAAAAGATGAAGATTATGGCAAACGGCAATCTCAGTTTCTGGCAAATAGACGGGGAAGAAGTGGAGGCAGTGACAAGTTTTATTTTCCTGGGACCCAAGATCTCTTTAGATGGTGACTGTAGCCATGAAATTAAAAGATGTTTGCTTCTGGGACGGGAAAGCTATGGCAAGCTTGGACAAGCTAGTAAACAGTAAAGATATCAAACTATCAACAAAGGTCAGCATAGTTAGAACTATGGTATTCCCAGTAGTAACATACAGGACTATAAAGAAGTCTGAGCATCGTAGAATTGACGACTTTGAATTGTGGTGTTGGCGAAAACTACTTAGTGTTCCAGTACTACAGGAAATCAAGGCAAACTGTTCACTGGAAACTATGATCATGAGGCTGAAGCTCAAATATTTTGACCATATCATGAGACTGCAGGATTCCTTAGAGAAGACTCTGATGCTGGAAACATTGAAGGCACAAGAAGAAGGGGACAACAGAGAATGAGATGTATAAATGAGGTCACTGAAGCAATGAACATGAACTTGATGGAGCTCAGAGTGGCAGAGATGTTCCTGGCGTGCTGTGATCAAATAAAAAGTAAAGGTGCAAGCCTAGTTGAGGCTTACAATATGTGAGTATATTAATGCTACCGGCTGCAGGTATAATTCAGCAGGACTAGCATCCCTATTAAATTTGAAGACAGTAACTCCAACATGAAGCTCGCAACCTCTGCAGGCTTGAAATTTGGCCGAGTTATGCTGCTATTAAATTAGAACGGGCTGCAAGCTACGAGCTAGAAACGCAAACACGTAAACCATTTATCGGCCGTCGGATTTGCGGGCTTGAACGTATTGAATTAGTCAAACCCGTAGTTACAGGTTTAGATGGAGCCAATGGAAACAGAGATCGTCATCATTGCATCACAGAAAAAAGGAGGTTGGATTTCAAAGTCTTACGGGGTTCAATTAAGATTTACGTTCAGGCCCACATTCCAGTTATAATGCAATATAAATAAAGCCGTAAATATGATATTCTATCACATGTGAGTTACATTATATGTATTAACATATTGATTGCTGGGATCAATATAACTATATAATTATAATTATGCATGAAATGAAGTATTTTATTTGGATGATTTGCGGACTTGAGAATGTTGTGCTTTTAATTCTAACACCTAACATCACTTTCCCTTATAATATTATTACAGTAGTGTGTTTTTATTTGCATTTCAAGTGCTAAGTACTGGACTTTACCCCCCATGAAAGTCCTCTCCAGCACACATTGGGCTTTGGGCTACATTTACGTGTTAGGGGGTTGCTCGCCAGTGACTTTGTTGCAATTTAATAGCTAAATTGAAAATGTGGCGGTTACGGCCACAAATGTTCAACGTGGTTCATCCCGAAGGCTTTTTTTTACCTTGCTGCGTCTTAACCAGCAAGTTGTCTGCGGACTGCTTTACGTAGCTAATTTAATAGCAGTAAGTCCTAACAGCTACGTTAAGAGCTACGTTTTCACGCGTATCTCGAATTGAATAGGGCTGTAAGGATGTAAATGTAAATCAGATTGTGGTCCCGGCATTAGGTCTGGATGGTAAGGCAGATAAATTGCAGTGAAGTTAGGATTTAGCGCTCCTCTCTCCCTTCTCTACTACCATATGAATTATGCTGCATTCCTAATACCTTATATCAGTATACCAATGCAACATATGGAATAATTAAAACATGTTATCATTGCAATAAATGACTTAAAATATCACTCAAATGTTAGTGTTATTTATCCTGGTGAATTTCCTCTAAATAATCTTTGGGGTTGAAGAGGTACATAGAATAGGAAGCAAGAGACAACAGACCATCTAAGTGTATTAGTGAAAAAAAAATATATAAGACCTCGCATGTGCATAACAATGAACCATTAGCAAACACTGGGCCTCATTCAACTCACGGTATACAGGCCGTATGTCTGCGCGCTTGCTGCTGGCTTGAACTCTGCTAGAATTACGGAGAGATTCAATTGAACAAGCCTGCAAGTTACTGGCCGAAAGCCAAAACCGTAAACCATGCAATCGTATTTAGCCTTTCAGACCGTGAATGTCATGAATCAGCCAGGGGCCATCTTGGATTGGAACTGTTATCTGCCACATGTTATTGAACAGAAGGTTTTGGGCTCCCAGAGCCACTGTTATAATGTTATATGTTCAGGGCAGAGTCCCACTGTTATTGTTATGCATTCAGAGAAGAGGCAGTTTACCACGTCACCACTAATAAAGTCGTCATAACGCATTAAGTGGACTGACGTGGGAAGTACTGCCTCAACTCATAACATGTGGGTTATAAAATGTTGTAGTGGTATTATCTGTAAATATATTGTATTGTAATGTGGGAGCCATGTTGTGTGCAGTCATCCATATTGGATACAGATAGTAACCTGAGTAGATCACCCATCTGCCTTCCAGCTATCACCTAAAGTAAACACTTGAAGTGATAGCAAGGCCAGAACAAAGGCGTCTGTACAGACATTGAGGCACCTTAACCCCATGGGGTCTTCAGCCCAATATCAGGGTCATAGTACAGTAGTATATAGATGTTTCTCCCTTGAGAGCCAGAGACCAACTAAATTAGGTAGCCACACCTAGTGGGCGGCCCAGGGGAGGGGTCTGGAAGTTCCCAGAGCTTACCTCTAGTCCATTGGCCACAGGTAATCAAGTTACTCTGGAGATTACCCCATTGGCCAAGAGGAAGATGAGGGTTGGACAAGGGGATAGCCACTCCCTGTACTGGTTTTGAGAGTTGTTTAAATACTTGTGTAAAAATAAAGAAGTTGTTCTTAATTTCATCATAACTTTGAGTACAGATGCATTATTGACCCAGGGGCATATGCTGGTAGAGGAGATCGTTCTGACTCCCTTCCAGATTTCCCAGGCACGCTACCAATGAGCTGGGACTTATGCTCTTGCATCCGCAAGGACTGTCCATTGGTCTGAGTCACCTAAATCTTAGGTCTAAACCCACTGGGAATAAGAGTACTAGGATACTCTAGATCCCATCATCATAGTAGGTTGTGACAGTGAACATGATCAATTAAGCAAGGCCGTAACTACACATTTAGAAACAGCCAATAGAAAATGAGACCATCATCATTAGGTCAGTTAAACATGGAGGTTACATGCCAGTCAATTAGCGCAATCCTGCAATGTACAGAATAACAAAAATTAATGAAGCAAATGTTCTAGTCCATGTGGGTGGCCTGATGTGTTTTAACTCATTGATTCCCTAGATTGATATAACAGCAAAATGACACATACAAAAAAATATTTTTTGATTGCAGATTTACGAGCTTGAGACTGTTGTGCAATGAATTCTAATGTCTTTCAACACTTTCCCTGTCTTTTAAACTGCATTATTGATTTTTTTATTGTATTTACAGTGCTACGAACAGGGGTTAAACACTCTTGTGTGTCCTACCTGGTACCCAAAGTAATTTCTTTTACATTTGACATGTACTGGTTTGAAAATATTTGCGGGCTTGAGGAATTGTAGCAATTGAATAGCGATTTGTGATTTTAAGTCTTGCGGTCTTGAAAGATAAATGGTTTAGATGGGTTGTAAGTTACTGTTGTAACAACCACAGGGATTTTCAGCCCGTAACCCGTAGATCGTTTGCAGCTTGAAAAAAGACGCCAATTGAATAGCAAATTAGTTTACGGGCTACATTACGTGCTCCCTTAAGCTACAATTTCTCAATTCAATGAGGCCCACTGTGTTTGTTAGGCCCACAACCCCTCTTGGGACAGCCGGTAAGTCCAAAGGTTAATAAATATCTTGGATGAGTTTCTTTGCAGAACATGGACTATGAAGTATATAAACATATACATATTTTATACACATTCGTATACATACCATCACCTTATGTAATGTTTGGTTGGATATGTGTGTTGGTCTTGCAGGGCATGTTGGCTAGGTGGTGGTATAAAATAATGGGGATTGTTTGGTTGTGTATTGTACTGTGACTTACAACCTATCCAATATATATAGGAATATATTCAAGCTTATTAACCAATGAGTGCGGTGACTGACTTTCAAACTAATCAGTTGTATAGGGGTCTGTATTTAAAATAGAAGTTGTATTCATAATATCCACCATACTTTGATAAAGTCTAAACAGGACAAAACTAGTTGGTACATTGGTGAGATTCTCCATGTGTGTCACCATTAGCACATGGACTGACCCTGACACTGAATAGCAGCAATACAGGCTTCAACTGGTGGGAGTGCAAGTAGTAATCAGTGGATGTGTCCAGTGAGTCCATGCCCATCCCCTGGGACTTCATCCATGTTCAGGGGGCCATTGGGCCTGTCTTCTCCACACACTCTTGTAATTTGGGATGGGGACCAAATAAACCCCACATTATACTCCTAACCTACCACTACCCACAATAAAAAGCAATTAACTGCTTCATGAGGATCCAGTTGGTCCCATAGTCCCTATCCTGTATTTAATTATAATGTGTTTTTATTTAAATTGTATTTTTTTTTATATATATATATATTTTTCTTATTTAAGGTAATTTTACTTTATTAATATATTTTATTTTTTGTTTTATTTATTATTTTTAGAGGGTTAATGTTAAGGAACATGGGGTCCTTATAGACCCTCTTGGTGGATAAGGTCCATGGGAGGTCAAGAAGGACATCTGGTAGATGTTAGGACTTCCATAGTAATACCATGCTGATCCATAGGCACTCCCCTGGATAAATGATTAATATTGTTGGTGTTCATGGGAACCACATGGCATATTTTTTAGTAACATCTTACATGCCATGGAAGATGGTTTATATATATAGATGGATGGAAAGATAGGTGGATAGAGGGTTCACATTAGGTAGTGGGCAGTGTTCTGTAGGATTGCCAATTCTTCTACTAGTATTCGTAAGGGCAATTGCGAGCTCACATTAGAGCTAGAGAGGTATGTGCAACACCTAATCGGTGCAAGGAGATATTTTGCAGGAGCCATGTAAAAGCTACATAAATTCTCTTGTAAGAACTCCTGAAGCTATGTATTAGCCTTGTGGGAGTTCCTACTGGAGATATATAATCTAGCACTTTGTCTGTTCAGCTTGTTCTAATTAGTGCCACCAGCCATTTTAACTCTATGCATTCTGCCAAAGCAAGTGGAGAATGAATCAACCTAAAATCACATTTAATTTACCAGCAATTTTAAATATTAATGCACTATTTCCACATATTTTCCACCCTCTATATGATAATGCAGAGCAGATATGGTGACTTTAATCAAGAGCACCATGCTGCAGTTATAACATATTGAGCTAAACAGAAATACAGGCACAATATTTTCAGGGTCGCTAAAAAACAATTTCACTTTAATTAGAACAATATTTGCATTTCCTGATTCACCTTAATTGCATTGATTTAAAATATCCTAAAGTTATATATGTGAGGCTCTTTAAGGAGACAATCTGCAATGTGGCCAAAAAACAGAACAGAGCTTTTATATGCTGCTGCTAGGACTATAGAACAAGCTGTTATTCAACTCTGAAGGAGGAACTTTCCACAACGCTTCCTTATTTTTAATGGCGGCATGTACTGCAATTGTAAGATTTTATTTATTTATTTGTTTATTTGATAAGATAATACTATTTTCTTGTAACCAGGACAGAAAATCATTTGGTAACAGTAAGGACATTTATTGGTTCTGACATAAAAAATACTTGCTGTGAGATGGAAATGCTGTACTCCAAATACCGGAAGAAACATGAGCTCTCAGGGGCTATGTTCAGTAACTCTTGGGTCAGGAAACAGACATTGCAGGTGCATTATTTAAGAACTTGTCAAAGATGATCTCCTGCTGTACACTGTTCCAGAACTGTTTGTGTGCTTCCTTTATGTGTGATCATTTATTAAATTGTTTCCCACCACACACACAGTATTAGATATAAATACTTTTTTATATAAATAGTCATAAGCATTCCAGGGAAAAATATTTTGTCTAGTATATGGATTATGGTATGTGTAGCCTGAGAAGACTGGCCAGTTTGTTTACATTGTCCATTACCAAAATGAATATAACAGTAATGTATTTAGTGATAATGTTGTGCTGGCCTAGGTGACCAGATCTTCCCTTTAAGATGGAACACTTGGAAAATACATACTGCTACGCTCAACTTAAGACCATTCTATTCCAAAGCAGCGCTTCACTATGTATTTTTTCATATATATACCCATGAAAGTAGGAGACACAATATCTTGACTAAGTCCTCTGTTTAGGATCATTGTTTTAATCCCATGAATGTTCTCAGGACAGCAGAAGTAAGCATCCCTTAAGTCTAGGCATATTGCAGATCCCCCTTATTTATTTTCTAAAACCACCAGCTTACATAACTCAGTTCTCCTATATCTTTTTCTTCCTCATTCTCTATTGCTATTCCATGTCTATCTCTGTTCCATTTTCTATACTATTACCTTCTCTACCTCTATTTAATTTCCTCTAAATCCCACACCTTCACTATAGCATCTCCATCGGTCTCTATCTTATCATCCTTTATATCCAACACTCTGCATCTCTATATCTTCCACATTCTCTGTCCCCATGTCACTCTTTCTCCTACTCTTTGTCATCCTATCCCTCTATACCAAAAAATGTTCTCCTCTTCCTCTCTGTATCCCCTTTCTTGCACTAATTCTTGATTACAACTCTTCTGTATCCCACATTCCCTTATTCCCCACATCAAACACCCCGTCTTCAGATCCCGCTCCCCACTGTCTTTCTCTCTTCCATCCCCTATTTCTTACATAAACTCTTCTTCATTCCATTAGCTCCTAGCACATGTTTCTATCCCTTTAAGTGTGATCAGTGAGACTCTACATTTGGATTATTGAGGAGCCAATCTTGATCACAGAAGGACACCACCTCCTTATGAATACTCATTTGGAGATTCTATGGACAAGGCAAAGGCTGAATTGGGTCAGCTCTATTTAAACTGAGCAAGCATTGTGATGTTCATTGTAAACATTGTGATGCAAGCATAGCTGTCTGGATACCTCAAAAAGCAAGCCTGCTTATTGATAAAAGTATCTCAATCAGTGTGCAGCCATCACAGGTTAATGGAAACTTTCAGAAACAGACACACATATATTGAATGTTTTGACTATATGGAATGTGTTCACATACTTGCTCTGACAAATTATGCTATTTATCATGGCTGTCTTAATGCAAAGTTAATATCTCAACCATTATTGCTACTGAGGTGTACCTCTTGAATGCTTGTCCATTTAAAAAAGTTTATTTATACATTTATATTTATAGTAACAATGGCCAGTGGTCTATGTGAGTTCCAATCCATTCTGATATTTGTGATTGAATTGCCTCTAGGAGCTGAGCACCCAGACTATCATTGTATAGAATTTATTCTAGCAGATCCTCAATGTAACCAGTACTTTACATATACCTTTTAAATGAAAGTTTATTTTACATGAACACAGCAAATTGATACAGAATGCCTTTATCAAAACGCCTACAATATATTTATATGGGAGGAGAACTTACAGACATATGAGGGTGCATATTCTAAGCACTTGTAAGTATATTAGCTAAAGAAGGAAAACATATTTCGAGATTGGACTTTTAAAATGATAAGAGTGTTGAGTCTAGTGCCATGTTTTGATATTTTGCAGTATTGAATTCTAAACAGGAAGGGTAATCACAAAGCCATAACTGTACTCATCCATACAGCAAATTGTATGGTAGTGTTATTATGATGTTGATGTACTGTAAACCATTGTTTGGCTCATCTTTTCTGAATTAAAATGTATTTAAAAATAAATTCAACTCAAAGAATGTACTTTAGTTCACATTGGTGCAATATATCCATTACTATATTGAAGTGCCACTGTAGTCAAAAACCTGCATGCATATAAAAGATCAAGTTTTAAAGGACCTCTGCAGTTCAAGGAAAAATACATATTTTTATTAAGTATATTCCAAACTAACAATATTATTCATGGGCATATTTTGGAGGGTGATCTAAATTTTAAAGACTACAATCAATTAACTGAACTTGCATTGACAATTGTTCAAAATTGGTGGTAATAAAACAGATGACTTTGATTTTACTATGAGTTTCCCAGGCTTTGAATCATTTACAGTAATATGATTAGTACAAAGAAGGAGCAACAAACTTTTGTTCATGTCTAAAATGTGCACTTTTCAATGAGAAAATGAGAATTTGTTGTTGCCTCCAGTGTCACAAATGCTTATTATAAAAAAAGTCAATACACTATAAATACAAGTTTAATGGATAACATTTTGCATTAAAGATAAATAGTACTGTTGATTCAATCATTGATTATATATATATATATATATATATATATATATATATATATATATATATATATATATATATACACACACACAGAGGTGCACAAAGGTTTGCATACCTTTGGAGAATTGGTAATATGAGTGAGCAGGCAAAACACATTTCTTTTATTTCATATGGGATTCATATTAAACTGTAGGTTATAACAGAATGGCACAATCATAAAACAAAAAATGGAAACAAAGAAAAAAAATACATGTTAAACATTTTACATACCCTTAGTTCTCAATACTGTGCATTGCCCCCTTTAGCATCAATGACAGCATGCAGTCTTTTGTAATAGTTGTCTATGAGGCCCCTAATTCTTGCAGGTGGTATAGCTGCCCATTCATCTTGGCAAAATGCCTCCAGGTCATACAAATTCTTTGGTCATCTTGCATAATAACAAACAAAACAAATAGATGAAAATAGGCATAGCTTTCACTGATGCACTACCTTAGCCAATAACCAGTTATCCTTATTAACCAGCTAAACTTGGGTGGAGCAAAAGAAACAATACAATAGTTTGTAAAAGTATTTGCCTGTACATTTTTTCAAATTTCCAAGACTCCTCTCATGTCCAGGTGGTCATAAACTGCAGGCTGCGGTCTCACTCTGTGTGTCTATCTCCAGACAAGCTGCAAATGTGGAGCTGTTACAACTGCATCCTGAAAAGTGCAGACTTTTAGTCTTTTAAAGCTTTCTCAGCCTCTTTGCTCCACTTTACCATAACTGGAGCTCCAAGATTTCATCAAATACATTTCTTTGTGTTTTTTAGCCACTGTGAACACTGGGATATCTGCTGTGCTCTGGTTGTTTTTAAAGATCCCACAAGATCCATTCCTATCCTCAAAGGCTCCTCAATTATTATTAATAGTATCAACGGGGCCCGCAGTTCAGGTTGAGGAGCTGCCATTTGGCATTGTGGACAGGATACACAAGGCAGAGCCACTTCTACAAATATACCTGGCCAATAAAATTTCTTAAAATTCGTCCCAATGTTTTGGCACTTCCTATGTGTCCTCCAAGTTGGTTTTGATGAGCCAGGTCTCAGACTTTCCTTCTCTGTATTTTAGTGACTAGAATTTGCTCCAAACTCACATCATCTGAAGGGACAATTCTGTAAAGCACATCATTCTGTAGAGGGAAGTATGGGCATTGGTTCCTCTATCTCCCAGAAACAGGTACCCCATTTACTTTTATTAGCTCATTCTGAGCATTCTGTAGTAGTGGGTCCAAAGCTTGATTACGTGCAAAGTGATTTTGTCAGAGCAAAAGTTTCACCTGTACTAGCCTTTCTTCAACATTATGAGTCATTGTCTTCTCTGTCAGCTTATCTTCCTTCCTCAGTCTGACTGGCAGCTAAAGACTCCTTGAAAGCTGTTCTTATATTCCTCTTTGTTTTACAGGCCTTCCTTAGTCCAGAGAATAGGTCAATGTCACAAAACAGCAGATAGATACCTGAGCGGTCTGTGTTTTCTCTTCAGGCTCTTCTATGGTTGCCATTTTTTTGACGGATATCTTCAAATTTGGAAAATCCTTGCATAGTACGACAAGATAAGGCAGGTTAGTGACTGCTGGCACAATGATTGTCGTCTTCTTCCCATGTTCCTCCAGTGTTGCTGTACTTGTAGGGTAGAGATTCACTGTTCCATGCACACATTGTATGCCTATTTTATTAGATGTTTTTAATTCAATATGCTTTATGATTTTGCCTGAAAATAGTTATTGCACTTCCCGAATCAATTATCCTGTGGTTTCTTAACCATTAAGCTTTATACTTTTAATAAATTGGTGAAACTTTTCTGTCACTCCCACCAATTTGATCAGGGTACTGAATTGAACTGGTTCTCTCCCATATTACATTGCACTGGTTCTTTCCTGTTTGGGCAATGGGCCGCTATCAGCTCCAGTTCTCCACACTAGAAGCACTTGACTTTCCTTGCTGTGTTCTATTTGTGCTTTTGGGTTCTTATCTGAATTCACATTTTTTTGTCTCAGTCCAGGCTTTCTAATCCAATTATTTGTTGGAGCCTTCATGGTTTTAAACGATCTATGAGTGCTTTAGACTTCCTCTCTTGAGCAACATGAGAGTTTTTCCATAGCCAGGTATCTTTCTGTCAGTGTAACAAATTCATCTGGGGTCTCTGGTTCTGGATTTGTCCGACTCGTAAGGCTGAAGGAAGATTTCTTAAATAGTAAATAATTCTTGCTGGTCCAAACTTTTTGCTAGATGCAGCAAATCAAACATCTGTGAAAAAATGGGCCTTACTGTCCAAAAACTTCCATGAGTGGAATCTTTATACTTTGACACCTATGGTAATTCCAAATCTGACAAGAATCTGCTTTCGGATCAGCACCCACGTCAAAGTAGGCTTTCTGAGCTTCATCACATAAGTAAAAGGTAATAAAGTGAGCATTGTGCCTTTAAGGCCAAGCTGCCCTAGTGACAATCATTCAATGGTCAGGAGGTATGCTTCCACATATTTTCACTAGTCATTTGTAGTAATAAATTAGCTTAAATCCTGCCACTGATCTCTGATTTTACAGCAGTTTTTGCAGGCATCTGGTGTTGTGTAGTCTCTTGCTGGCACACAGTCACTTGTATCAAGCCTTTCAGAAGTTCCTCCATCTTAAACCCACTAACACCACATGTGACAAGGTATCTGGTTTTGTGGCCATGTCACAGGAATTTTGATGGAGGAACACAATAAAAGAGGCTGGATACATGTTTCCAAGTTTTACTAAAGTTTTACTAACATTTGGCAAGTGAAAATTTGCTAAGTGAAAATTTGCTAAACTGTCTGCCTCCCTTTTCTGTCTCTCCTCTCTCTTACATAGTTACTTAGTAATTGAGGTTGAAAAAAGACTTTTAGTCCATTAAGTTCAACCTTTTTTAGATCTCCTCTGATCTGCAATATACAGATTAATTGTTAAGCGTTAATTGATCCAGAGGAAGGCAAAACGGAAAAAAAAAAACAGTGAAACTTTGCCAATTGTCTCAAAAGGGGAAAAAATCTATAAAATTCCTTCCTGACCCCAGATACTGGCAATTGGACTCCTGCCCGGATATTCAATCCCTTTTTAAAGTTTTCTAATCTCAAGGGATACCCTCTTGTCAGTTGAATACCTCTTGGCACAAAAAGCTTACTTGACAAAGCCTTGTATTAACCCTGGATATAGTTATATTAGGTAATTATATCCCCTCTTAGACACCTTTTTTCTAGAGAAAGTAAGTTTAATTTGGTTAGTCTTTCTTCATAACTTAGGCTCTCCATACCCTTTATAAGTTTTGTTGCCCTTCTCTGTACCTTCCCCTTATTAGTTTTGTTGCCCTTCTCTGTACCTTTTCCTGCTCTAAAATGTCCTTTTTATATAGTAGTGAACAAAACTGTACTCCATATTCCAAACAAGGGGGTAAAAAAGGATTTGTATAGTGGCAAAATTATTTTTGATTCCTTTGCTTCTATACACTTCTTAATACATGCTAATATTTTACTTGCCTTTGCAGATGCTGCTTGGCACTGAGCACTGTTACCTAGGTGGTTGTCCACAAATACTCCCAAATCCCATTCAATATCTGATACCCCTAGATTTGCTCCATTAAGAATATAATTGCATTTCTACTTTACCTTGCCAGATGTATAACTTTACATTTATTCATATTAAATCTCATCTGCTACTTAGTCACCCATTTATCTACTTTATGCAGAGAATCCCTTTGGAGGGAAAGCACATTATTATCTGATTTAATTACCTTGCACAACTTAGTGTAATCAGCAAAAATAGAGACAATACTTTTCAATCCTTCAAAGTCATTAAGAAATATCTTACGAGGGGGAGGACCTAATACTGAACCATGAGGAACCCCACTTACCACATTAGTCCAATATGAGTATGTTCCTTTTATAACAACCCTTTGCTTCCTGTCTTTTAGCCAGCTCTCAATCCATGAGCAGATATTCACTACAATTCCTGTATCCCTTAGTTTGCTCATTAGTCTCCCATGTGGCACTGTATCAAAAGCCTTTGCAAAATCCAAAAAGACTACATCCACTGAGCTGCCTTGATCCAAGTTACTACTAACCTCTTCATAGAAACTAATTAGGTTTGTTTGACATGACCTTTCCCTCATAAATCTGTGTTGATTCCTACTTATAATTTTGTTTAAATAGACATATTCTTGTATACTATACCTTATTACCCATTCTAAAAGCTTTCCCAATAAAGAAGTGAGAGTTGCAGGTCTATAATTTCCTGAATTTGTTCTTGCTCACTTCTTATATATAGGTATCACATCTGCTTTTCTCCAGTCATCTGGTAGAGACCCTGTGTTGAGTGAATCTTGAAAAATGGTATGGTTTGGTTATTACAGAGCCCTGCCACTCTTCCGCCTCTCTTGTTTCCTTATCTCATCCTCCATGTCTTCCTCCATCTCTTTGGCCTATTTTGCAATATTATGGTCCTTCTCATTGGCCTTTACGTGTTGCCTGGCAACCAGGACGCCACTGAGCGTCCCTTTGCCTGGCAACCGCCATTCTAGCATCTCGACTTTGATTCTGTCCAGGACTTCAAGTGCTCAGACACTGCCTGCCTCTCTCCCTCAGTCACCTCATTCCAAACCCCAATTTCTTTTAATAAAGATGATTTTGCTCCTTACTCTGCCCCTTCTCCACTATGTCATTTGTTTCACACCCCTTTTTCTTTTTAAAGGAAAAGGCACTCATCAATATTTTTACTGTTCACGAACACCTATTATTCACCGTACTCATCTTACCTCAGTTACCTCTCTCAAACAAAGGATGACTCTCGAAATCTGATATAAAAAATGCATTCAAGCTCCTCCCTATTGATCCAGATCTTTGGCACCTGCATGGAATCAAAGGGAAATCCATTGACTACTTTTCTACCAAGCTTACCTACGTTTGCCAAAGCTATCTGCTGGATCCTATTAAACGTCATGAAATGTAAAAATGGCATACACTAATTAGATTACTTCCTCTTCATTGACCCATTTAGTACCACTCCTATGAGTCTCAAATCACCACAGCTATATTTGACACAAATAGTGTCACAGGGAAAAAAATAATGCATTTTTAAAAGTAAGAACTTTTACTAATATGCTCAATTCTCCTTCTTTGGCATACTTGCTGCAGTATCAGTCTGTTTTTAAAAAAAATCTTTCATATAGTGGTCCTTTAAGTATTCTATCTGTGATATGTGGCCATCCCTATTAATTATTACTCTGTATGATACTTTATCATAGGCAGCAATCACCTTGTTTAAACTGCTTGACATAAGTGATATCCCTGTGGAGGCTTGTAGACTGATTAACTCCTAAGCAGTGTTACTGAAGTCTTTGCAATAATGAATAACACCTTTCAGTTGAAGCAGCTAAATGCCTATTTAAATTCAGTTACAGCAACCATTAATAGATAAACAGAAGCAAAAATGGTAGCTCCCAAGGGAGTAGGAACCCAAAACAATCTGGGGGGATAATTCAACTCTAATCCCGGGACAGGAAGCAGGGGCAGATCTACTGCATGTGAACCCGATGCAATGCACTGGGGCCCTGCTCAGGGGAGTCCCATTGCTGCAGTGCCCCTCAAAAACTTTTTTTTTATTTATTTAAATTCCCAATGTCCCCCCCCCCCCCCCCAATTCCTACTCCCGTGGTGTCTCCTGCTACCGATTAATAGCATATATGGTGGTACAGAAATAAAATGCTGTATTATAGTAACTATCAGAGATCATTATCTGGCCCAGGTTGTACAAGAACCTACTAAAAAATTAGGCTATCTCTGATATAGTTATCACAAATAATATTGATATGGTATCAAATGTTGAAATAACGCAAACTTTAGGAAACAGTCATCACAACACAGTATCCTTTGAGATTGAATTTAAAAAAAAACTGTAAGGGGCCAACAAAAACTCTCAATTTTAAAAGGGCACATTTTAACGGTCTAAGGGCAGCAATACAAAGTATAGACTGGGACAAAGAACTGGTGGGTAAAAATACCGAAGACACAGATTTCTGAGGGATAGGCCATGTCAAACAAATCTAATTAGTTGCAATGACGCAGTCTATGAGGAGGTTAGTAAGAACTTGGATAAAGACAACTCTGTGAATGTAGTGGCACATGGGAGACTATTGTGCAAACTAAGAGATACAGGAATTGCAACAAATATCTGCTCATGGATTGAGAGCTGGCTAAAAGACAGGAAGCAAAGCATTGTTGTGAATGGAACATACTCAGATTGGACTAATGTGGTAAGTGGAGTGCCTCATGGATTCAGTATTAGGTCCTCTCCTTTTTAAAATATGTATTAATGACTTAGAAGTAGGATTGGAAAGTATTGTCTCCATTTTTGCTGATGACACTAAGTTCTATCGGTAATTATGTACTTTCCCTCCAGAGGGATTCGCATAAATTAGAGAAATGGGTGACTAAATGGCAGATGAGATTTAATACGAATAAATTTAAAGTTATGCATCTGGGAAGGAAAAATAGTCGTGCAATTTATAAACTTAATGGAGCAAGTCTAGAGGTATCAGATATTGAAGGGGATTTGGGAGTGCTTGTGGACAACCACCTAGGTAAGAATGCTCAAAGCCAAGCAGCATCTGCAAAAGGCAAGTAAAATATGTTCATGTATTAAGAAGGTTATAGAAGCAAGGGAAGCAAATATAATGCTGCCACTATACAAATTTGTAGTACGCCCTTGTTTGGAATATGGAGTACAATTTTGGGCACCACTTTATAAAAGGACATTTTAGTGCTGGAAAAATTACAGAGAAGGGCAACAAAACTAATAAGGGGAATTTAGGGGCTACATTATGAAGAAAGACTAAGCAAATGAAACTTATTTTCTCAAAAAAAATGGCGTCTTAGAGGGAATATGATTACTGCATATAAATATATCCAGGGCCAATACAAGACTTTGTGAAGTTAACTTTTTGTGCCAAGAGGGTATCTTTTCAAGTTAGAAGTAAAAAGATTACACCTCAAAGAAAGAAAAGGGTTCTTCACAGTATGGGTGGTTAAACTGTGGAATTCTCTACCAAAGGAGGTGGTGACAGCGGATTTGATAGGTAAGAGGTTTGATATATTTTTGAGTAAGAATAGGGCATTCAGGGTTTTCCTGGATAATTAGAGAGGGAGTCTTGATCCAGGGAGGAGTCCAATTGCAAGTATCTGGGGTCAGGAAGGAATTTTATTTATTTATTCTCCCTTTTGAGACAATTGGCAATTGTTTCACTTGGGATTTTTTGTTTCCTTTTGCCTTCCTCTGGATCGATTACCAAACTAATCCGCATATTGCAGATCAGAGAGATGTAAAAAGATTGAACTTGATGGACTAAAGTTTTTTTTTTAACCTCAATTACTATGTAACTATGTAAAAATTAATAAATGCAGTTCTTGAAAGTAGAGTATTTAACAAATGTGTATACTGTAACATATTAAACTGTATCCACCCCAAAAGACAGGACATGCTTTGACAATGTCAAAAAGTGACACCTCAGTTTGCATGAAAATATAAAAAGTTCCAATTGTTATCAGCAAAAATGTATTCCATATTGCAGAAATCAACAGGGTGCCTTTTTTTTTATGGAAAGACCAGTATACAGCTATGTAAATGAGTATGATCTGATTGTTCAGCAGACACTCACTCAGGGTTGAATATCTAAACTGTGTTAATGTAAACATGGTTTTATTGTGGTCGTAAATACTGTTATGTTAAATAACTGTAGTAAATGTGCCATAGCTTTTGACTTATTAACAAAGCTTGTACATTGCACTGTAAATGTAAGGTCATACCATTAACCTTCATATGGCTTACAATAAAAAAAAGCATTTAAAAACCATGGGTTTTGAAATGTCACTATGTACATATAATACAATTACACATGCACACTATACTTATATGTAACCATATATACACCTAAATGTCATAGTGAAAGGAATGAGTCACCCTTTAATAACTGTAATGCTGGTGGTTGTGCGGTAGGAAAAAAAATCAATGGAAAGCTTCTAAAAAATGAGTACTAAACATCATCATAAATAATTTGTTATTCAGTCTTCAGTAAAGTCTGACTCTCTTTTGTGCTAATCCATAAGGTTTTCATGGCACAGATACTGAAGTGATTTGCATGTTGCTTCTCCAAAGCACCCCACTTTGTCTGACCTCTCTACTATGACCTACCCATCTCTACATGGTATAGCTCACAGCTTTATTTAGGTGCATATTTCCCTTTCAACACGACAAGGTAGCGATCCAGAAGGGAGAATAATGTGTACAGTGGCTATGATTAGACTCACTAGATCTTTATAAAAAAATAGATCTTTATTGAGAAAATGTATTTCCCCTCATCTTGAATGTGTTGCTACTTCCATCATTGTACTATCATTTGTTGAAAAGTGTGATTAAAACTATTGTCCTTGTGAAGGGCAGTTGCTAGTGCCAAGTGATAGCAGCCATCTTGGATTTGCCAAGAATAATTTGATCACACAATACCTCTAAGGACATGGACATTAAAATAAGTTGGAGGAGGGAGCAGCACATTCTCCTTCCAACATTTCAAAAAGCCAAAGCGGATTACATATTCTTGAAAAACAATGCACTATTAGGTAGCTTTACCTTAATTCTGTACAAGGCTACATATTATGTAGAACTGACTGAGCAGGGGTCTAAATCGGGGTCTTCTACCCTCTTTTGAAGAAATTATCAGTTACATTTCATCTCTTTCCAGGTCCCCTAGACTATGTAATCTTCAGCCCTGAATGCTTTGAGATGCCATTATATTAAAATATTTCAGTATGTATGTGGACAAAAAAATGTTTTTCGAACCTTAGCATTATATCGTGAATAGACCTGGACCTTTAATAATTTTGTAGATCTCTATCTTTCTCCTAGATACTGAGAAAAAATAACAAGAGGACATAGAGACATAACCAAGTCTGGAAAACAGGGACTCATTAAAAAGAGGGTCATTTGAGATACTTAGTGGGAAAGGGGGATTTATCCATAAAAGAGAGTCTGTCCTTCCAAAAGTGGAAGAGTTGGGAGGTAAGCCAGTTTTTATTACAGTTTTATTTAAAGTTGTTCATACTAATGATTTAATTCTTATTTTTATCAGCTACACCCTACTGACAATGCCCAATTTAGGACGAAACGTACGTCTAGGGTTTGCTGTTTCTCGTGTTCCTGGTATTTTGGGGCTGGATGCTCTCAGAGTGAATGACCATATCCACAGAACTACCTATTAAGAATAGTTTGTTCTCTGCCTGAGCACCTCTATTGTTGGTACTGGATATGTAAATGACCTGTAGGACTTTGCATTCCTAAGGGTGATAGGGGACTCTAGACATGGACCCCATGCTCACTGTGTCTTAGGAAGTCATCAGCTATAACCTACTGACGAGGCCCATTTAAGGCTGAAAAGTATGTTTAGAGTTTGCTGGTCCTCCTGTTCAGTGTAGAATTGCCTGGTATTTCTGGGCTGGATCACTCTATTGGGTGAGACCAGACTAATATACTACAGGGTATTTCTCCCTGTGAAGGGCACAAGTGACCTAAAAGTGGCTGCTCTCAGAGTGGTTATCATATCCATAGAACTAACCTATTAAGGATAGTTCTTTCTCTGCCTGAGCACCTCTATTGTTGGTATTTTTATTATCTTTGTTTGAGCATTACAGTGGCCTCTTAATCAACCTTAGTTGGACGTTCTACTGTATAAATGTGATGCAATGGCTATGTGAAAAAGTTATTTTTGCATTTTAATAAGAATGTTTTTAGTGTAAATTATTTCCATTCACTTATTCCACAATGGCATGTCTTATCCATGCTTTAATAGAGATTTCATAATGAAAGTGGTACAGTGGAGTTTCAAATACTGTATAAGTTAGAAACCCAGGTAATGCTAAAAATTACATTTCCTAATGTAAACTAACATTTGGAATTTTAGCTGTGGGTCAGCCTTTCTGATCCATGTACAAAGAGTTATAAGTATAATTAAGGATAGATCATTACTAATAATTACTAATTACATTTTGTGGCTCTGAGTCCATTGTTTTCAGTGTAACTTAAGAAAAAAACAAAAGTCTAGGCGTACTTTATGGGCTGCAATCAGCCATATCTGGACCAACAAGGTTGAGCCATAAGGGGCAAGCAGGAGGCTTCAAGTTCTTTTTGCAGTGCCACACAATATTTTGTGCATTTGCACAGAAATATGTATAAGCAGATACATTTCTATCTGTAAGTATAAATAACATGTGTAAACAACTGTGTGTGTGTGTGTTCCTCAAGTATGTTCCTTAAGTATGCTTCCAGATGTGGTGCCATTAGCTGAAGTTATGTCACTTTTCTCAAAAGTATCGATTTATATCCTAATCAACAGAACAGTACATATTCTCATTTCATATGTATTTTTTATACAAACGCGGCCTAACTTATACAGTCACTTAAACAGATATTTTGCATGTTGCTGCTGCTGTGACACTACTTGGCCTGAGGACATTGCAATAACATGACTCCACCACCATTACCACATCTTAGCTAACCACATTTATAGAACAATTTGAAAAATAACGGTACAGTAATTGAAATGTAAACCGGACCTGCCATTTTGTTCTCTTGGCTGCATGCCCTGACTGCTTATTAATGTAGTACAGAAGGAAATAGAAATGAAATAAGTGGATCACATTCCAAAGCATATTTATCCTATTAAACTTAGGCATGTCGCATAAATGCATCCATACTTCAATCACCATAAAAATAAAACATCACAAGCAGTACAAACTGCAAAAAAAGGATACCAAAAAGCAAAAGAATAAAATGTGCAATAACATTGCCTAAAATAGCAAAAGTATTTAGGTATTTTAATGCTACTTCTAGCTAGTATTTGCTTATTGTACTTATCTACCTAATAACATTGCTTTCATTATGATGCAGCACTTTTCCTACAATAGTTTCTCCACTCCTTTTTTTGTCTTGGCGGTCATTTCTTGTTTTGTTAAGACATTTTTTAAGATATGAAATACCTTAACACACTTTACTGAACAGGAAAAAAGATGTATAATGTTAAGGAAAGAAAAGTCACTTTAAGTACATTTACATGTCTCAAGTACAGGGTCTTGCATTTCCACAGATGTAGACAATGCTTCCACTAGACCTAAGGATTCTGGGTAGTGCCAAAAAGGCTCAAAACAACCATCCTTGTTCAACAATGTACAGCATGGATCCTTTATTTTAATTATTAAATATTATTGTTATTGTATTACATCATAGTAACAAAGGCAATATGTTACAGTGATAAATGAAAAATAAGTCGTTGCAAGCTGTCAAAGATGTTATTACTCTCTTATGGTGGATTTTTATGAGACCTTGTTGTGAAGGAAAATCATGTCTTTCATTCTTGATGTCAGCACAGATTTATAAAATGACACCTTGGATTGCAATCTTCCTCCTAGCACAATAATGTAAAAACTCAAGTGAATGATCTTCAAAACTTCCAGATGAGCAGTGATCTTAGCAAACTCCACAAACATCAAGCTCTTTGACAGTGATTTAAAATGCACAACTTATTCTTTAAACATATTTCATCCATAAATGTAATTCACCTACTACCTTACATATGTAAATTATACAAGTATTGTTTATTTATTGATACTCTGCCAAATAACTACGAATAAACAGGGGAGATATGATGTAAACCTAAGCAGAGTGACAGGTAAAGCCTAACATTTCTAGACTGTACCATGATGCTCAGTGACCACAGGAGAAGATAGAAGACACATAGACACTACTAAATACACATTGTAGTCTTAAAGGTAAATTTAAAGCATTATTTTCCTAATTTGGTAATGTACCACTGTGTACCACTCTCAAAGCAGAAAATAAACTAATTCAAATATGTAGCAGATGCACCTCTCAGACCATGAGCAGTAATATGGATGTATGACTCATATTTGTCTGCCAATGAAATATAAAATTGTACGAATGTGCTGTGCACTTCCTGTTAGTTACAATGAGGTTTAAACAGGTTTTTAGAAGAGTTTAAACTTTACTCTTCTAAATGCATTAAAATTGAGTTCCATATCCCTTTAACTGGCTGTTTTGATATGTTTCTACATTGATTTACACAGTTACTGTTATTAATGTTGTTGCTTGTAACAATGACTGCAAGCTCGCTACCTTAAAACTAACATCTGTAAGTACATTGTCAATAGCTCAATGCTCTCCTCCTAACCCTGTTCTAGTGTCTAGTTTGCATACCTCATTTGTGTTCCCTTTCATTCTTAGCACATGTTTCTGTATCAGTCTACTTAGGAAAAAAAAATACCCAGAATTGTCTTGGGGACGTATATAACAAGTCTTATTATGTTGACCGACCTGAGACAGAAGTAAACCTAGAGCATTTTATCTAGCAACATACAATATGGTGTTAGGTACTTAGCACAGGAAACTGTGAATCTTCAATTAGTGTTCAGTTAGATTGCAGGTTTACATGTCTATTATCCCTCTTAAGCATAACACATATCACATTTGGTGTAAACATTTAATTCAATCACTATTGTTAAAATCAAGCCTAGAACTTGGTTACAATGAACACAACACATATTTTACATATATATATATATACTCATTTGTTATTATACATTTACAGCCTTATTAAATTGCAATTTCGGCAAATTAAATAGGGCTCTATTTAAGCACACAGCATATTTTTTTACAGAAGTTTTTAGTTAGTGAAGAACTTGCTTTTGGATAGAAGTTCACTAACTAAAAACTTCTGTAAGAAATATGCTTTGTGCTTAAATAGAGCCCTATTCAATTGGCCGAAATGCAATTGAATAAGGCTGATATTTAATACTACCTGTCACTGGTCCTCTAAGACAAACCTAAATACTTTTACTTCTGCAGGAATCAAAGGCTCTGTAAGCTTGCTTTAATTTATTGAAAATAATGTTCTTGTTGAACAATAAGCTAACTTACATCAGCCTTTCCAATATAAATTCCTTCCATTTTACTCATTTTAATTAATTTAAAAGAAAAGTCAGTAAGCCTCCTACAAGTGGGTATATTGTAAAATAACTTCCTACAGAGTGAGGTTTGTATAATAATAACAGTGTAATGTTATTACTGTTAATTACCTAATTGAAGGGTCTAATTCAGCACAAGCCTAATCCTTTACTAATGCATAAAAGCAAATGTTTTAAATATTAAGTGGAAATTACATTCACATAAAAAGCAATGTTATGTGTATCATTTCTCTTTCCAGTCAGGGCATGGAGCCATGATTGCAATAGGGAAAAAGAAGTTCAGAAACGTCTTAAAAAGTCATCCATCAAACTGGAATTTAATTCCATTTTGTAGAAATGAACTAAAAGCTCCCAAAGTATTTCATTGGAAAATACTTGGCATTTTAGGAATCCACGATTTTGAAAATGCTTATTTTTAGAACTCCTACACCCTAACATAAGTGTGAAGGTTATGAGCTAAAGGGATTTATTAGCATTTGCAGGGATTGTGGTTAAGGAATAACTGTGTAGATTACATACAGATCCTGGTCCAGATTACAAGAACACTAAAGTAGAATGGGCGGAATAAGGAAATGACAAAGGTAAATTATAATACATTTTGCAAATACCAATACAATAAAATAATGCAATGGGAAATTCAGTGCAAGAGATTTGAGGGTATAATTAGAAATGAGAGACAGGAGTATAACAGATGCATCTTGGTAATTATAGACACAGAAGTCCACAACCGATGGAGGTAGCTCCATGAGATTGATGAAGCTGGTGGAGGGACTAACAAAGAGGTCAGAGAGATAAACGAACATATAGCTCTAACTACAGGGCATGTGTTTTACGTCTGGGTGGATTAAGGTAAACACATTTGTGACAATTACACAAGTTCCTGATTGGATAACTTTCATCCAGGTTGCATAAGTAACAGGTAATATGTATCTGTACATTGCCTTGTGATTCATATTATGATTAAGGGGTATTAAAGTTATAAGAACTGAGATAGGCTTCTGGATAGGATTCTGAGATAGGTAATCTAAAAGAGGTTGTGACTGTGGTGATAGGAAACATTATTATTCTGTAAAGTCTATAAAGTCTAAATTGATAGGATCACTTCTGGAAATAGGTAGAAATTCATAGAATTACAGTTGAGAAGACAATTTTGAAAAACAAGGTACATGTGCAAGAGATGTTATCATATGACATCCAGTATTTTTTAATGCTTGGCTATCTCTGTAAGCATAGACAACAAGCATAGAAAATGTATTACACAACCTGAATAACATTACAGATATATATTAGTAAATTCCTCACACCACTCCATTTATATTTCTACAAGTACTTTTCAGTGATGAAGATAATTCTGTAGTGAATGTTACTTCTCAATTCTCATTCCAAACTTCCAATGGAATAAGGTGCATTTTGAGTGGGGAAACAATGCAACAAAAGATTTTTTGTCTCCTTGTGGAATAACAAATAGCATTATATAAATAAATGAGCCAGTTCCTTTAAGATGTCATAAACATACAAAATACGAAATCATGTCTAAGCGTTTCTTCCAGCCTCTAGGAGCTCGACCTTTACAGCAAGATAATTCTAAGCCAGTTTTGAGTGATAACAGATAAAAAAAGTGGAATATTAAAGAGACGCTATGTTAGAATATTTTTATTATGTATTTTTTAAGAACTAATATAGAGAATAGGCTAAATCTTTTTGGAATATAATAAAATAAAACCTTTCAATGTATTTAGTATTTTTGAAATTCATATGTTGTTCTGGCAATCTCCCCCTGACTGTGAATATATATATATATATACTGTCAAGTAGGTTGAACCCTTGAAGGTTAAGATTGAGTTGTTGTCACTTAGTGAATTGCTATTTGCACTTTTATAACAAACAATTGACTTTATTCACCTGTACATCAAACAGGAATGAGACTTGGAAGTTGATATGTAACAGATCGTAGGAAGTTTTTACAAGACAACAATGTTGATTCACGTGTCTACAGTACATACAATTTCATGTAATGGTTGATCAATTAAATGTAGTCTTCAACATACTAAACACATTTGTATATCATTTCTTCTAGTTCTTTAAAGAAGAGCACTATGGCACTACATTAAAACTATGGCAATACAATGCCCATTTAACTGTGATTGACCATTGAATTATTACTTAAAGAAAATAGAATGCAAATGAGAACTGGCAGAAGGAGAAGAAAGAAGCTGAAACTGTTGGGTATCTGTATATTAATTTTACTATATAATAATGTGTATGTTTTTTTAGGAGCCCAAAAATATCTGTGTGGTATAATTCAACTCTACTCCCAAGACAGGAAGGAGAGACAGATCAATCGCCGTGCACCAGGTTTAATGCACCAGGGCCCTGCTTTGGGAGGACTCCCTTGCTGCAGTGGCACTCAAAAACTTTTCTTTTTATTTCTTTATTTAAATTCTCAATGCACCTGCCCCCACCCCCTGAATATAATAACAAATTATATATATATATATATATATATATATATATATATATATATATATATATATATATATATTATTGGTCAAAGCTTTAATGGGAAAGACATACTGCTCTATTGTCTATACTGCTCTAGTGGCCAAATCTGGTAATGCAAAATTACATTTAATTTTGCTATTTTCTGTATCGCCTATTCATTTAATCTGGGGGGGGGGGGGTTACCCCCCCAGTTCCTATGCCCCTGCTACCAAGAGCTTAGAAACAGTACGCTGACAGCACTAAGATTGCCCACACTGACAAAGAGTAGCAGCAAAAGTTGACCTGTTTTGTTTTGAGTATTCAGCTGTGAATCTTAGATACTAGACAGACAAACATCTGAATCTGACATTTTAAACTGTGATTTAAAATGATGAACCAAATCCAAGCCCCCTTATGTTGGGGTGGGTACTGAGTATTTCACATGAACCATCTGACCACAGATACAGCATGTGGCTAGACAATAATCTTATTTACCCACAAGAAAGACCTACCATAAAATGGATCTGCTGTGTGATATTGCACAGACCTCCCTTTCTGGTGGTGTTGATAGCAGTAATTGTGGCGCTGTATGTCATGATGAAGCTGTTATTTCTGAGGCTGTGCATGATTTTGGCAGGAGTCATGGAGTAGACTTTGATAGAGATTGTTATGTACTTGGCACACTTCCATCATCTGCTGATTCCTTCCCTTCATCTCTAAATATGGCCAGCATATTAGAGAGATGATATGTTACATCTTTTAATGTTTCAGGCAGCAACTACATATTTATCTTATTCCTCCTCCTTAACAATGATCACTGTTTGTTGATAAAACACAAATATCATAACCAGACAGTTTTACTAACCCCTAGAACACTGTGTTGTGTGTTATCCTGGATTTTGTATCATAAAACAGGCTAAATACTAACATATATTTTTTTACTTAAAAGTATGTTGATTTCAGATTTTTTTTGTTTCAAATAATGTTGAAATGTCATCATTTTGTAGTGCTTTTTTGCTATACTATCACTTTAAATGCTTCCAGGGGACTCAGTAGGGGATTGCAAACCAGTTTAGTGGTCTTTGGTAAACTTAAATCTTTCTTCTGCTTTTTGCATTTACGGCAGTGCCCTGATTTGTGAGTGATCTGTAAAATCTTGTTAGCATAGGGTTTGGGTGTCAGAGTGTCAGGGAGTAACTCGCAATTTATTGTCAGTGAAAAACTCAATGGAGGTTAAAGCCTTGCTTTACGGCTTTGCCATGAAGTTCACTTGTAGCAGTGACCTGTAGCAGTTTACTTGCAATGTTTTAGAGATGGGGGATTAACATAGCTAGGTAGGGTTTACTGTGCTGCTACGGCACTCGCAAATCAGTGATTTACATAGGGCCCTATGTTGGCGCGTTACAAACAAAGGATAATAATAATAATAACAACACTATTTTATTATATACTCACTCTTCCCAATCAGCTTTAACTATGAATAATGGTCCGCAACTCCCCTTTAATGCAAACTACCTAGATACATGTCTGTCTTTATGTTTGTTTACAAATATTCATTAGGTAACTCTATAAAAGTTTTCTGAATTTTTTACTAGGTATATAAGATGTATCTATTTACTTTTATAGGAATTTTTTTTATTAGGAAGTGCTTATAATATCTGTTTTTACTGCCTAAAACCAAACAAATATGAGTCTGCCCACTGCAGCATATGCAGATACAAACTCTGAATGGCTGGATGTGCAGTGAAGTGTTCTAGCATAAACATGACTCAGCAGCACATTGCAGAATGTTGCTGAGAGATGGTCACTGATTCTTTAGGATGAGACAATGCACTACAGATTCTGTGTCTTTATGGGCTGCACAGGGCAGACCCAAGCAGGTAATATTTGTTTGATGTTAGGCAGCAAAAGCAGAGCTTATAGGCATGTCTTCATAAAATAAAGTATATAAAAGTAAATAGGTACATAGGTATTTTATACAGTGCCTTCCAAAAGTATTCACCCCCCTTGACTTTTTACCTATTTTGTTACATTACAGCCTTAAATTCAATGTTTTGTTAATCTAATTTTTTTTGTGATGGATCAGAACACAATAGTCTAAGTTGGTGAAGTGAAATGAGAAAAATATATACATAAATCTATTTTTTAGAAATAAAAAACAGAAAATTGGCATGTGCATATGTATTCACTGCCTTTGTTATGAAGCCCATAAAGAGCTCTGGTGCAACTTTTTTACTTTCAGAAGTCACATAATTAGTGAAATTATGTCCACCTGTGTGCAATCTAAGTGTCACATGATCTGTCATTACATATACACAACTTTTTTGAAAGGCCCAAGAGGGTGCAACACCTAAGCAAGAGGCACCACTAACCAAACACTGCCATGAAGACCAAGGAACTCTCCAAACAAGTAAGGGACGATGTTGTTGAGAAGTACAAGTCAGGGTTAGGTTATAGAAAAAATATCCAAATCTTTGCTGATCCCCAGGATCACCATCAAATCTATCATAACCAAATGGAAAGAACATGGCACAACAGCAAACCTGCCAAGAGACGGCCGCCCACCAAAACTCACGAACCGGGCAAGGAGGGCATTAATCAGAGAGGCAGCACAGAGACCTAAGGTAACCCTTGAGGAGCTGCAGAGTTCCATGGCAGAGACTGAAGTATCTGTACATAGGATGACAGTAAACTGTACGCTACATAGAGTTGGGCTTTATGGCAGAGTGGCCAGAAGAAAGCCATTACTTTCAGCAAAACACAAAATGGCACGTTTTGAGTTTGCGAAAAGGCATGTGGGAGACTCCCAAAATATATGAAGGAAGGTGCTAATGAGACTAAAATTGAACTTTTTGCCCATCAAAGAAAATGCTATGTCTGGCGCAAACCCAACACATCAAATCACCCAAAGAACACCATCCCCACAGTGAAACACGGTGGTGGCAGTATCATGCTGTGGGGATGATTTTCAGCAGCCGAGACTGGGAAACTGGTCAGAGTTGAGTGAAAGATGGATGGTGCTAAATACAGGCATATTCTTGAGCAAAACCTGTACCACTCTGTGAGTAATTTGAGGCTAGGACGGAGGTTCACCTTCCAGGAGGACAATGACCCCAAACACACTGCTAAAGCAACACTTGAGTGGTTTAAGTGGAAACATGTAAATGTGTTGGAATGGCCTAGTCAAAGCCCAAACCTCAATCTAATAGAAAATCTGTGGTCAGACTTAAAGATTGCTGTTCACAAATGCAAGCCATCCAACTTGAAGGAGCTGGAGCAGTTTTGCAAGGAGGAATGGGCAAAAATCCCAGTGGTAAGATGTGGCAAGCTCATAGAGACTTATCCAAAGCGACTTGGAGCTGTGATTGCCGCAAAATCTGGCTCTACAAAGTATTGACTTTAGTGGGGTGAATAGTTATGCACATTTACTTTTTATTTTATTTTGTCCTATTTGTTGTGTGCTTCACAATAATAAAAAAAACACCTTCAAAGTTGTGGGCATGTTCTGTAAATTAAATGATGCAAATCCTCAAACAATCCCTGTTAATTCCAGGTTGTGAGGCAACAAAACACAAAAACATGCCAAGGGGGTGAATACTTTTGCAAGGCACTATATACCTAATAGAATCCAGAAACCTTTCATATCCCTTTTACTGCAAAGCTCAATTGCATTTTTTCTCATCTGACCACTAGGTGGCAGGCAATAAATCACAACAAAAATCAGCTATTCTAGCCCCCCTTACAACATTTTCCAGTGTTTTCCCATTACTACTGTTCTGTTTATCAATATGTATTTCCTA
This sequence comes from Discoglossus pictus, assembly GCA_027410445.1. Taxonomy (NCBI): domain Eukaryota; kingdom Metazoa; phylum Chordata; class Amphibia; order Anura; family Alytidae; genus Discoglossus; species Discoglossus pictus. The sequence goes on along the minus strand of CM050163.1, from coordinate 365,438,759 downwards.
AATGAGCTCTAGTTAAACCACTAGTTATTTAAATCCCACAATTCCTCCTCCCAACCATATCACAATCATGATGATTACCTATGAACTCTTATACTCTAGACTGGAAACCTACAAGCAAGGTCCAGCATTCGTTTAGCATCAGAAGGTTTAAACAAGCAGTGTAATAATACATTTGAAATATTGTAAAGTGCTTATTATAAAAGTGATATATTAAAGTAAATAAATTATACCCAAATAAGTGTTATCTTTTGACATAGTAACCCATTTTGTTAAAAATCATATTTTCATCCAAAGCTTAAAAAGTAAATTCAAATCTTATGAGAAGTATGAAATAACATTTCTGCTTAAAGGTATATCTACGTTTCCCTGTTCTTACCTTTATCTAATCTAACACATGCTGCTTATATCAGAAACACATATTACTATTGAGTTATTCTATAAACGTACAGACTTGTTTTAATTATGAATAAAACTTGGTTGCCACACCCCCAGAGCTGCTTACATAGGCACAGTGTATAGATAGAAACACTGTGCAGTTTTTAACCCAATACTAACCTTCAAGCTGGCAGCAGCTCAATGCAGAGATCCACACAGCAATGCCTGGGCTCCTCCTTATTTCCTGTTCCCAGGTAAAAACAGGACTAGACATCCTATGATTCTTTGATGCACAAACTGGCTTTCCAGATTGATACAATGTATTAGCTGCATGTGATTGGCCCAACGGAATTATGAATTTTATGCTAATTTTAGCAGGGATTTTGCGGGGTGTTAACTGCTTGCAAACTCAAAAGATTTAGCAAACATCAGGGTGAATTTGTTAATGTTTATTTTGGTATTTTTTCATGCAAACCAAAAAGTTACCATACACTACTGATTCTCCTCTATCAGATGCATTCATAATCTAGGAAAATTAGATATGCCTTTAAGGTGACCATGAACTGATTTTCCTTTTGAAGTATTATAATTGATAATCTTCTTTCAATATAACTGGCTGAAACCTTATTTGTATTAAAGGTTCCTTTTCTTTACCGAGGCAGGTAAACATGGCACTCGTCGTCCCCAGGATTACATCTAAATGCATGTAATTATTCAATATCAAAGGTTTGTTTTACCTTTCTAAAACTGTCACATTATCTCTTATAAGAGTAGCATACTATTAATACAGGACACCTGAAGGCCCATAATTATATTATTCTTTTCTGAAGAACAAGTCTTGATCCCTGGAAAAAATCTTTAGAAAAGGTCTGTGCAATCTTTTGTAATCAAAAAGTAAAGCAATGGCAGACTTCAGAGCAAGAGATCGTCAAAGAAACAGTATTTAAATAAAGCTTTTGTATAACTGAAAATGTATTTGACATTATTACAAATTAGCATGTTGCTTTATAACGACATAACGTATGATTAAACCTGTCTGTATCTTAGGAGAGACATGATTTGGCTTGTAGTGAGTGTAGCTTACATTTAAATATTGAAAAACCCATTAAAGGGACATGGTACATAACCGTTTTTTTTTTTCAAGCATTTAAAAGAGCATATTTTAAACATTACATAGTTGTTTTTAGCATGAATATTAAGTAAAACCTGATTAAACTTGGATGAAACTAATAAGAAGTGCAGATAGCATACTTTAGTCAGTAGATCTCATTAACTGGCCGACAAGCTTATGAATATGTTTTTGTGCTCTGAGATCATTATCTAAAAAAAATCAAATACCCTCTTTCTGATGCAACAAAGAAAAACATATTTCCATGTCCCTTCAATTCACAGCAATACTCCTGCTCAATAATCCCCCTAGTGGTTGTTGTCCAATCGGGTAAAACTGCTTTTTTGTTCCAGGCGACCCTTAAATCTGCTTTGTTGCCAGCAGTGCCAAATATTTCATTGTACTGAGCCACATTTGGCCCTAGAACCATAGGTCGCTTTAGAAAAAATCCAGTGTTTCATTTATTAAAAATACATGTAATTTTATATAATGTGGATATTCAATACTTTGTTTTTGATTTTTATAATACTCACCTTGGAGAGTGTTATATTGTGTGTTGCATTTTCATTTAATCATGTTTTTAATTACAAATAATTGTGGCAGTCTTTCAAAATTGCATACATTATCCAAGTCATTCCCAGGTGACTAATCAGGTTAGGGGAAATATGACGTCCTCCAGTAAACTGAATTATTGTATTTTTTTGTCCTTTAAAGTTTAGTGTGGGCAAACTCTTGATATGCCAACCCTTAGTGTATATGCTTCATAGGACAAAAGTTCTCTACCAATTAAAAAAAAAATAATATCAGAGAATAGTAGGTATTGCAATCCAGAAGTTATTTGAGCATTGAATTTCCTGTTGGCATATTTTCTTTGTTACATCACAGAATAACTCATGACAGCTCAAGGGTTAGGTACAATGTTATATCATAATATCCAGAAGGCAACCCTTGATGATGTCAGGATTACTGATGAAATGCGCGTTGGGGTTTAGTTAGCCTATGCAGCTCAGACTCCTGGTATGATGTTTGTCACCCCCAGTTTGGGGGTAAGAGTGGATTTATGTGAGTTAGATTATAGCTTAGTCTATTTGTCATGGGACCTAGTCAATTTTGGGTTAGCAAATAGGGGAATCTTCCAGGGAAGAGGTACCCACAGAGGTCCTAACATCAGGATTACTGATGAAACATGCATTGTGGTTTAGTTATTCTATGCAGGTCACACTCCTGGTATGATGTTCGTCACCCCCAGTTTGGGGGTAAGAGTGGATTTATGTGAGTTAGATTATAGCTTAGTCTATTTGTCATGGGACCTAGTCAATTTTGGGTTAGCAAATAGGGGAATCTTCCAGGGAAGAGGTACCCACAGAGGTCCTAACATCAGGATTACTGATGAAACATGCATTGGGGTTTAGTTAGCCTGTGCAGGTCACACTCCTGGTCAGAAGCAGCAGCCTGATATTCATCCCTGCAGTTTGGAAGTAAGAGTGGATTTATGAGAGTTATATTGTAGCTTAGTCTATTTGTCATGGGACCTAGTCAGTTCTGAGATTAGCCAATAGGAGAACCTTCCAGGAAAGAGGTAAGCACAGAGGTGCTTATTGCAGCACAAGACATCCACACATAGGGGCTTTCACGTTGCTGCTTCAACCAGGTAGTGTGTTTTGTTAGAAATTATTTTAATATTGATAATATTTTAAATACTGTATACAATAATTGGTTACATTTTATTCCTATTTTCTATAATCTCCAGAAGGGTTATAATGAATTTACAAATTAAGACCAAAATATTCCTTTGATCAAAATAGGTAAAACAGTAGTTAATCCAAAAATGAATGTTAAATAGCTAAAAGATAAATACTTTGCCTCTTTTAGTCAAAAGATTCTAAACACACACACATAAAAAACTAGAAGTTACTTAAGTTTAATGCTTAAAAGTCTGAATGCACAAACAATCTAGTATTATAGATGTACTTATGGTCAACAAGGTAATATAATTATGTACAATGACACAATTTAGTATCAAAATCTTTCTACACTGTAGAGTATTACGAAACTGTTAATGACATCAAACACTGAGTACTTAAAACACCATTTTTTTGCTACCACATTTGCAACTTCAGTAAAACAGTCCGACTTTCAGTATTGATTCATTTCTAGTAGGAAATTAAGTATTTTCTACATATACGGTGAGATTTATCTACAATGTTCTTTTGATTTTGATCCATAGCAGCAAAGGCACTGTACATCAGCAGATCCACAGACTTTAGATTTGTAAAGCATTTGAAATAAACAAAAAAAAAAAGTAAAAATACAAAAAGGATCACATATTGTAGTTAAACAGCAACAATGATGACAAAAATTTTAAAATATCGTCTGAGGCAGGGTGGCTCAATGTGCCTCTGATTTGGGACGTTCTGGAAAGAGTATGTTGGAAATGAAGATCCTTTCTGTGCAGGGGTTTACATTCTTTTGTGTGCTCCATTCTTATATATCCAAATAAAATATATATGTACACTGTCTGTTGTAAATCGCAGTGAAGCAGCAGGGAGGATCCCTTTGGGTTTGGTAAGGTACATCATATTCAGTGCACCAGCAATGACATGAAGAGTTGAACATGACTCCTGCATAAACTCTATATGCCGTTAGTGACCGGGAGTGAAAATGATGTATTTCTTGGGCCAACACTTGTCTAGAAAAGATAGAGAAACATGTTTTAGTTACGTATAAACATAAATGGTATTCTTATATCAATAAGATATGTTTAAAAATGTGCAATTGGTTTCAAGTATCACGTTCTGAAGCAATGGAAACACATTCTTCATATGTAGCATTGAAGGAAAGCATCTTCTTACTTACTTAAATAACTAAAAAAATATATAGCATAAAGGTGTTTTACATGTTTACATTGTTTAATAGTTACTATGATAGTCACTTGGAATTGTAATGCTTTAAAAGATAACTGTAATCCTTTATTAAAAAAATATTATTTAGAAGAACCACACTTGTTTCTTTATTACCTCTTGTATGCAATTATGCTGCTATGGATTGTATAGTTTAGATTTCTGCTGATTAGCTTCCTGAGGTGGGAGAATACATTGAATGCACAGAAAGCTTTTATCTGCACAGGGATAATTTGTCCGCTAAACCCTCAATAGAACCTAATGGAACCTCAGTGTAATAAATGAATAGTTGCATATATAATTAACAAATATATAAGATTGTGTTCAGCTATTGTGTCTATTTTTGTTATTTGTTGGTTTTCCTCCACATTTAGGTCGAAATTCACTAAGTGTGCAGCCCCTGAAAAGCCTTGTGAACTTGGAAGCAGTGTGGCAAGAACCTTCTCCCACAAATTGTTGACTTGGCAATACATCATTATAGCAAAGTGGGCATGTGGCACTGCAAAATAATGTAGAATAAGATGATTTTGTGGCATCTCAGTGGTGTAAAATCACAATGCTGAGACAACATTGATGGGGCAGAAAAGGGCATAATTGTCAATTTTCCTCAGAGAAAATAGACTGGCCATCCTTCCACAAATCACTTTATAGGCTACTTTGAAGCTTAGTGAATCTAGGGCATTGCTATGAGGGAACTGAAGCCATGTCACACACTAATGGTGACATTATACAAAGACTACAAAGACAAAATAAGACAAAGGCATGTCATTTACCACAGCTTTTTTTTTATTTACCGCAATGACAATTTACGCTGTTCCCGTAGCTGTTTACGCATATTGGTTATTGTGTTACTGTAAAAAATATTTCAACACAACCTAACACTATAATGTTGCTGAATGTTTACTTAATTGTAGCCTTTGCTCTAAAAATAGAACATGGTAACAGTCTGACAAGTATTACATGGCTTCAAATATTGCTTTTGTGCTGTAGCTGCCTCTTCTGCCTCTAATCCCCTGTAATGACCAGTATGAGAATCCTTCATCACTGTAGTGTTGTTTTTCCAGCTGTCGATTGAATGGCATTAAGGAGTATTTGGAGTGGGTAGTGCTAGAGTGCTAGAGAGAGATCGGCGATGCTGGGTCTACTGTCCAGTGCCAATAATACATCTATAACTTAAACAAAAATCCTAGCAATACTTATGTGTCATTTTTCCTGCAGTGATAAATACTGAAATATTTGAAATAATTCACTAAAAGTACCTATATATATATATATATATATATATATATATATATATATATATATATACACACATACATACACTGTATAATGTAGCAGTATCTAAACTATTTCCTCTTAGCTCTAAGTATCTATTCTACCTATACCACTTATATCAACATATAAAGTACTATTAATACCTCTTTATATTGGCTATCTGAATTAAATTACAGGCCACATGCGATATGGAATCAAGCCATATATTACAGACTTGAAAAAATATAATTTGAGCCTGTCCATTTATTTGTATATTTAAACATGAAGTAAGAGGGGGATTTGTGGTCTCACTGGAGAATGCATTCAGCTTTTAGCATTTGACACCTCTCCTCTTTTCCAGCACATGCTCAGAAGCAGGATGTTACACTACAAAGGGAATAATTAATAGGCAGAGCTAAATCTGCCCTTACTTCCAGACAGCCACTTCATTATTACATTTACTATAAATACAACTTCAAATTCTAACTCTTTAAATAAGATATCATTAGTTAGTGCCCCATTCATTGGCTTCCAATAGTATGTAATATTTAATCATGTACCCTTTGGAATACCATTATATTAAACTATGTGTGTGTGTAACCATCGATGGGTTCTGGAAGTAATTTTATGTTCATAAATGGATCTGAACCTTAGTAAGATATTTAAAAAATAATTGACTACCCTGCAGTACAAAGCAAAAACACTGCTTTCCTGCTTTGAATCTACCTCTTTGTGCACTGAACAGGAAAACTAAAATCCATATCAACCTCTAGACACTAACCAGGTTTGGAAAAATTAACATTTGTTATTTTTTCTATACTTCACAAAGAAGTTTTCCTAATTAACCGTGCATTATACAAAAGAATGGGAAGATAATTGCATAAAGTATATCTACATTATATCTAATTACGGACACATCCTTTTAGCCATGATCATTAGCTACCTCAATGTGGAAAAAAAGTCCTGTTTATTTAGTTCATAATCTCATGGGCAATGCAATGAATTTTTAAAGTGTTTCTCTAATCCGTGTTGATGTTTGTGCTATTAGAATAGAACCTCTCTGGCAGTTTGTTATCCAGAATAAAATACTGACCTTTTAAACGGGTCATAATAGTGGCGCTAGAACACGTTATACTTCTATCTAAATAGAGTAGCTTTGATGTTTAATTCTTTCCTCAGCCTCTAACAAAGATTGGCGCCATATGAATAAATTACCACCAAGTTTGCACATTAATTTCAAAACAGAGCTTAAACTTTTAGTTGCATGCCCACTGCCTTGGCTATATAAACAGAAACTAAATGCCAGAACAATGTTAAGAATCTGTTGACTTATTTTAGCCAGCTACTGGTTTACACTGCTACTTGTGTGACTAATACAATACAGTTTTGTTTCTGCATTGATTCCTGATAGAAAAAAGTTGGCAGACTTTGCAACCACTTCAATATTTTGAGACAGTTTGCAAACATTCTTTACACTTTGGTTCAGAGCGCTAGTGCACTTATAGGACACTATATGCAGCTTGGGACCATTTTGGTCATTTTTTTATATATATTGTATTTTGAATACCTAAACTTGATAATGATTTTAGGAAGTAAAATAAGAAAATTAAACATAGCACTTATTTGTTTAATGTTTATATGCAATAACTTTTGTTTACTGCAGGGTTCCACATTGGTACCATCTGCTACTTAGAAGGGTGTGCTCCTGTAAATTAATGAGCTCTGCATTACTACTACTGAAAGCACTGACAGCTTTAGATGCCACATTGCCATACAACAGATAGAAGCTTCTTGTGAATTCAAAGTCTCTGCCCACCTACGTAAGCTGATCATCAGAACACAGAATTGTAGCTTCCACTGCCACATAATAACATATAAAAAGTAAAACAATAGAAGATATAAAAAAAAATTACATTCAAAACAAGTGTAGTTCTTCAAAATAGCATACTTAGTATATGACTCCAGTTGTCCTTTAAAAGATGTTACATGTAAAACATTTACCAAGATTTCCTTTGCTGTGTTCACTAAGCATTTTTTATTCTGTAACATATTATAACTCAATTCACTGGGCATACAGTGAATATAATTTAGTCTGATGCATTGGTGGATAAATTATAAAGCATTTACATAACAAATATAGTGGTATACTATAAAAATAGATATTTTGTTAATCTGAGCATTTACAAAAACTATTTGCCAAAGTTCTCTGGACATGCTTATTGCAAGCATGCCCTTAGTGCAGTAAGAGAAGGCTTTGTAGACCTTGTTGTACAAAGGCAGTCTTAGGCCCTCATTCAATTGCAGTTTGGCCTATTGAATAGAGCTCTAAATAAGCACAAAACATATATTTTTTTACAGAAGTTTTTAGTTAGTGATCTTCTATCCAAAAGCAAGGTTTTCACGAACTAAAAACTTCTTTAAAAAAATATGCTATGTGCTTATTTAGAGCCCTATTCAATTGTCCAAATCGCAATTGAATGAGGCCCTTAGTGTATTAGGTGAAGGACACTACTGCATTCCCAGCCTATCCCTGAAAGGGCAAACAGTTTTCTCCAGTCAGAGGCCGATTCACATGAAATCAGATGCATCACATGATGCCTCATGATTAGAGAAAATGAGGTTCATTTCTGGGAGGCAATGTTAAAAGGAGCAAGGGTGCAGAAATATCTGGTGGAGCAGAATCAATTAAAATGCATAAATGGTTCTCCGTAATGAAGCTTTATCTAATTCATGCTGTTTTCAAATAAGGTTATATAAACACTGACTCATTGTAACTCCTCAAATCTTTCAGAATATGATGCTGTCATTTTTCTTCCTTCTTTTACCACTAATCTGTCATCCTGTAATTCACAATACTGGAAACCAGGGCTTGATATTCCCCCCAATACCATTTCAGAGACATAAAAGATAATAACATGATGTTAATATTTTTTTATGCAAAGTTTTAAAACATTAAATATTCTTTCTCTTAAAAGTAAAAAAAGTGCAGCTAACTATAAATCTGTTTGATTAGTTTGTGACCAGTATTAAACCAAAAGGCACATGTCAGAGTGATTTGTTTTATAATAGTTTTTTATAAGAAGAAAATTGAGATATATTTATGTAACATAACTGCATTATGAAACCTATAAATATACTTGAAGTGCCTCATTTCAAAGAATATAAGTATTAATCTTAAAATGTGCTGGAAAATTCTGAACGTTTTCATAAATATATATCAGTTATAAGATTGTAGTATAGTTAACAAACATAATTGCAAAATTGTCTGAAAGAAAATAAATCACTGTTAGTTTTTCTGTATTGATGAAAAACATTTTGGATTTATGAAAAAGTTCAAAACATGTTTGAATAGAAGCACAATTATTTAATGTTGCCTCCATTTATTAATAATGTACAGTTACATTATTATATTTACCCCTAGTAGCACCCTATAAGTTCATTCCACTTGTCTGACCTTGAGCTACCTTTTGCTCTATATTGACTATTCTCCATTTATTAATCAGAATGTAAAAAAAATATTCAAATAATTTCTCTAAAAACTCACCTTCATTTCCAAGGCAGGGACAGACATCTTTATCAAGTCATTTGTTTTGTTAGAAAGTCTTCTTTACACAAAATAAATATGTTACAACTATAATACATGATCAAAGATTCAGAGTCCAATGTTAAGTAAGCTCTTTCCGTAGGTGAATTATCTGATTTGGTATCAAATTCCTAATAAGCATTCACAATAAAAAGGTAGACAGGGTAGCGCGTGTGGCAAAGAGGAGGAGAGTAAGAATTTGTTGTGAGAAGTATTTCATCCTTGGTTTGGGGAAAAGGGATTTTACAGCAAAGTGCTACTAGTAAGCATCCTGTTGGCATTCGGATTTGTCTCTAATAAATAACTTCATACACTGTGGCTTTCTTGTCCCCTGATCCAGTGACAATGTATTTATCATCCACAGAGATGTCGCAGCTCAGCACAGATGAGGATTCTTTGGACTGTGGGAAATAAATACAAAACAGTGAGAAGCTAGGTCAACTGACAGAGAAAAAAAACATTAGAAAGAACGCCCTGTTACATATAGCAGTGCGATCTCACATGACAAGATGTAGTGACAAATGTATACCTTACATACAATTAATGGGCACTTTCTTAAAGTGTTTATGTATTAATACTAAACAGTCTTTTTTGGTACTAAACAAGATACATTGATTTAACTCTAGTTTTGTAACATAAAAAATGGGCATACATTTTTTTTGCCCTGTTCTCATAATTATGTTTTTTGCATGAAAAAGTTTGTGATCTGAACATTAGTAATGCAAACTTGAACACCACAAGAGTGGAGCAAGCTGATTTTCTTCACTTTGGGTACCATATTGGTCCAAATATAAGCCGCACCTGTAAAATTCAAGGGGAAAAAAGATAGCACTCAAATATAAGCCGCACCCGTAAAATTGGAGAGAAAAATACTCTCCTAAGGATCAGCCATTGCAAGAAACAGGCTTTCTAATTAGCACTGTAGCTTTTTTTTTGCAGGTTACAGGCCTTACAGGATGTTAGAATCACTAAAAACGTAAATCGCTATTCAATACCGCAGTCTCAAGCATGCGAATTGGCACACTTAACTCGCAATCGCGCAAATCAGCAGTAATTTTACGGACGCAAATCGCTATTCAATTGCTACAATGCAGTTTCAAGCATGCAAATCTGCAGTAATTTTACGTTCGCAAATATAAGCCGCACACGTAACGTGCAAGTTCGCAAATCGGCAGTCATTTTTTTACAGTCGGGAATATAAGCCGCACCCGTAACTCGCAAACTCAAAAATCGGAAAAAAGTTGCGGCTTATATTCGGACCAATACAGTAATTACAACACAAAACTGTATTGTATAAAATATGCATGTTTACATGGATGATATAAAATTGAAGCTAGTCTGTCTCTTTAATCCTTCCACTGGCTACGTTAAAGGGTTAACCCTTCGTAAACCATGAGAAATGTGTTTTTGGACCTATTTTTTGGTACTCCATCAGTGCAGATCATTGCCTGTTTTGCAGACACTTGGCTCGCTTGACTCACATAAAACTAGTCCCTTGTAGTAAATATCCCCTGTAACTATGTTTTTTAGCTGTTAAAGAAAAGATTTCTGGGAGCCTAAGTGGACATTGCTGTATTGAACATCTGTCTGCTTCTGAGCAGTTTACATGTACACTGGGCTGTCCTAGTAAGTCCAGAGCAGTCATTCATGCTTGGTGTCTCTGCACAAATCATTATAATTGTAGTTGCAGCTTCAATATCCTTCCCATATTTGATATCACACCCAGAGTGAAGTCTTACTAGGGCTTTGAAGCATTATATCCCCGGATCTTCTGGCTAATCATAGCACAATGGAGTCTATAAATAGCATTTACTTTTTTGACAGTGGCCTCACAGTGCATTGTTTAGTTTGACATCAATTTATATGAGCTTAAACTAGAGATAAATTGCTGTGTCCCAGTGTTTATTTAGCTATAAATCCAGGAAGAGCTGGATTTGCTCATTTCTTATTTAATAAGCCTAAATGTTAGTGCAATCAGTGCATGCTGGGGCTGGGATGTAAGAGAATGTGGCAGCTACAAAGTCCTTAAGATTTAAATATTTATTTTACATGCAGCTACTCAATTTACTTCTTCCACTTGTGTCCCAGTTTGGTGTTGTGTAATGTTTATATCTACAGTGATTAGACAGAAGAGTTTGGGATTCAAATAGGTTAACAGAGAAGGTGAACACTTTTTTTCATATGACTAACAATTTTTGAGAACTGCTGCAGAAATATTTTTAATTAATATCAAAATATGTTCAGGTAATGTAAAAGTAATTTCTACACAACCTCGGTAACCAAATTCTTGTTTGATGAGGGACTCTAAACCAGAAGTGTTGGCGGTCTTTAGTTTAACACTGCAGTGTAAAATAATGTTTTTATGATACAAAAGCACAAAACAGAAGAAATATTTGGTAGGTTTTCTGATGCATGTCTTTATAGCAAGAGCTACTCACAGCAAAAGGGGGAGGCACTAATTCATCTTTATGGATCTTTAATAAAGCCCAGTGAAGAATAAAACCATAAGTAATCCGTGGAAGTGCTACTTAACAAAGCAGCATAATGAGTATCTGGAATAGTCTTATAATTGAAGTAGCAGGGACAAATGTAGTAAGGGAAATAACAATCAACTGGGACATGCATAAGGTCAAGGTTGCACAGAATATTATCAAACATGGAAGACAGGCAGAATGGTGTATGGGCCACACTGGTTTTATTATGAGTCAGGAAACAGTTCTGGTGTGTATATATATATATATATATATATATATATATATATATATATATATATATATATATATATATATATATAGCTTTTGAATTTGTGTTTTTGTACATTTGTGCTCACATTTGAATGTCTAAAATACAGAAATGAGAAATACAGTTATTGCACTGCATTCTAGGAAGCTGAGCTGGGACATGCAGATGTGCCCACAAATGCCTCGCTCTTTGATCCATAAACATTTTAAACATGGCTTCCTTTAAGCTTATGCTTGCTGTATTATACAGCTTTTTTGCAAAGCCAAGGTTGAATTTTAACACAAGCTGGGAATCCTACCCACAGACAGACGTTTCAAGGTTACTGCCTATGATCAGCATGTGGCAGGATCCCGGCTTCTGTTGTGGACCTTATGAGTAGGTAGTTCATCACAACAATCATTTAATATATGGTGGGCAAAAGAGCGATAGAAGCCCTCCACCGTACAGTAGTACAGTAAATAAATAGTACATTTGTGTTCAAATTTGAATGTCTAAAGCAAGTTAAAAAACCTGTTTCCAGCTCAGAATTCCGAGAAGAACAGTTATTACACTGCATTCTGGGAAGCTGAGCTGGGAGTTGCAAAATAAACAAAAAATTATAAGCCAGAAGAAAAATATTAGTAGTAGTGGCGTTCGTGATTTGTTGCGCCTTCCAGGTGGATTAAATATGTGTGCACTTTTTAAATAGATGGGGTATTGGGGCAGAGGAGATGGCCTTATTGGTTGCACTCAGAATTTTTATCAAATATGTCTTCACAGCAGCAGCAGTACCTCAATACGTTTGAGAGGAACACATTTTTCATGCAATCTCCTGTATAATACAAGAAGCATTTGGATTGCACTATATCTTCTACGAGCAGCAGTAAGAGTCAAGAGAACTGCCAATATATTCTGCTAGAGAAGAATATGAGCTAAAAGAAACGTTAGACCTGAAATACAAAGGTCTTAAAAATGATCTGCTCTGCACCAGGGTCTGTGAGTATACGATTACACATAGAAGACAAATACAAGCCTAGCATCAGCAGTATTTGTCTGGACTACTGGATGCATTACTTATATTATTCACTTTCAGGCTTATTGACTGTACTAAACTAGAGGAGATATAGATTTTTTGAAAGAACAAAGTGTACATTTCCTAAATATATTGCTAAAATAAAGTACAAAGGGAATATGCAATACCTGGAATATACTTGCTCCATAAGGTGTTCTCCAGGCATTTAGGAGGTTATCCTTTCCAGTGCTCACAAACCATTTCCCTAGAAATTAAGAATTTGAATATTGATTTTATGCATATTTAACTGACCAAAATCTTTGAAATCAATACAAGTAGGAAACATCAAAGAAATAAACAGAGTCCATGTCTTATACTCTCTATGCTAATCTGTCTTTAATAGATTTCTGTTTCCTTTTTTCCTTTATTCATCCATCTACAATAAAACATACATATTCAACTAATTACCAACAGCAAAGGGAGATGATTACTTTAAGACATTATAAGACGTTACGTTATGGCCCAGTTAGAAGCCGGAGACTTGCTTGATACAATAAATTGCAATCTTTTTAATAAGAGACAAAATGGCAGAATGATACATCATGATTTTGTTTGTATGCATTTCCCTTGATCAATAGAAGTAAAAGATGGATTGATATTATCGAAACAGTTTAACATTGATGGATTTAGGTATTTTTAATATCATCTACTATATAACTATATTTCTAAAATATTCTAGAGTAAAATCTAAAAACTAAAATTGATTATACTGTATAGTGCTGGAAAACTTTTTTTTTCTGGGTAATTACAGTGATGATAGACTACATAACATATATATTAATTCAACTCAAACTGCATAATCCTATCCTAAACGTATTCTTTTTTAAATAGTAATTTTGTCTAAATAAAATATTTTTTTCTGATATGCATCATTGTCTCAGTGTGGTTCAATATTCAAATTTGCTTCTGTAATGGCAAATTGGATCTATTCCTGTTTATCATGCTCATCAAACATATTGTGCGACTAATTAGCTTACTGATGTGCACATATTAAATTGCACCATAAATAGACAATGGCATATATTTCAAGGTGATTCTGTTTAAAGAAAAGTGTAGTGAAATGTAGAGACATTTTTTACACTTGTGCTCGCATCCTAAACTTATTTTCCTTGTAATATTAACACCATTGACAAAACTAGCCTCAACTGATGAAAAAAAACATTATCAATGCATTGAACACAGAATTGCAATAATATTACGGACATCCGTTAAAGGGGAAAAGTAATTTGTCCACTTATGCTTTTATATATTTATAATGTTATTTTTGGCTATGAAGGAAATATTAAACATGCCTACAAACAAGAAATAAATAAAAGTATGCTTACCACAATGGGCAAATTTAAGGGAAAGCACACAACTTTCATGAAGATGTAGTTGGTATTTATCTGGCTTAGTTACATGCAGCACCTCTACATTGCTGTTTTCCATGCCAACAGCTAACCATTCACCAGTTGGACAATATCCCAGGGAGAAGATCTAGAAGCAAAGAGAAACATCACAAATTGGAACTCAATAGCAAATATAAAGAAAACACTCAACCTTTTTAAAGTAAGAAACTAGTATTTAGACCAGAGTTTTCCAAACTATGTGTTATGTATGTGTTCGTATATCTTATAAGCCGTTAGTTTAATCTAGTTAACTGAATTACTGTGTCGCAAAATGATGCATGTCTAAAAAGTTTTGAAAGTACGCATGGACAATACTGATAAGATAAAGAATGCACTTTTCAGCCTCATTAAAATGATTTAGGATTTTTTTTACAGTATGTACATTTTTTAATTATAAAGTGGTGGGCTCAGGATACCTGTGATGTAAAGTCGTGCTGCTGGAGCTGTCGCCCTTCTCGCAGATCCCAGGATCGTACGGTGTTGTCCAAACCTCCTGTCCAGAGCTTGGTGCCATCATTAGAAATGTCAATACAGCTGGCTCCATCTGTGTGGCCCTGGAATTGCCTGAAATAAATATATACACATATTTAGTTATACACCACACACATTTATATTGAGAAATGTGCTTATGACTGAAACAAACCATGTAACTATAATTCAATTTACAAATAACACAGAATTTGCATCTCATGCAAATACAAATAAACTTAATATGTCCAAGAGGCAAATTTTCTTCATTGCAGTATTGTATTTATTTTTTGTTTTCAGATGCGTTTATCTACATAAGACTTTTATAGTTTAACTTCTTACACTGCACAACCATCACACACAGACCCAAAGTATGGAGATGTGTTTAGTATGTCAATGAACTGTAGAATTATTAAAAATGGTTATTGCAGCTATTCACAGCCCATCTTAGACCCTGTGATAATGGATGGACAGCGTGCCTAATTACACAGTTCACAATCAGTTAAACATATGGTGCAATGGAGAATAATCCCCAACAACAGTGACGTTTAAAAGGGAGCTTTGCTATAGAGGCAGATCCTGTGGATATATTTATCAAATAGCATAAGTGGGGTAAAAATGGAGTTAAATATCGTCATTACTAATGCAATTTTATGTTGCCCATTGCCCAAACCAGGTTCATTCCTGTTTTGATAAATAGGCTCAATAGAAAACATAGGAAATTTAATTATTGTCTATTTTAACTTGGTTTAAACCCATTGTTATGTCATGATTCATATACATTAATGACTCAACAGTTTACACTATATTTAATTTTGACACATAATATAGCTTGGAGTGCAAAGTACAGGTAGTAAAAAGGTTCAGATATTCACAACAAATTCATCCCAGTAAAATATCATGTGAATCATATGAACACACTTATAAGCACATATATCTGGAACAGTTACATGAGTGCTCTGAATTACAAAGGTAAGCAGATGATGCATTCTCTTAAATAATATAAGTGCTTTCTGAGGTCTTTTTCTTCTTCTGTACTTTTCTTATGATGTGAGTACACTTTATTGGAATCAGCCATTTGTGTCTGAAGAAAAGGGCATAATCATATTGAAGTGATTGAAAGGGTGTGCATTTACCTGTGCAATTTTATGCACTATATCTGATACACGTAATGATTTTGGAAAAATTGTCTTCATAGAGAGTTTTTACAAGTAAGTCTTGGGAAGTGATCAGAAAATCAATTAACTGAACTTGCTTAGAAAATTGTTTGGCGGAAATGATGGTAATCAAATAGATGACTTTGATTTTTCTATCAATTTCCCTATGAATTTGCCAAGCTTGTATCATTAATCAGGTCAATATAAAGGAAGCACAAGAAGCTTTAGTACGTGTTTACTATGAACACTTTTAGATGTGAAAATGAAAATTTGGTGTTTTAACAATTTAAAAGCACTTCAGATTCAGATTCACAAACACTTATTTTAAAATTATTATTATTATTAATATTATTATTATTATTATTATATTATTATATTCCTAAAACAGTTTGAGGAGTTAGAAATATATCTTTAATTGAAGTGGAATAATACTATTAAATGAATCATTGATGGAACATAAATCTTTAATTGAAGTGGAATAATACTATTAAATGAATCATTGATTGAACCATACTTTATATCAATGCTTGCTACCAACAATGTAACATCTTCCTCAGAGCTGAATCGTGAAGGTGTGTGTTTTGACTCAGTGGAGGGTGTGGTGGGAAAGGATGTAACATAGTTGGATAACTAAAACCATATCCCTTCCACCTCAATGGCCTAAAAGCAGGCTCATTGCTTTAGGAAATGCAATGATTATATTTGTTTTAATGTGCTAGTTTCCCCCTCAATGGGTTTGGACTAAGCATGCTCAGTAAAGGGGGAGGGGGCTATAATGGCTCATTCACCAGCACTTGGTGAGGTCTATGGAGCAGCTGCTAGAAGGTTACAATGCAGCTGTTACTTCTGAGTAGGCAGAGCTAATATCATGGGGAGGGGCCAGCCTGCTCCAAGCTCCATAATGGTCCAGGCCCCTGACAAGGTACAGGGAAGTGAAGGAAAGTTCCGCTTGAGGAGAAAACAGACAATTTAAAAGGTATGGAATTTTTTTTTTATTATTTATTTAAAACTGAATACTGTTTTTAATAGTTTATAATAGTCTATATCCAACAAACAAACATATGACCCTTACTTTTAAATGCTTTACAGTAGTCTTTTGACTTATTTGCTGCATTTTTTAAACAAAATTCCACAGATACTACTCAGATCTACATCCCACACATGAGGATACATTTATGAGTAGTTTTAACCACAAATGTTCTCCAGACACACAGATTGTGTGGATTCTTTTGGTTACAATAGTTGATATATGTATCTACACCAATGATCTAAGCCTCTTAATTTCAAGCCAATGCATTTCAAGCTATCTCCAATCTTTATGGTTTACATCTTGAAGGACCATTATATCTTTTCTATACAGTCTTTTGAATAACTGAATGTGATAATGGGCGAAAGGATTTAGTAACCAAATAATAACAATTTGATACTGGAGTTAAATATTAATATTTTATAAGCAAAATATTCTTTACTTTGAAGTGTGATGTCCTTTACTAAGATACCTTTTTCAGCGCTACCTCAGGTAGATGCATCCTTGTAAACTAATGAGCTGTATGTTAATTCCATTGACGTCACTGGCATTATCAGCCATATTTCCATACTAGCAGATAAAACCTCCCTATGGATTTAGTCCATCTATGGGAGTAGATCAGCAGAAACCAATATATTCCGTTCAACAATAATTTAATACAAAATGTAATAAATTAAATATTCTATTATTTTTTCTTTATCTTCTACAAATAGTTAATACATAATTAATTATAGTTCTTAAAAAAATATATATTTTAAATGTAAGACAGAAGTAGTCATTTAAGGTACAATAGGATACAATTTCAAGACTTATAATTGAAATCTTTGACACCAGTGCGGTTCCTCTGTGGCCTGTGATTTCTGACTCTGTACCTTTCTAACTAAAGTGCTTGAGCTATCAAAATTAACCTCTGCAAAGTAGTGAATCTGCGCTAATCAGGCACCATATCATTTCCTCTTCTCTCCGTATTACTGCTCGCTAAGAGCAATCATTCCATGAAAAGGTGAGACAAATCAGCTATTTCATCAGGTGATATCATTTCAGCTTTTGGATTTTCTGCCTGCGGGAAAATGATTGTGCTGTTCATTGATTTGTAACTCTTGAGATTACAGATCTAACAACCACAAAATATAATGAATATGGAGAAAGAAAAGCAAACCCTAATCTATCTGCAATCTAAAAATACTCTACAATCACAAGTCAAGAAACTGATTGATTCTAGAGAAGCAGTATAAGTTACTTGTATATTAAATTAATGTTTGCTGTTGCACATACTAGCATCTACTGAATAAATATATCCTACATCCTCCTTTTGCTCTAAACCTCACCTACTCATTATCATCTCCACTTCCAGAAATATTTTCCACAATTCACAGGTGTAAATGGTCTTAAAACATATATATATCCAGGACATTACCAACTCAAACACTAACTCAGCTAGCTGTTTAAATGCCTCATATGTCACCCCTAACAGAGGTATGCTAAGGGGTGCCCCAAAGAAATATATATTGCGGCTAGACTATAGTTCTATATAGTTTTATATATTATTTGCCAATCTAATTTCCTTTAGATTATCTCTAATAGACTGGTTGTTGTCAAGTTCTTCAGTTTTGTCTGACTCTCTGTGACCATATGGACGCATCACGCCAGGCACATCTGTCTGTGTTGGTGCTTTGCCATATAGTTTTCTTGGCAAAGATACTGGAGAGGTTTGCCAGTTACTTCTCCAGTGGACCTGCAACTTGTGTGAACTCTCTGCTATGATCTACCCATCTTAAGTGACCCTACATGGTACAGCTCACAGCTTCATTGAAGTACACAAGCCACTTCACCACAACAAGGAAGTGATTCAGAAGGGGAATAGGCTGGCACTCTGCTTATTACCTGCCTAATATTGCTTCATTTGCAGAGTTACTAACAATACAGGGAAAATGAAAGTGTTTCAAGGTACCAACATATTCTAATCCATAAAAAACTATTTATTACATAGGTCTCCAGATTCTGTATTGGTCCATGTAAGTGCCCCCAGCTTTGATATTTAAAGCATGTACATCTTATGGTATCTCCTTAATTTATTTTAATACATAATGGGGCATTTTCTATAATAAATATATTTGAGTTGCAGGTATGTCTATTTTCTTAATATTTAGGTATAATTCTACCAAAATCTTTTTACAATAAAATTAGATGACGTTGAAGACTTTTATCTTATAACAGGGGGACAAGTAGATATATCGGCTAAATTCTTGCATAAAAAGATTGATTTTACAAAGAACTACTGATTTGTATAGAAATAACATAGGGAAGATTTTAGGTGCAAACCCATAACAAGACATCTGGATTTGCTATGGACATAAAGCCGTCTTTATTTAGCTACTAGCGACTTGCCCGTCAAAAATGACAGCAATCAAATTTTAAGCCTGGCAATGCTGTTTGCCACAGAATGTGCGGCTCTCCCCCCTCTAACTTGCGTCCAACCCGCAACTTTTGGGCCTCGCAATTAGCGCTGAAGGTTTTGTAAAGTCTAGTTAGATATGCCTCTCCCCACTCTCTCACCCCTGTGTCTCTTTCCCCCCTCTCCCTCCCCTGTGTCTTTTCCCTCCCACTGGCTTTTTGCCCCCTCTCCCTCCCCTGTGATTTTTTTCTCTTATCTCCCTCCCCTGTGTCTCTTTCCACCCTCTCGCCCCTCTCCCTCCCCTGTGTCTTTGTTCTCCTTCTCCCTGCTCTGTGCTGTTACGGGTCTGAAACCATTTGAGGGCTTGGGAAATTGGTGAATTTCCCCAAGGCTGAAATGTTCTTTCGATAGAAATCAATATTAATTTTAAAAGAACTCTGTCATCCCAGCAGCAAGTTGATTTTATCTTAAAGAGTATTTAAAACGGTCTATATATTGTAAAATGTATTTTTCTTTATAGTACATCAATCATGGGATAACCATCATTACTTGTGTGCCTTTATTATGCTAAACATTATGGTATGGTAATTTGTATGTCAAAGTTCTTGATAAGGGTCTTGGAGGGAATCTAACTGCATGATAACCTTAGGGCACATTGTTTTTGCCACCATAAAAACAAACAAGCCGATTAGGTTACTCATTAGCTCATCAAATTAGTATTTGTGAGTGATGAATTTGAATAATAATGTCATACAACCAATGCTGGGTATTTTGGGAATGGTTTATTTTAGAAAAATGGCGAGTTTAATGTATAGCTATTGTTTCATGTTCTTTAATGATAATTTTAAAAAAATCTAATTGATTTTGTGGTGACATGGTCCCCTTAATTGTGTATTTTTGTACAATATCTCTTATGTGTGGCTTGAGGTTGGCATTCATACTATGTTATAACATATCTACCTCATCTATCTACCCTGTATCTGAATGACAGATCCACAGAACACTTGACAGAAGCAACATTTATCAAGTTCAATAACACATTTGAGATATCTCGTATTGTCATTAAAGAATACCAAAGAAAAAAGACATGAGTGGCAGGAAATGTGCTAGACTTTAGATAACAAGGTACTGCGGCCATGGAGGTCACAAGATACCAGCAAAAGGAACTTTGAAAGATAATGGTTGAAATATTGACCTTGAGATGGAGAGAAAGCGGAGCAATTCATTTTAGATTTATGTATTCTTATAATCCAAAGTTACACAGAAAAGGTCCAATTTATTGAAAACAATTAACATTAAGTTAGAAAGAAGATAAGTTTGTCCAGATGAAAACAATGCTAACAGTGACATACATTTAACATTTCGATTTAATTATTTCACTTGTAAACATCTCTGGCACAATTATGATTTTTTTTTCCCACCTGGGCACGCTTTTCT
Source organism: Discoglossus pictus (assembly GCA_027410445.1). Taxonomy (NCBI): domain Eukaryota; kingdom Metazoa; phylum Chordata; class Amphibia; order Anura; family Alytidae; genus Discoglossus; species Discoglossus pictus. The sequence goes on along the minus strand of CM050163.1, from coordinate 365,417,874 downwards.
TCTTTATTATCCCCACTTCTATTCTTTCAATTGTGGTTGATACAGCCATTACGTCAGAAGTAACATCTTTCAGTTCATTTATTTATAATATAACTCTAAAATGTCTATTAATTGTAGTCTCTTAATTACAACCAGTTACAATTAAGTGTATTTTATGAGCACATATCTGCAATAACTGTGACCTTTTTTGTGTCACTTTAATTTACTTCAGATCAATTCTACAAAAATACCTTTTATTTTATAAACATATCTAACTAGACTTTACAAAACCTGCATGCATGTTTGGAGCTTTTATATATATATATTTTTTATAAAGTTTTAGCATTTATTTTAGTAAGATTTTTTGCAAACTATTTGTGCTGCTTACTTACATCCAGGTTTTGTGGTGTATAATTATAACAGGTTTGCACTGACTGCTTGTACATACCTGACTAGCGTCTGGTTGTGTAAATCCCACACTGCGATGTTACCATCACTACAGCAGGAGAAGCAGACCTTAGAGTCAGGGCTGATAGCCAGGGCATAGCAGGCAGGAGCAGATGATGTCAGCTCTGCTTTTATACGTGGTGTTGGAGCTGCCAGGTCCCAAATGGATAACGTGCTGGCTTCCCCTCCGACAATAAGGGTGCGCCCGTCAGGGAGCAATCTGCAGGAGCGGATGTAGTTATCTCTGTTCTGTGGAGACAGAAATTGTCAACACACAAAATCAGCATTAAAGGGACACTGTACAATGAAAAAAAAATATGTTTGAAAACTTTATGTCTTACTATGAGTATAACACTGAGATTTGTTTTAATTACAAAAAAACAACTGCTGTCTCTGTTGGACCATGGAGGTATTTATGATATTTTGGAGAACGCCATATGTGTTAGAGGGTCATTTACATTTCTGGAGAGCAGGGCTTGTATTTATTCATTGGGCATGTGCACGAAAGAGGGAATAGTTCAAATTCTACATGATGAAGTTATTATAACAAGTTCATCTCCCTCTACCTCTTCCCTCCATTAACTTACCCCTCAGGGTTCAATCTGTCAAGAAGTGTTAAAACAAGACAATATCGAATCTTCTATACATAGAGTTTTCAGAAATTGTGATTTTCTCAAAAAATATTTTATGTTCACAGCTTTATTTTTTTTTGCATCGTTCAGTCTATTTTGACTCTCCATGACCTCATGGACTGTAACACACCACGCACATCTTTAAGTCCATGGTCATGCTGATCCACTTGGTTTTCATGGCAGAGATACTGCCAGTTCCTCCTCCAGTTGGCCACAGCATACAGTTCCTGGTATTCCTAGGTTGTCTCCCATCCAAATACTGACCAGGCCCTACCCTGCTTTGCTTCATGGTGGTGTGACCTCTTGGTTCTCTGACTGGAACTGAACCCAGGTCCAGGCTGTAATAGCACATAATCCTAACCACTGGACCACCATCTGTTCACAGCTTATACAGCTGCTAATGTTACTAGTTTTGTTATGTGCACAGTTTTTCATGAGTTACTGTAATCCTTTACAGTCACATCCAGATGAGCAGCCTCTCTAAGGGATTTTTCCATCTCTTCTGTTACAATTTGGGGTTTTCAAAGTTTTAGAAAACTGTAATAGGTATAGCTGATGCAGAAACTGGCCTTTTCTCCAATGGGAAAACGTGTCTTGCCTTTAAAGCCCATGGGAGTTGAGTTAAACACAACAGAGGAAATCTATAAAAGCTCAGAATTCCCTCCTGATTTTAATGAGCCATTTGTAGTTATGACAATGATAAAGTGGATTATTGCCAGAAAATTACATGACATTAGGCAAGCACTTAAACTTGATCTAGAAATTTTAGTGTTGTGAGATAATTCCTCTTAATTAGCATCAAAATGTGAAGCCCTAATGGCAACCAAACTTTTCAAAGCTGAACTGTACAACTTACTCTAAATGGCGCACAGTTCAGCAAGTGTCAATGTCTTAGACATGAAGTCACTTGTAGAGTTAATGCTTTACTTAGCATATACTTTGCTGTCTACCTCAGCTGAGTTCATTATATGCTTATTCACATTCACAAGACACTGTACAATTAAGTAACTAAATGGCCACTGAAATAACCCAACACTGTTGTAGGATACACTAATATAAATAACTATATATTTTATATATTTTGTTTAAAAAAACAGCTTTCTTAGTGAAACTTTCTTACAAAAAAGGTAGCTATATTATTTAGCTCTAACAATAGTATTTTGATCAGTGATTTTAAAACATGGACAGATCAGTCACAAAGCTGTTGACAATACGTAATGTAGCCTAGGCTAATAGATCCGCTAGTGATTTTATCATACTGTTTTAATAATAAGGCTAAACTAATAGAAGCTATATTGTATAAAAAGAAGAAACATGTAATTTTACAATTTAAGATTTTAAGATTGCAAATTAATGTTTTAATAATTTGCTAAAATATAATTGAAACGAGGCACAGATAGAGTTGTTTTTCTATGTTGTTCCCTAGCTTCACTCCAATAGCATCCTGTAGAGCAGTAATTCCAAAATCTGAGCTCAGAGAACTCCAAACATAGCTATAGAGTACTAGAGTATTACTGTGGCTAATAAATGAACAATATAAAATGAATTTACCTGTCAAACTCTTGACAAAGATATAAGCTCCTAAGAGAGTGGGTTTGGTAGAGTCTACTAGAACCTGCCGAGTGCCAAACACTTACATGAATCTCACCGGCGGGGCTTCTAGCTGGCTCTGCTTAGAGTTAATTAAACTTATTTTAGTTCTGTCACTACAGCAGGTTGGTTTATACTACCCAGGAATTGGATAATTTCTGACAAGCAACCAATGCCAGTTTTATAGACATTTGAAATTAAAAAATGTGAGCATAACTATATGGTTTTCTATTAATTTAGTCAGGCAAAAAGTTGTCACTTATTTATTAGGATAAAATATGGTAGAAACAGACCTGCAAAAAGCTAAATTCAGTGAGATATTGTAAAACTCATGGTGGTGGAGATTAATTATAACATAAAAAAAAAAAAAAAAAAAAGTTTAGTTTAGGACATGGACATTATCATTTACCAAACTCTGCTGTCAACATAAACAATAATGTAAATAATCTGACAGCTATGTCATGTTTACTCTCCACTTACCAGGCAGTCCAACTGAGAGACGGGGCTTTTGTTCCCTGGATGACTGATGTCCCAGACTTTGACGCATCCCTTTCCACCTGTGTACACATGTCTTGTAGGGTTGCTGATGGTCACTGCACAAACTACTTCTCCATGATTTAGCGTGTTTATCTGTCGCGCATGCCGTGGGATTCCTGGGCCAATCAGAGCATCAGGAGGGAAAGGGACGGGCTGCATTTGACCATCGGCACTTACATGGAATGAATATGCACTAATAACAGAAAAAGAAATCCAGTGAATACATTTTATACAAAAACATTAATGCTTTAGAAATAACAATGTTTATGTTGTAGCAAACATTTAAAGATAAGCCTGGTATGCTGAAATGTAGACCCATTACATTGGATTCAGCTAAATAATTTGCTCTCATAACTATGGCCCTCATTCAATTGCGATTTGGCTAATTGAATAGGGCTCTAGATAAGCACAGAGCACATATTTTTTAAAGAAGTTTTTAGTTAGTGAAAACCTTGCTTTTGGATAGATGTTTACTAACTAAAAACTTCTTTAAAAAAAATATGTTATGTGCTTATTTAGAGCCCTATTCAATTGGCCAAATTGCAATTGAATGAAGGCCTATGTATGCATATAAGGTAAATTTATAGCAATGCACAAAAATCAGACCGCTTAAACCGTTTTTTTAGAAAATCACAAGACAACTCCTGCGAAATCCCAAATGTGACTTTAATAAAGTTGCCTACAGACCTATTCACTAGATTATGATCAGCTGCTTTATGACTAAGAATTTGAATGAGTTTATAGATATGTTACCACAAAAGTAAAAAGTGGGTTTGTTTCCTTAAAAGTATGAAACCCTAACTACAAGAATGTATAGCTTTCTTACTCAATACTATATATGCATCTTTTTTTAAAACCTTTAAGGGCTACCATAATTATACAACTTACTGTGAAAACCTTTCTAAAACCATGTGGACTACAGTTTGTAAAAGATGGAGAGAGCTCTCGCCTAATGATGTTAGGGTAACACTAACCTTTCTTTTTTAATCACAGAAGTTGTATATACTCTTTACTACTTAAAAGATATGAAAGCTAGTCCATTTGCAAACCACCCAAACTATAATTTTCAGCAAACATTTATGTGTAAACTAACAAGACCCGAGCTTGAAATAAATTCTGAATATTCTTGATCATATATCCATGTTACACTCCTAAATAATCACAGCTTAAAGGACCACTGCAGTTCAAGATAAAAAGACATTTGTTTGTCAGTATGTACCAAAATAACAATATTAGCAGCTGTGTAAGTCAAGTACATTGAAGACTCTATTTCTAAGTACAGGTATACATTTTGTGTTTGTTTACGTCACATCCTGTGAGCTAGATGATGTGTATGTTTGCAGTTATCAGGAGGACAGGGTGGAAAGAGGAGGAAACAGGAAGAACTACAGATCCACACACAACTTCCACCAATTAGTCATGGATCCCTCTAGGGTGCCGCAGAGGCATCAACATTTATTTCATTACTTTCAGACAAAAAATGTTTCCTGCTTAATTATGCTTTTAGTTAGACTCAACATTTTAATACATATATTTTTTTCACATTGTGCAGTGGTTCTTTAACCATTGTGCACTTACTGTTCCTATTTAGCTGCTTATATTTTGTTTTGAATGTCATCCACAATGCTTCAACTTCTAACAAATATACAGAAAAGGGGAATGTGTAAATTATTTAGTAAAGCATATAAATCTTTCAAAAAGCTTCAGTAAATACTTACGGTTTTCCACCAGGGATGCCTGTCAGATTAGGAGGCATTCCTGGAACTCTCATGTGATGATGTGGATCAAAACCCACCTGAAGGTTTAAAGAAACATAAAAATGAATAATATAAAGAATATAGCCTTCTTGTAGTTAATAAGGGTAGGTTCTGTAACATTTACACAAATACGTGAATTTCTCTTTTATACTTTTTTCTACTCTCTCATACAAGGGTGATTTATGTAGAGCTTTCCCTTAAAACATTTTCTATCATTTCCTTTGTCTAAAAGTTGAAAACTCTGGTTTATATTTCGTATGATGTAAAGCAAGAGCCTCCTAATGCAGCAAATTCTATACAATGAAAAATTTTATATGATGAACTTTTAGTATGTTTCACAGTCTAGTGAACCAGGCAGTGATGTCCAGGGATCTCTAGACCTGTATAATGGTTGTTTGTCAACACCATACAGGAATAAACCAGACATGCATATAATCACTAAACTATTATAATAACAAATCTTACCACTGGGGATCGTCCATAAGCAGCAGCCGCGGCAGCCGCAGCAGCTGCTGCACTCATCTGGGGCGAAATATTGTGAAGACTGGCATACGCTGCTCCCGGGCTGGTCAGCTCCCCATTCATCCCAGCATGTGGCACAATACCAAAAGGTGTAGGATAAGGGCATGGAACTGCCATGGGTGTCCTCAGTCCTGCAGCTGGAAGTCAATAAAATAAAGGTGATGAGGAATGTTCTAAAAACATGACATTCAATCTTAGTGGAAAGTCTATACATAGTGAATAGCATGAATGACAGAGATGTCTGAATATTTGTTTGTTTTTTAAACACAATTACTATATGTTTACAGATAATATGTAAACAAGAATAATTGATCAAATACAACCTATTATGTCAAATTAAGGAAGCTCTCAGGGGAAAACACACTCTCTGACAACTCCATGAACACACAGTGAGATGCAAAGTACCCTAACAGCTTTATAAACACAGCCGCTTGGTCTATACAAAGTATATACACAAAGAGCTAACAGAGGTGGGGTATTTGTTTAAGCCTCATAGACATTCAGTGTGTTGCTTCTGTAATAAACAATGCGTAAATGTATGTATGAATAAACCTGTGGTTAATCCCCCTAAAACAAGTTATGCTCTCATGTAAGACATGTAAAGATAAAATATTGTGCATTATGAGAAAAAAACATATAACAAACTCCAAAATTGCAAGATACAATAACATAGGTTATCTTACTACTAAAATCATCTTTCTTTTGTGTGTTTTGAAGAATATGGAAAAGCTACAAATCCTTGTTAATACTCTTTACAAGTTACAAGTATATTGTCAATAGTCAGATGCATAATTCCTATGTTTAATTCTTGTGAAATGACTTAGCCATATAAAGCACATTTTCAGTATACCTTTGCTATTTTCTATAATAGACCACTGCAGATAAATGTTTACTACAGGTGCTATTGAAGAACCTTTACTTAATAATTACCGTAACAAGATATTATCAATAAAAAAATACAGTCTTTAAATTATTTACTACTTTATGTGTTTATTCTTGAATGGCCATTCCCTTTACTTTCTCAGCTTGAAGGAAGGGCACCGCAATCTAATGATTTTTCTGTTAGTTCTAATAAAAACACTGACAATCAGTATTGGTACATTTGCATTGTAGTGGTTGAAAGTATCTCTGTATTCAAGATCTTCTCCAATTACTCTTAGTTTTTAAACACATGTTGTGAATTAAAAAAGGTATATTGTAAATACTGGATTACAGGATTCCTTTAAGTAGCTAGAAAAATATTTTTTTTTATATAAAAAAATAATCACACTTCTTTCTTACTTAATGGGTCAACCCCTGGTGGTTTGCCAGGTACAGGCCTCAGTCCAGTGGAATTGCTGCCAGGGGTGGGAGCATCAGACCTTGGAGTGGGTGTATTTGACTTTGAAACAGGAGTCGTAGACTTTTCATTCTGCACAGATGATAGAAAAAACAAGGGAGGGGGAAAAAAGGTGGAAATTGATTAAAAATAGAGACTAACATTGTATTTTTAAAAATAAATGCAGTTACATCAGCATTAGAAGTCACTGGCAAAAAAAATAGGATCTGTGGGTGAACCAAAAGATATAACATGCTAAATGACTTGAAACCTCCCATATGTAAACAGTTTATTGACTTTATGGTTTACTCTACTGCAAACCTCAAACACTCACCCTGCTAAAGTCAACAGACCTAATGGAAGAGTCATAACAAATGAGCTTTCACAATCATATCTTTCAAGTATCTATTCATAACATAGGAGTGTACAGCAGGCCTGAGTAACCAAAACCAGCATGAATGGAAACACACCTGTAAGGTATACTTAGTGGACTTTAGGTTTGGAAAGTGCAGAAGATATTATAGCTGCTCTAAATAAACATGATTTTAAAGAGGATGATTGATACTTTTGTCAAATTAAATGCTACGGTAAATATTTGAGTAAGTTGAATAAGAGTACAATACCCCAGAGTAGTTTGCATTTACTAATACATATTGTACAGTGCTGTTCACAGAACTGTATATTATGGGTTGGTAAATGCAGTTTTATGGACTACATAGCCATATTTCTTATTCTGAGAATATTATCCTTGGGGAGCTGGTCATATATAAAATAATCTCTATCATTACTTTTATATTGTTTTACCGCTTTTGTTAACAATGTGTTTTCATTATACGGTTTCAAGTAGACTTTCACATTATCATTGTGTTTGCCAATCTGTAAACCATTTTTCCAAACTTGGTAGGGGTAAGATATTGAAGATACACATAACCTTTGCCTTCATGTAGTCCAGAACAATCCAGTTTATACAACTGACTAAATAAGGAATTGTGTATGTGTTTTCCTGTCCATCCAGATGATAGCAGTCATCTCAGCTGGTGCGTGCTGCCATGTTGAATTTGGTATAGACCTTACCCAAAGACCTTACAGGTTACGGTCTCATTTAAAAAGAATTGTCATGGGATTCCCCTGCCCAAATAAGTGTTGCTAAACTTGACTTATATATGTCTTGGCTCAGTAGCAGCTTAAAGTATTAGAGCAAAAACATTATGATAAACGCAAAAATATCATGTGTAATATCATGTGTGACAGGTGTAATTGCCAACAATTGTACATTAAGAACTTATTATTTTTATACAAAAATGCCTTACAAGGCTCAGTTCTTTGGACTTTGAAGAAGGAGTACTGCTTGATGATGCAATGGAGGCAGGGCTGATAGGAGCATCTTTCTTTAAAAGTCGGGCTTTGTCCAAGCCGTTCTCTCTTGGAGAATGTGCTGGGCTTCCTCTGGGAGATGAAGGGTCCTGTCAACACAGGTTGAGATGTTACAGTTCCTGCAACAGTCATGTGTTAAGTTTCCCTAGTTCTCCACCCCTTGCATGAACCCATGCAAAAAGCAAACAGTTTCAAAAGGCAGCAGACACATTGTGTAAAATAAACACAATACACACCTCATTGGAAACATCTACCACCAGGTTATCATCACTTTTTTCACCATCACTGTCCTGTATGGAAAATAGAAAATGTTGTTATAGACAACCAATGCTGTGAAAAAAAATATTCTTTTACAGATGTGCAGCTTCTAACACTGTGCAGTAAATTATACATATTTATTTTCATATATTGTTTACATAAAAATAAAATGGATAAAATTAGGTTCAAATTATTGTTGTGATGGAGTAAACATTTATTTCTTACCTAGAAAAAAAAAACACTTGCTGCAAAACACACATACGGAAGGCTTGAGTTAATAGATTAGTAATCAAGGTAACAACTGTTCTATTTGCAACACATTGATCGCAAAGTACACAGAGGAACAATATGAACTCTGCTAACTACTCCTAAAACAAACGCACCCTAAGGAAATATTTATGCCTCTTTACGCTCCTTTAAACATATTTGTTTGTCTAAGATAAAAATACATGTTCACGATTAACTGAAACGAAAGTGTGTCCAAATAAAACAACTTCTTGCAACTTGTATTTGAGATTGCTTTTACTTGACCAGTTTGTGGGTATTATAATCTATTGGTATATATATATATATATATATATATAAATATAAATATATATACACACATTTATACTCCAAAGTATAATGAATCTCTATGAAGGACTCCTTCCCAGGGTTCTAGAAAGTATATATATATATATATATATATATATATATATATATATATATATATATATATATGCATATGAGAGAGAAGAGAGAGAGAAAGTGAGTACATTTTGTACTTTTTTGATTGAAAACTAACAGCTTTATTAAATTGCAATAGGGCCAATTGCATAGGGCTCTATTTAAGCACATAGCATATGTTTCTTACAGAAGTTTTTAGTTAGTGCAGACCTTGCTTTTGGATAGAAGTTCACTAACTAAAAACTTCTGTAAAAAAATATATGCTATGTGCTTACATAGAGCCCTATTCAATTGGCCGAATCACAATTTAATAAGGCTGTAAATCCATACTCACATAACGAGCTGCTATATCTTTCTCTTCAGTTTTCTGCTTTTTGCTTTCCGATGAATAGTCTGTTGAATTCCTGTGTTTTTCTGCAGTTCTGAAGCTAGCTGATGGAGACACTGAAGAACTCTGAAAAGTGATTTATACAAAATATTAATAATATTAATAAAAACCTAAAGGTAGTTCATAATTTTGTATTTTTCATTTTATCTCAGTTGCTCTAAAGTAAAAACAGAAATGAAGCCCTATACGTAAGTGAATCTTGCTATAGGTAGTATATTAAGTATAGTAGAGTATTCAGAACTGCTCAATAACTAGCGAACACTAATACGCTAAACTTGATATGGTATATATTTAACTGTACAATTATCTAAAAAAATCTAGGTTGCTGAGTTTCATATTATTGAATGATTAGCACAGATGTCAATGGTAGGACGCGTAACTGATTGAGGTACTGTGAGACTGACTGAATACAATCCACTAAAACTAAAGGGAACCATAGAGAGAGAGTACATCATGCTTGCTAGAATATGTATAGTCATGAGGTTGCATACATGTTTTCCATAATGCTCTTCTATTGTTCACCTAGAGTACAATCAATAAACAAGTGTGCCATATTAAAAATCTGTATTATTTTCATTTCACTTTATGTATTGACATGCCATCTCTTTAATTTTGTATAATTTTCAGCTACAATTAGTAAAATTCCAGTATAATTAACATACCCTCACAGCTTCAGACTGTATAGATCTTTTGCTTTGAATGGCTCCCTGCTACAATATTTATCCTTAGCAATTTGCAGAAAACCCAAACTTTTGACTTCCAAGGTTATATGATACCCTATGCTACTGCTTAAAATTAACATGCCTGAGAGAGAATTAATTTTAATCCATTCCTAACATTGCCCAGTCAGTGCCTCATGTATCAGTCAGTACAAAGATCACACTATGTGGGTATTGTATTATACCCATCTCTGAAAGGCTACTTTTCCACCTTAGAAAAACTGAGAAAAGTCTCCACTGATTAGATATGTTTTGGGCCCTTTCTCCCTCTGTAATATATATTGATAGCAGCAGAGTCCTGACCTAGGCAAGGCCCAGTTGGTATGTGCATATAAAATGTATACCCCATCACCCATTGAATATACAATTAGACACAGAACACTTCTTGGGAGATAACTGGCCACAGCGTTTATTGGTAAACACAACATGATGTAATAACCATAACGATGAATAAATAAACATAACCCCGAGGGGAGGAGCCTGGACAGAGACAGTACACCCTACGCCCTGAAGCCTCATCCAGGGCCTACCGTGTTGGAACATCCGTACCACCGTAGGGTAGGATCTCCCCCATTTTTCCACTGTCCCAGTGACTCCACTCACCGCCCGCCGCTGTGACAATATAAACAAACTTTTGATACCCTATAATATATACTTCAATGATACATACACAACGAGTACTTCAGACAATAAACAACATGATCCACAACTTATTCTTATTTTTAATTTTTTTCACTTTAACAACAATACTATAGGGATGGGTGGGTGGGCATCCGCTCCCATGGCTAGCGGGGGGGCCAAACGCCTATAATGGCTCCACCTCCCCCAGCTAGCCACCTCCTGCCCCTCCCAGGTCCTGCCAGGTCAGGTGGTCCCTCCCGCCAACCCCAGGCAAGCCTGAGGTGGCCTACGGGCCCTTCATTCTCTCTCTATCAAATCTTCCCAACTTCCCAAATTTACTGTGATATATTAAACAACAAAACACAAATCATACCATATAACATTTGTAAGATTGAGTTCTGTAATTTTATAAACTCTTGATTGCTCTTCAGTGGGGGGTAGAGTTTCATATTATTACACCTTAAGCTCAAAATAAACTATTTGTATTTGTCAAATATTGCTTTGGTGAACATTCAAGTTTCACTTGCCAAAGGCTTATTATACAAGTGAACCTTGCAGCTTCATCATTTGGTAACCAAATAGTGGAGAGTTTCAATTTGCTGCTTGATGGATTGACTTTTGTGAAGGCAGATGCAAAAGAATTCCTCAAATTTGAATTATACTTATAACTTGAATTAGGAATTCGTAAACACTGCAGAAATATATTTTACCTTTTTCAAAGGGCTGCACAAATTGACAAAAAAAAACAATAGTAGTTGTAGCCACAGAGAAAAAATAGTGAATGCCTCTGGACTAATACTTACAAAGATCAAATCACTATGTAACTTAACAAAGTTATAGGATAAACTGTGACAAATCATCTTGGACTAAGCTGGGTCACCAGATCCTAGCGGCTGGCTTTTTTTCCAAAGTAGCCACTGAAAATACTATAATCACTAAATCATTCAGTTTCACATTCTATTATGGAGCCGGAGGAGACAACTATCATTGAAGCCCCACTATACTAAATATCCCTGGCAATTAACTATTGAAGGAGCAAGGCCCAGCACAGAGTTTGCCCAAAAGAAACAATAACTGACCTGACCAGAAAATCAAGACCAAGGGCCATAATAAATTTGAAGCACGTAGCGGCACCGGTACAACCTCAAAACCTATTACATTCAACCATGCCACGACCAACGGGCCGGAGACACAAATCCATAAACATTCTTGCGCACGTTGCATGTGCGGCCCTGAACATGGTCAATCAGTCAAACCCGTAGTTACGGGTTTAGACGTAACTAAAGGTAAAAGAGATTGTCATCATTATGACACTGAAAATGGAGGTTAGTATTCAAACCCTTACGGGTTTTACAAGTTACGATCGGACCCGCATTCCAGAAAAAATGCAATATTAATTAATCAGTAAATATTATATTCTAGTCCATGCGAGTTCCATCATATGTATTAACACATTGATTGATGGGATCGATATAACAAAAAATTTAAACATTTAAAAAAGTATTTTATATTGCAGATTTGTGAGCTTGAGAATGTTGTGCTATTAATTTTAATACTTAACATCACTTTCCCATGAATTATAAGTACAGTAGTGTGTTGATATTTGTATTTACAGTGCTATGGATAGGACTTTCCTAGTACCTCTCGGTTTTTTGGTTCCATTTGCGGGTTACGGGTTTGAACACCAGTGGATTTGTAGCAATTTAATAGAGATTTTCGAACGTAACAGTTACGGGCTTGACAAATCAATGGATTTGGGGCAACGGAGTTCAGATTCCGACATCCTGTAGGGTTTTTCCACCTGTAACCCGCAGATTGGTGCTAATGTTAGTTGTGGTGACCTCTCACTTTCAATAAATATTGCTAAAACATCCTCTAACAACACAGGTTGTAAATAGGTAAATACGTTAAACATGACTAGAAAATATTAACAAAAAATGCTTTTGCATGTTGGCCACAAGTGCATGCTATTTGTCTACACATTTCAAATTGATTGGTTTTGTAAACAATATTCCTTCAGCAAATGTATTAAAAAGTAATCATTATATCCTTGCAGTTCTTAGGGGAAAATGAGTACTGGGAAATGGTCTGGAAGTGTAGTATGCAAAATATGGCTGATTATGGCTTGTTTAAAGAGATGACATTAGATTAAAAAAAAATATATTATGTCCTAACTGTCCATACCATGTAAGCAAAGTGTTGTAATACTAGTTCAGTTTTGTTATCTCTCCCTTCAAGTTGAGGAATTGATGCATATTTTTAAAATCTAATGAAGTGGTGTATTAGTGATATCAGTCAGTAGGGAACAATACTCTTAATGGACTGAAAGAGATGTCAAATTGCTGCACCAAAGACTGTAAAACTGACATGTTAAAATGCTCTATGCCCCATTTAACAGGATAAAATAGCAAGCTGAAATGACCACTTTCAATTTGTTAAACAGTATATGCTGTATTTCATTAAGTGCAGTAGAGCAGAGATTTTTCATGCGTGGTCCATGGACCACCAGTGGTGCATAAATTTAACTTGTGTAGCCTACTGAACGACTCCTATTACAAAACATTATGAAACTAAATTAAACTAATTATTCATCATTCTGGATGCTCTCTCTGTAATTACAAAATTATACATATGTTAGAAAGGTCTAAGAGTGACTAAGCAGCAAAAATGCCATAAAGTTAGTTTTTAATTAGAAAAAAAAAATGCTGATATTTGACTCTGCTGGACCCTGGAGGAATCAGTGATACTTTCTTGAAGATTACATGTATGAGAGGTAGTTTACAGTTTTGCAGGAGTAAGGCTTGCAGTTATCATTGCAAGCGGCATTCCTCTGAGCATGTACAGGGAAGGTAGGTAGGTATCAAATATCAAAAGATCAAATTATTTAACAAATCCTCTAACTCTCTCTCTTTATTCATCCTTCCCTCTATTACCTTTTAGAGAGATTTTATTCTCGGGCAGCAAGCTATCAGGAAGTGCCAAATTTAGAGAATATATACATTTTCTATACACAAACACAAAATGTCTTCAAAATGTAAGAATTTCTATAATGGTTTAATGTCCATAGTTTGCATAGCTGCTAATGTTATTAGTGTGTTACTTCACAAACCTACAGAGGTAATTTAGTTAGCTCACTTACGCAATGACAGAGAAGACATTTCTTGTATAATTTGTCTAGCTCAAGTAATAACTACTATAAAATGCAGTGCATGTACATAAATAAGTTACAGATAAAGACAAATACAATACAGATAAAGACGCACACAGACGCTATCATACAGGACACATACAAGCAACCTATGCAACTGATTTCTGCAATACAGAACATGGCAGGGGATATTTATAATACCATTAACCACAGAATGATTATGTACACAGATAGGAAATGAAGAAACAGCAAATTCTGCTTTTTCATTCAGTGAGTTGTATGAGAAAGTACCCTCAGAAACAAGAGAAAAAGTAAAAGTAGTTAGGATCATGATGTCTATTTAATCTATTGTGTGAGGTGAAAAGAATAGTAAAAGATGCACATTGCTGCTCAGACAACATAATCACAGTTCAAGGCTAATTATTATGTGCAGCACATTGAATTAACAAATGTCTTTACTCCAGAGAACAGTAGAAAGCCATGTATTCAAGTATCGGAGAAGTCAATAAAACAAATCTACATGAGCATAGAATATTTGCACAAAAGAATATTCAAACAGCACCAGTGTACAGACCTCAAAAAAGAAACACAATTAATTTGCTGCAGGTTCTACTTATCATAATAAGACAATATACACTGTATTATATATAATAAGAATGGTTTACGGGTTTGTGTCTACCGCCCGTAACTCGCGGCATGGTTCAGTTTAATCGCTCTGTAACACAGCCGAATTTCAAGCCTGCAGCCTTTGCGGGTGTGCCGATGCCGCTACGGGCTTCAAATTTAATGGGGCTGACAGACAACATCAAATGTTGATTTGCACCAAATTGGTCAACAGACCATTGCCACACACTTCAGCAGTGCTGTAGAAGGGTTACCTGCCACTAGAGGTCACCAGGGGTCGGTTTAAAGTTACCCATAACAATGTACCTCAAAGCTCTTAGACAAGAGACTTAAAAAGAATATAGAATAAAAATGTGTTAAATAATTATGTCAACATCCAGAGCCAGAAGCCACTTAAGAATAAAATATACTGCTCTTCCTGAAACAATGCTCTTCCTGCTAGTCTTCCCCACTATGAAAGTCACTTAATGATCTGAGCTAAGGGACTCTCTTTGGTAGGAGGGTCTTGAGGCCTGCAGTGGATGTGCTTCTTTAAGGTCACTTAAAGTATACAATGTTAAGAACTCCCGCCCTCACTTTTCTATGTTTATAGTAGCTCCACCATGTTCATATAATTCAAATCTAATGTTTGAAATGAAAGGTGAAAAATATAAATGTTATATCACATAAATCTTAGACATAAAAATAATGTGCTTATTTATATGTTGTTGGGCTATCACACAGACTAAATTAGGAGAATGCAACACCAGAAAAGCACTGTTTTGTGTTTTTCGGTTTGTAACTGCACCATCTAGCCCACTCAAGAAAATAGTAAATTCACCTTTAAATGTTCGTAAATTGACATTTTTCTTTTTATTGTATCAATAAAAATAATATTTAATATAAGCAGATATCAAATTGGGTCTGGGAGATTTAACATTCACATCATATTAAGCATAATAAAAAGGTACAATTAATTAAAAATGTTCACTCTGTATAAGACGCATTATAATTTATGAGATATAAATGAAACATGCACTCATTTTGTACCTCTTATAAGAAACTGATTTTAAACATAAAATGTATGATAGGACACACAACACTCCCTAACTGGCAGCTTCTAACTCTCCCTAAATCCTTCACCTTTTAATAAGATATGTGGGTGGCTACATGAGAATGAAGGGTTGTAATTCAGGAACATCCACTTACTCAACAGAAGTGTTTATTGGGAGGACGGGTACATTGTAAAAGTGTGCGTCTGCAATCTCTGATTCAACCCTGTGCAGCCTACAAAATGAATACAAATTTTCATACCACCAATTAGGTGTAGGAGGGGAGGATTTATTCAAGCGTCTCAAATAACTTCTACAATTTACTCTGGGAGTAGACCAAGCTTGTCAATATGCTATCGTTTTATATTCTCAGTCATTAGCGGTGTCAAAAGGACACTCAAAAACATGAACAAAGCTAAGCCTATCACATTACAATGAGCACGGCTGCCATGTTATCAAGACATGTCAGGACACACTCAGTTCCCCTGTGGCAACACACTAAACTGACACTGCTCCTATGAGTCTTTCTGTCGAGAGCTTTGTGGTGGCTATAATGAGATATGCTCAAGTATTTTAGTGAAATTAAAGAAGCAGCTTTGCTTCTATTACCTCAGGCTCTGTACAACAACAAACGAGCTGTGCTGCGTCAAATAGCTGCAGCAGATTTAAAGAAAAAAGCTACACAGTAAAGAGATAATTTATACAGTATATATATATATATATATATATATATATATATATATATATATATATATATATATATATATATATATACACACACACACATATACACCGAGACATAATGAGTAGCAATCAAGACATTCTGCACTTACATCTTGTTTCATCCAGGTATGTTCATAATATTCACAAAAAACAGACCAATTCTTTAAAATACATTTCAATACAATATACAGGCAGACTGAAAGGCGGAGAGGAGATGATGCCTCACTGCTTTCATTCAGTTCTGCTCTACTAAATTTGTGATGTAGTTATTTTGAATCACAATCATACATAAGTCTAATTTCATTAATAGTGAGACGTGTATACATACTCCTGGGAAATATGTTTATAAAATATAAGTATTCGAAAAATGACACAAAAAAAATAAGACACAATACGCAAAAAAATTATAATAATGGGAAAATGTGCAGAAGTGCTTACAATCAAATTATATTCCAATACTTAACAGATCACATAACTGTCAACATGTTTTATATAGCTTTATTAAACATTATATACAATTATTAGTTTTTTGGCAGTCCTTACCTTATCTGACCTGATTGATTTAGTTGTTTTTTAAACGGTGGGACCTGGTAGACTGATTAAATCTGTATTAATCCTATTTAAAGAACAGACTCTAAGGAATGCAACATTTCAGCTGAAACAAATGAATGCTTCTCTGTATTCAAGATCATCTCCCATTTGTAGAATCAGTGGAAAAAAAACAAAGTCCGCTCTATCTACATAATTATTGCATATAAACGTTAATAGCTTACGTTTATATATATTTTTTTTTACTTTCTACAAATATTTGCACATTATCAAGTTTAGTTATTCAAAATAACTTTGCAAATATGGGATTAAATTGATCACACACCCACATTATAAATATATATATATATATATATATATATATATATATATATATATATATATATATACACACACACAGACAAATCATCAAAGAAGCAGAAATCGCTCATGGACTGAATTATACACGTGCTTTCACACATGATAACATTGTTGAGAAATCCTTTCATTGCTTTTAAAATGTAAAAAAAAGCCCTGTTCTAATTGCCACAAACAATTATCAGATATGTTAGATGCTTCGTTTTTTTGTTTCCAAAAGGCTGAGCCGGCCAGCGTTTTATTGTATAAAAACAGTTTCCCTTAATGCAAATTAAATTATGTTCCAGTAAATGACTTCTAATTCTACTGGCTATTCTATTTCAGGGTATACAATTTCATTTAATCCTTAGCTACTCATTACTTTGACAACTGCCTTTGCTAGTTTTTTTTTTTTGCCCAGGAAAGCCAGCTTTTATTCTGGTTAAGTTAATTAGAGAACATTTCCCTTAATGAAATGTACAACCTGATATTTAAAATGATGCATATTGGCTTTTTTTTATTTGCAAGAGCAATTTCAATTATTATTTCCCCTAAAATAATACGAAAAAAGCAAGTATAAACTGCTTAATAATAAGCAGAAAAGCTCATTTCAGAAATAACATAGGCCGAATTCTAATTATTTATGGGCTCATAATTTATAAAGATTAGTGTTCCATCAGCGAGGTGTTTCGACCTAGAGGGGGGAGAAGCAATTGAGGATCTATTGATTAGCAGATAACTTACACACTTTACATACTGCTTTGAGAGAGGTTGTTTGTGTCACAATTATCCTGGCAGCTGGGAGCAAGTAAATGGATTAATTATACTTCCTACATTAAGCACAGCCTGACTGGGCATCATACATTTATCATCTTCAGTGCTCAGTACTGAAGAGGATGATAAGGGAGCCAGGGTGAGGACAAGATGCCCCTCCTTCTGATTTGTTTTCTTTTCAACAGTTGGGAAATTAGAGCAGTGCTGTATCACCAGGCCTTTCTGGCACTGCATCATTTTCAGCTTGTTCCCATTTGTACCTAAAGCTTTTGTCAACAGCTCAACAAGAATCAAAAGCAAACAACCCACTACAAACAGAGCAGGGAGTGTGAATCGCTCACTCAACTTCCAGCTGCTCAATGTCTGTTCAAACTCCTCACTGACAAGGTTAAGAGGGTGAGGGGGATAAGCAAAAAGGCTAAAAACATGCTCACTGAGTAAAGACAGATAGTTCCTCTGAACCATTAGCCAGAGGGTAAATCGGGTATCTCACATCATTCAAAGTACAGTGCTTAGGGGCAGACACTTTTAATGAAAATCAGATGCAGGTGGATCCTAAACAAGTGCATCAATAAGCTTTTAGGTCACTACATATGAGAGTATTGTGTGCCGTAAAAGGGTACGTCACTACCTCAGAAAACACAATGGGGTAGATGCTGGTGCTGCAATAGTTAATTTTCATTGCAGTCTTCTGGGGAATCTTAATAGCCCATGCAACACTGAATTTAGGCAAGTGACTTCTAAATTTTGGATTTTACAGACTTCTTTATATAGTATTTTTGAGTTGATAATAAACTAACCAGTAGTATGTCGCTGGAAATTTGTGATGAGTTATAAGCTTTATTTATATCAGTTGGACTGCCACTAAAATCACATGGGGCCTCATTCAATTGTGATTTGGCCAATTGAATAGGGCTCTAAATAAGCACATAGCATATATTTTTTAAAGAAGTTTTTAGTTAGTAAAGAGCTTGCTTTAGGATAGAAGTTCACTAACTAAAAAATTATTTAAAAAATATATGCTATGTGCTAATTTAAAGCCCTATTCAATTGGACAAATCGCAATTGAATGAGGCCCAAGGTCATTTCCCACATATTCTACTGGTATTGGATAAAGGTCCAGTTTTAAACATTAACATAAAGACTACGGGACACTGAAAGGATCAGGAAAGGGGAATACATCGAGTCTCATCATACGGTAAATACATTTTAGGCAAACAAAAAATATAGGAAAATAGGTATATTAAAATAAAGGAACCTGAGAGGAAAGGTAGAACATACAGAGGGTGGGTATTCTGTCTGGTGGTCACAATAACAATTTGGAGGGAGAAGGACAGAAGGTAGCACAATGGGTTGAAAACAGGGTTAGGAAAAAACTAATAATAATATGGAAACATAAAATAGCCATAGTACAGCAACACAACTTCCCTGAAGTTTAAACAAGATTAGAAAAAACTACAAATTTACGAGTATACAGTCATGAGACACATATTTATTTTTGCAAACTCTGCTATTGCATGACATTGGTCGTGAAAGTGATACTTCGTTATTAGGGCATGGGGGGAATCATGCACAGATAAGCAAATCCCCCTTCCTTATATACCCGAGCAGATAATAAAAATTAACAGCCAAGGCTGCAATGTGTTCTCTAAAATGATTTTGGTTTATGCTTGCATAGCTGTTGATGGTTTAGGGTTGTTGCATACTTGATGAGGATAATTTGAAACATATAAAGTTTTTCCAAACTTCAATGGCTTTTTTATTGTATTCTACATAACCATGTAATTGTGTCATTATGGATATAATTATATATATATATATATCACATATATAGTTGTGGATCTGCTGGACTGTTCGGAACGTTTGCGATGTTGGTAATGCACTAGTGGCCCCCGCGAACACTTACACCAAGGCAGTAACACTGTACACCAAGGCAGTAACACTTACACCAAGGCAGTTACACTTACACCAAGTCAGTAACACTTACACCAAGGCAGTAACACTAATCGCAAGGCCCCTAAAGTACAGGGGGGGGGGGGGGGAGAGGCTCGCAATGAGCGACAAAGGCGCTCACTGAGTGCCATGCGATGAGCGCAGAAGGTGCTGAAGCGTGAGGCCTATAAATTACACAGGGGGAGAGGCACTCTTTGCGAGCAAGGCGCTCATCGTGAGGCTTGCGATGAGCGACAAAGGTGATCATTGCAAAGCAGGAAATGTGAAGTACACGGGGGGAGAGGCTCGCAATGAGCCCCAAAGACGCTCATTGCTAGCCATGCAATGAGCACCAAAGACGCTCAGTGCAGGGCTCACGATGAGCACCAAAGACGCTCAGTGCCGGGCTCACGATGAGCACCAAAGGTGCTCAGAGGGGCACAATCATCACATTGTGTGGCAAACAGCATTGCCAGGTTTACAATTTTATTCCTGTCATTTTTGAAGGGCAATTTCCTAGTATATATATATATATATATATATATATATATATATATATATATATATATATATATATAGCGACTTGCCCATCAAAAATTATGGCAATTAAAAGTAAAGCCTGGCCACGCTGTTTGCCACACAATGGGAGCCTCTCCCTCTCTTTCTTTACTGATCTTGCGATGAGCACCTTTGGCGCTCATTACGAACCTTGCAATGAATGCCTTTGGCACTCATTGCAAGTCTCTCCCCCGTCTACTTAATCCCTTGTGTTTCATTTCCCCCTCCTCTCCCTCCCTTGTGTTTCCTCCCCCCCTGTGTTTTTACCACCTCTCCCTCCCGTGTCTCTAACACCTCCCCTGTGTCTCTTTCCTCACCTCTCCATACCATGCGTCTCTTTCACCCTCCCCTGTGTCTCTTTCCTCCCAATCCCCTGTGTCTGTTCCCCCCTCCCTTGTGTCTCTTCCCCCCCATTTCCCTCTCCTGTGTATCTTCCCCCTCCTTTCCCTCCCCTGTGTCTCTTCTCCCTCCTCTCACTCCCCTGTCTCTTCCCCCCTCCTCTCCCTCCACTGTGTCTCTTTCCCTCCTGTGTCTATGCCCCACCTCTCCCTCCCCTTTGTCTCTTTCCCCCTCCCCTGTGTCACTTTCCAACTCCCCTGTGTCTCTTACCCCCCCACCTCTCCCTCGCATGTGTCTCTTTCCCCCTCCCCTGTGTCTCTTTCCCCCTCCACCTTGTCCCCCCCCCTGCCATCTGTGTCTCTTCCCCCCACATGTGCAGCTAATGCCACGCAATGCGAATGAGCGTGCCCCAATCGGCTTTGCGATCAGATCGCTGTCAAACTGCGATTTGTCTCAAAGTGTGATGACGAATCGCAGTTTGACAATTATAATATGTGATGAATAATCAGAGTAATGCAGTATATAGTAATACCTTTTTTATTGGACATACTAATATTTTTTATGACTAGCTTTCGAGAGCGCACCTCTCTTTTTCAAGTCCGAAGCATATATATAGTGTGTGTGTAAAACTCAGTAATTTGTATTATAGTACGAGTGTGGTTATCAGTGAAATGTATTGTTCACTTCACATGACCATCTCCAATCCCGTCTACACTATATTATCAGGAGCAGGGACATCAAATCAGTTACATTTTTTTTTCTAATGTATTTTTCTATTATATTATTATCTAACATACTTTGCATGTGTCTGTTTTATTTTGTCACATGTTCATTGTGGCCTTTTTGCAATGCTGTACCATTTGATATAGTGCTATACAAATTGTTCCTGCTTTATAAATAAAAAGGTACTCATAAGGATAAACTGTAAAAAAGAAAACCTGTCAACTCTCTAAGAATGTCTTAAATTGTTGGCTGCAACATAGGAAGAGCAATACATATTTACTTCTAATTATTACAACATTATTAGAACACCAAAAAATAATTAATAAATTGCTATTTGGCAACATTCACTTTATTAGGGTAAATATTCTGAAATATAAGCATGTTACTGGTTACAACAACTCTTTCTCTATTGGTTACTGTAGTTCAAACTAAATTCAGACAGTCATATTCTTCCAGAAACGTCCGATGGGAACTAAATATAAACTAGCTAATGAGCATAACATTGTGGTGCACACATTTGCAATTGCTTCCATTTTCCCTTTGGATTATTCATTCTGAGGTACACCAATAAACCCAATAATTCCTAGATTTACCAGATCATTTTTTATTCATGCTCCCTTGTAGAAGACAGCAAGCTAGCAACATCCCACCGAGAGTACTGTCAGGCCAAATCCCTCAACCACTGAAAGCACTGCCTGGATAAATCTCACTTCACTTTCCATTCTGCCAACCACTTAGGGCAGGGCCCAGGGGAGCTCTTCAGTTTATCCCTGCTCATGCAATGTCACAGGCACAAGCCAGAGCGGCCCAATCAGTGCCAAGAATTAAAAATGTTTGAAAAAAAAGAAAGAAAGAAAATCACAGATGTTCATGCATTTCACATACCCTGTGCCCTATGGTCTGTTGCTAGGGCAACTGGAGACCACCAGTGAGCACATTATTAGCTTTATGAGGTAAATCTCAGGGGTCATAGTCAGAGAAATGCAGAAATACAAAATAGAAGCTTTTACTATCTATATATACTGTGTTTATATTGGTGATATAGAATGAGATGACCATGTGTAGGTCTTTTTATAAATACAGGTTCAGTTTGCAAACGGCATAAGTGTTTTATATATATATATATATATATATATATATACGGTATATATACGGTATATATATATATATATATATATATATATATATATATATATATATGGCCTGTAACAACTTATGTATAGCGCTACTGAATATGTTGGCGCGTTACAAATAAACGATAATAATAATAATAATAATCAGTGTATTTTATATTTAGATTTTAAGTTTATTATATATACACACACACAGACATGAACTATACACACTTTGATATGTAGATATGTTTACACTATATAAATAAAGTGTATAGAAAGATAAGCTGTGCCTGAGATCACAATCAAAATACACAAAGCATATGCTAAATAAATTGCTGGATTATTAAGCAAAACAACTACACCACATGTGTAAATGAGCAAATTTGACAAAATAAATACAATGTTTTCTTTCAAACATCTTTCACTTATTATGAACCAGAATTGCTAGTTCACAATGTATATATATATATATATATATATATATATATATATATATACACATACATATATATATATATATATATATATATACACATATATATATATATATATATATATATATATATATATATACACACACATATATATATATACACACACATATATATATATATATATATATATATATATTACATATATATATATATATATACATATATATATATATATATATATATATATATATATATATATATACACTATAGAGTAGAATTGTTCTTGTTTTTTGGTTATAGCTTTTGTGTTTTTGGAATAATTTAATAGAAATTCAGTTTCTTTATTTTTTGCCTGTTTTAAATATGTTTATTTAATGGAAGACAATAAGTAAATACAACAAACAAAACAAGTATTTTTATTTGCTCAGTTTACTTTTTTTCCCCTCTAAACAGAATAATTCAGAATAATAAAGGGTGAGTGATGTCCACTGAATGAATAGAAGAAAACATCTTATATTCAGACTGCAGGAGAATGAACACACAGAGCCAGGCCACCATTTCCTGGGAAAAGATAAAGCCTAATGAAAAATGACTCTGTCGCTCACTCAGACAACAGTTCCTTTTGTGGTAGGGGCTTCCTGGCTGACAGGAACCCAGTGCCTCTTAATAGGATTTCCATATTATATCTAACACCTGCCTACAAGTTATTTGTTTACATTGAAGGAAGCAAAATACTCAAATCAGACATCTGCTTCTAGTTCAGCTATATCTTAGCAAAGCATCTAGAAAGTAGATTGGTTGCCATGGTGACTTCAATTTCTCGCAGTTGTCTGCCACATATTAACATTTGCAGTTTTATTTTGTTCTTCTGCAGGCCAAGTGTCTTGAGAGCAAGGCAAAGTTTGCAGACTGCAATATAAATATACGTTCAAAGTCTTTGTAAAACAATTAGGTGATCTCTGAAGTGTGAATTCTTTATTAACGACTCCTGGTCACAGTTGAGCAAGTGGGTTTTACACAAAGAACAATGTGGCAAGGTCTATTCAAACACATCTTGCTTCCACACCCTCTCTTACTGAGCATGTGTGTCACTCAGAAAGAAAACACACTATTATATAGTGCAAAGCTTTGTCATGTTTTATATATAAAAAAAAGTTTTGATTTTTCACCATGGAACAGGGTTTATTTCTCCGTAGGCCACAAGGCTCAAGCCTAGGGCAGCACATTTTCATGGGTCAGCAGGCTGCCTGAAGATACCAGTGCATTATTATTATTATTACCTATTATTTTTAACGCTCCAACATATTCTGTAACGATTTACAGGTGTTAAGAATAGGGTAAAATATAGTAATAACGAATTGAAAGAATGGAGGGCCTTGTTTTGAGCTTAGAATCTTTATAGAAAGTGCTTTTTCCCAAAGCACCCCCCTACAAGATTGGAAACTAGCTACTTACAAACTAAAGTGCATGTTTGTATATGCACAGAAATGTCTATAAACAGTAATATTTCTATCTGTAAGTGTGATTGACACTTTCTGACATACTATATATACAGTATATATATATATATATATATATATATATATATATATATATATATATACACATAAACACAAATTTATGAATTGATATATAGTTGCGGGAAAGGAAGAGTAATTGAAGAAAATTAACAATAAAACAATAATACAAAAAAACATGTGATCCACCTTTATCTTAGCAGCAAATTAAGAGGAAGTGTAAATAAGGACCAAATGAGATTCTGTTAATTGTTTTTTTCTTATCTAATTTACATTAAAACCAATGGGAACAAAAGCACAATATGTTGCAATTCGGGCAGCCATAAAGCTCACTGCCCCTCTGTTTCCTGTAACATATCAGAACAGAGGAGGAGAAAGCAAACCCACACGGACTATATTTAAGGGACCACTACAATCCAAGAGGAAAGACACGTATTTGTCAAGTATGTAGAAAAAAACCTATATTTGCAAGTGTGTAAGCCATGCACATGAAAGATTTATAGGGAGAATCAGAATGATGAAGACTTTGATTATGAGTATGAATCATATTCCTGAGAGTTGGATGATGGGGGTGTGTGTTTGTAGTTCAGTGTAGGTAGGGGTGAGGGAACAGGCAGAAGTCCAGAATCTTTGTTTGATAACTGACCAATAAGCAGAGTCCTTGCATCATTCAAAAAACAGCACAGGATTCCCCAAAATACTATTCAAAGCTCTGCTATACTCCTATATTTACAGTATGGTGTTCGTAACAATGCAGAGAGCATACTGTAGTATGCAGGTCTCATTTGCATGTTTGTAAAGTATGCACCAACTAAATACATTACTGGCTGTGTAAACAATGGGCATACAAACATTTTGGGGAAATTGTTCATTTTAGTAAAGAGCATGGAAGCTACCCTGTTAGTAATCATTCTTTTTCCAGGAACAAGGGGCCGTCACAGAGGAGTGCAAGCAAGGTTTGCAAGTACAGGAGGTCCCCAGGTTACAGACAACCCAACTTACAGATGACCCATAGTTAAGAACGGGCTCCCAAGGCTTTTTGTATCAGTTTTTTAATGTTTTTTTTTTTATTAAAAGAAAGCGCACAATAGTTTCTGTAACTTATTATTACAGTGCATGGGTATTATTATTTATTATTAATACAGTGTTACACTGTATTATTAATACCATATATGAGCCATAATAGTATTGTTATTATTTATCAGGGATTCAATTTACATACAAATCCGACCTTAAGATGTTCTCAGGAATGGATCTCGTCCGTAAACCCGGGACTACCTATATACCTGCAGCAGCCTATGAAAGGAAGGTGAGGTATCCAATGCTAAAATATTATCTGGATCCACCATTTAGTCAACAAATCCCTCTCACTACTGTTTTTCTCTTCCTACCACGGTTTAATACATAATAACACTTAGCAAAACACACCTACTGAGTCAACAAGCCAGCAAGTGTGGCAGACACAAACATGGCATCTTTCAAGCACAAGATATGGCTCAAGCAACTTTTATTGTTGCTAATTTGGTACAAACTGCACAGACATTGAGCCCGTAAGTGAGGTCACAAGTTAATTTGCTATTCAATTGGTGTCTTTTTGTGGGCTCCAAACGGTTTATGAGTTACGGTCTTGAAAATATTGCAATGGTTAAACCCATAACTTATAGTCTCCAGAAGCCTTTGATCTTTCACAAGAGTTACGATGGCTAAAATTGCGAATCGCTGTTCAATTAATCAATTTCCCCAAGCCCGCAAATGTTTTCACACCCGTAAATGGCAAAAAAAGGAGAACATCTTACGAATGCTAGAGAGGACCCACATGGGGGTTAAACACCTATTTGTAGCACTGTAAATGCAAACAAAAAATCACTACTGCACTGTAAATAATGGGAAAAGCGATGACAGACAATAGAATTAATTGCACAACAGTCTCAAGCACGCAAATCGGCAGGAAATTACATTTATTTTTAGGTTTCATTTCAAGGTTAAATCAATTTTGGGTATCAATGAATTAATACATATCAGGCCACCCATATGGACTAGAACAGTAATGGCATTCATTTTCATAATTCTTTATTTTGCGGGTTTGCGAGTCTGATCGCATGTCGGACCACTGAACCTAATTGATTGACATGTAACCTCCATGTTTTACTGCCGTAATAATGACAAACTCATTTTCTATTAGCTGATTTGAAATGGGAGGTTACAGGCTTGCTTAATTGATCATGTTCCCGCCCTGAACTGCTACAAAAAAACAGTGCATGGTGTACGGTTTCGGCTTTGGGACAGTAACTTGCGGGCTTGAGCAATTGAATAGAATCAGAGACGAACGGGAGCCCACAACAAACCCGCAAACATAAGGCCTACTACAATCAAGCTGCGTGCTTGCAATTGAATCAGGCCAATTGTGCGTTTTTTTTCCCAAACTACAATTTGGAAACATTTCCAAACATTTGAATTATTTTATAGTGCTCTTCATCATTTTAATAAAGAAACACAGTGTTACACACAAATATGTAAAATATAGTAAATATGGGACTACAGTGGTCCCTTAACGGGTACTTAATGCAAATGTAATATGCTTTTTTAGTTCATGATAAGTATCATGATAAGTTATATTAAAATGTATCTATCCTTCAAATATACACTGTGCAATAATACATGATTTCTCTTGATCTTTCGACAATTTCTAGAAAGCAGCCAGGTACAACACAATTAGGTTAATGCTAACAGCTGCCCCCTAATGGATAAAATGAGTTTACAACCAGACAACACAGCCAGACAGAATTTGTGTAAGAGCTGTGGTGTCTACTAACATTTCCATGATTTGTAACTTAAAAAAAATGCCAAGCACGTCAACATTTGCAGTAACTTTGCATAAGAGCATTTACATTTAATATGTATGAATAAATAAGGTAAAAACAATAGAACATTATGGTGTAAGCTTAACAGAAAGGGACTCGACTACTACAATAAAAATTTGACTGGGAAATCAGTGTGGTATATTTACAAATTCTTCTCAAGGGCTGTGAAGAGCTGCAATTCCCCATCGAAAATAGCCACTGCAGCCTTCAGCAAAGCTCTTTGCTTTCCTTAAATGGTTATACATCCAGCATATGCAGTAGAGCAGAACTTGACAAATCCCTGGAGCCAGGGCTTTTACATTTTACAGCTGGCTCCTAACTTTTTAGACCTTCTGCATAAAATGTCTATATATAAGTAGCCTAGCTCCTAAAAATGTCTGTCTGATTCCAAACTAACCCAATTGGCTTCTAACTTTCAGATACATGTTTCAACCCCTGCATCACAAGTAGCACTAAAAATTAGCAATATCAGCTTTAAACATCATACAAATTGAGAGGACTCCCATTATGTACCCAAAGTGATATTAAAATGCATTCTTAAAATATGGCCTTTTTTAAGATCTTAAGTATATATTGGGGTTATATTTTCAGAAAGAAAAAATAAATAGTCATTCATTTACTTACTGTGGCCATCCCTAAACGTTTATTTACCTGCCTAGTAAATTGGCTATTTTTGGTTACTCGGAATACTATGTATGAGAACTGTAAACTGTTTTATGACAGTTTCAAAGTTCCCTCTCACTATCTAATATTAAACAGAACGGGGCAAGGGGAATAGCAGAAATTTACAGCCAGTGGAATATTTCTGCCTACGCCTACAAGGCCCAGTACAAGGAAGGACATTTTCAGGGGGCAGTAGGATGTCTCAAGTTATAGGTGTAGTGGCACAGAATAGTATGTGCATATATATATATATATATATATATATATATATATATATATATATATATATATAAAAATATATAAAAAATAATATATATATATATATAAATGTAAACGTACGCACATTTCTCTCTGTTTGAGTGTCATTAGTCACACCGTACCTACACATAAAACACATGCAGAAATGTTTTCTACATATGTGTGTATGTGTGGGGAAAGTGAGTGGGACACAAATCTGAATGCACTTTGCTCATGACTACAGCCTTTCAGTGTCCCTTTACAGTACATTTCAATACTTTATATATCTAAACTGTTGTGTGATATAACACAAAATAATAATAATACTTTTCACATGCTACTTTAAATGCTATATATAAAAATGTAGCACTCTAAGGCTCTTTAATAGCTAATTGTTAGCTCTCTCTTATAATTACTCAACTCCTTTTTCAAAATAATAAAATATAAACAAGTCTCAAATACAAAAAAGAAAATTCAGATGACTTTTGTAATTAATATTTGTTCTGCTTCAGCTACATGGTTACTGGACAAGACTGTAACAAATAAGCATGTCTCACCCAATCAAATCATTAATATACTCACGTTTGCCACCTGAGGACCAGCCGTGCCCCAAAGATATGTATTCATCTGTTCCACAAACAAACAATTACAACACATTCTTTGGAATTAGGGCACCTGTTACATTCCACACAGCTTACATGCCCTGAGGCAGATATCAATTAATACCTAACAAATTACTGTATCACAAGCCAAGCTCCTAATTATTCTTTGATAAGACTACCCAAAACATCAAAATGTGGAAAGCAAAGCAAACAAGCTTCTCTAAGCAACAACAACTAAACTGGGAATTTGCTCAAATTAAATTCACTCTTAAGTTCTTCCATGAGTAAACAAAAGGTTAAAATGTAAATAAACTGAATTCTAATGCATAACTGTAGCAGTAAGATTTTTCCCAGTGGAATCACTAATGTAACTCTACCTTGCTAAGAAATACCTTCACTTACACAGAGTAAGTCTTCAGGGAGCACAGAGAAATTTGCAATAGATGCTTAACAATTATGGAATATGTATTCTCCAGAAGAACTATGTAAAAGATAATCCAGCCTGGATGTAAATATAAATGATAGTAAATTATATGGGACAAACTGCATTCTGGGTTATTCGAGCAAGGTCTTTGTATTGATATGATAAAAAATACACAAAAGCATAGAGGAAGATCTAAACACCTTTAAATGATCATTGAAATACATTATTTATAGATAGGATATGCTCATTTGAAGAGCTGGAATTGATAATGGGCAAATTCATTTAGAAAGTTACAATTGTATAGATTGTTTTTTTTAATTAACTACTGTATGTTGCATTGTGCAAACATGGGGGCTGCCATTAACATTTGTTTATACATCCTGTTAATAAAAAGATTTCAGCTGGTTTCATTGAGAGTTTGGGGAAAGATTCTCTGTAATTATTGTTAATTGTTTAGCCTAGTAGAGTATATAAGAAATCACAAATCTGAATTGGTGATAATATAGGAATCATGGGTAAAAATGTGGCTTATCCCGCTGACAGTTAATTTTCTGAGCATCTAATGTAATTATTATTATTTATTATTTTTCACTGATAATAGCTCCAATCAGGTGCATAAGTACAATTTTATTTTACTCATAATTTGTAGGTAATAAGCATAAATATAAATCTATTTTATAATAAATAATAATAAATAATGATATGTTTTTCATAAATAATATCCAACAGAAAATATAGCTTGCAGGTATATTGTAATATAAACTATACAAAAAATCTGCAAGACCATGATAACAAAGCACATTAAAAATATATATTCTGGCACCTGAAAAACTATAAATCTTGCGGAATATATATCTTGCGGAAAGTACAAAAGCATACACAATATAGCTCTGTCACATAATTCAGATATACATGGCCTGCTAACTAAAGGTAAGAGGTTTAGAGATCCTATATAATCCATGGCTAAGCTGATGGAGTACTTTCCCGCTGCACACCTTAAACTTATCTCACATATCCCAACGGCAGCAGGGTGCACTATAAGCTTTCTTTGAGGGTCAAGGGATAGGACCACATTGGTATTGATCAACATGATTCCACATTATTGGATAATACCACACAACATTTAAAAGTGGAAAAGAAATTAAATGAAAAAATCTAATTATTTTCTTTAGCATGTTTTGCAAACTGCAAACATCTGGATCTCAGTATAAGGATCCATTAGTCAACATAAAACATAATGTCCACATTAAACCTTTAAAATTTGAAGTACAGCTTCTGAACAAATCACATGGCAGTTTTTATTTTGCTAAATAAAATAATAAATAAATAAAGATGACTAGATAAGTGAATAAGGTCAAATTCTGAAATTGAAAATTAAGATACACAAGAAGAGAGTTAACATACCAACTTAATATCCTCCAGGCAACAAGGTTGTCAACAATGTTGGAATTTGGAAAAAACACATAAAACATATATTTTCTAGTCGAATTTCATCACTAAATGTGTTTCCAATCAATATTTATTGTGATTTAAAATTGTAAAGGTTTCATGTGAATACAGTATATATTGAAAGACTATAGTAAATGCTTAAACTACTTGAATTGTAGAATTTTTATAGTTGTAATACCAACTGATTACATTTTAAGTTGTCTTATTTCTCGGTATTCTTTTCAAAATATGATTTATTATGTTATTTTTTAAGTATATCAGTGTCACTAATTAATGATATTACAAAATGTCATTGATTTAGTATATGGAATTAAGTGTTCCAATATGGCAACATAAAATAATCAGGCCTTGAAAACGAAAACACTGTTGATTGCATTCTCCTCAGGAATCCCCTATTAACCTATCTGGATTCCATAGAACATTTGATGCTTCCGGGCAGCGATCATGCTGTGAAGTTTAGTTTTGCTTCAGACTAGAACAAGGAAGAGGAAGAATACAACAGCAATGTGTCCACAAACATTTAGACACCACTTCCTTTTCTGGCCACAAATAATCACTCGTGACCTTACTAGTAATGCGTTCGCCGGATATCACAAGAAAAACCAAAAGATAGGCAGATGTAGATGGGCGACATAAAAAAACCACACAAGTAAAGGCCGTCTGTATTAGCAGAGTTACTGAAAAGCAATCAATGTCAGGGGATAAAGAAGAAGGCTATGAAAACAGGTGAGTAGTTTCATGAGACATTAGAGCAGTGCCCCCCTTTGCATCGAAATCCAACTTAATTACCTGAATCATTCAGGGAGTCGGAATTTACATTTTACAAGAGCTCCTAAACCTGCCCTATTTAATAATCTATATTGTCAAGAAAACACTTTTAAGTGTCTCTGACAATTAAACCAGCCCAATGCCTTGTATAAATCAAGATTTTGCTACCATATCAAAATGTTACACAAGGGCCTGTATAACACTGCCCATATTCTCATTACATGCAACACTAATTACTACCAGCAGATCCTGAATTTCTGCACATTAGAGGCTTTTAGAAGAGCTATAAAAAAATTTCAGGCACCATTAATTTAAATTTGTACTGAAATTTCCTTTTGACAGATGGCCAAAAATTACTTATTATTTAGAGTACCAAAGCTGTCTGTTTGCACATTAAAGGCAGAAAGAGGAAAAAATTAAAAGAAGGGAATTTATATCACGTTCATTACCTGTTAAATGTTAAGGAGCAAAAATCCTCTATGAATAAATTATATCTTATAGGAATGACGAGGCTCTAGATGCTGGCAAGAAGCTTGTTGAAGCTCAGAAAGAAAAACATTTTGAGTCACACAGCAGACACTCCTATAAAAATGAACCCTCTTAACCAGGAGCCACTTAAGGGAGGGCAGATCAATAGAACAAGCAGCTAACTGCTACTCTGGGCATTGCTGCAAAGCATTTAAGGAAATTAGCAAACTATTTCACCTTGTAAAGCTGGCAGTCAGCCTCAAATGTTGACACAGCCTAACTCACAGTTTAAATACAGTACAACAGAAAATCTATGTGAAGCCACAACATCCAAATATACACTTGTATCTGCGTCCCCATTAGGAGATCCTTCAGGCTATTCATAGCAGTTTAGAGATATAAACTGAAATTAAACAGACATGGACTCTCTTCATATGTCATTAGTCTATTTTACAAATACTGAGGTTATTGGTACTCTAACATAGCCAAAACACATAGAACTAAAACATCTGTGGAATTAGTCAGTGATGTGAATTATTTTCACTTTATGTTTTATTTGCAAGATCAGTGCCAGGCAGTGTGCATTCCTGGTATTCATATTTAAGTGCTAAAATAGTTTCCTCTCTTTCTATTTAACTTGATCATCTACTGCTACCCATTAACAACTAGGGAAATAATTACACCAAACGATTGAGAACAACTGTTGGCTAACATGAAAACACACAAGAAGTTGGCTTTTCAGTAAAATAAATTAAAATGCTGTTAAAATTCTCGAGTTAACTTGACCACCAGATACATTAAACACTTTTCTAAAGACTACATAAAATTCGTTATTTACAGTTTGTTAGATAACTATTATTTATTCAGCCAATTCCGTTGACAAATCTATTTATTTGTTCCCACTCAGTGTCAGAAGAGCTTCAAGTGTGCAGAACAAAAACTAATACTGCCCCGGTAGTCAGAATGTTAAAAGAATAAAAATTGAGCATAATATTAAAAAAAGCTTAAACATACTTATTTTTAAAACATTTTTATTTCATGTGACTCCAATTGCAGCTCTGATCAAGCAATTCCTTATTTGCTGCTGATTCACTCTAGGAGGTATCTGTGTAAATTATGGGGGAGTGTGCATAACTGTGCAAAGAGCTGTTTCTGGGCTCAATCACAGACCTTGGAGAAAGTGTGTACTAGCACACCAATCATTTACAAAGGATCTTTAGCAGCAAAGGAGGAATGTAGTGCTTGATCAGAGCTGCAAATGGAGTCACATTAAATAAAAAGAAAATATTTTGAAAATAAGTAAAGTTGACACTACTGTGTATTCCACAATAAGAGAAACAGTTTTGTCTAGAACAAACATGTATGTTCCAACTTTTGACCCCGGAGTATAAAGTGTGTCCTAGTGTTTTAAAATCCATGTGGGGTTTATTAGCACAATACTCCAAGATGGCCTTTATCATTTATCACTGCTATTGGAATGAGGGATTTTTACAGATGGACAGAACAATAAAACAAATTGGCTAAATATACATTCAGCTTTGGTTAATCAACCTTTCCATAATTATGTGACACGGCTCACATAATCTTACATTGCTAGAAGTGAATATTCTAGGTAAAAGTAACAGCTCTGATAGTAAGTAGATAGAGACAACTTTACAGCTAAGGTTTAATAAGGAAGCTAATTATTTTTGCAAAACAAAGTTATTTTTCTTTCTAAAGACTATAAAGTTGCATTATAACACTTTTAATTATACTATGGTAATCTTACTTTGTATCAGGGATACATAGACAGCCAATGGACAAGGCACTTAATACACATAATTACATTTGTATTGCTTATATTACTCTTGTGTACATATAGTACATTTCCTGTGTAGGTTTGCTCATTGTGGTTTATACCGTTTACTTCTATATTGTCCTATCATTGACATCTGAGATATGAGAAAATGATTATTTCCATAAAAAAGGTAGTTACAAAATTACTTATCCCCAATTGTCTCTAAATAAAATGACATGCAAGTACAAAAGCAAAAAAAAAAAAGCATTAAACACTAGGCCTTACCTTGATGGAATCTCTGTCTGCAAAGAGCCACATTTACATAGAGGAGGGGAAAAAAGAGAAGAAAAAAAAGAGTAATTTGTAAAAAAAAAATGTATCTAAATTATGTGAGGACATTTAATGTAGTAGGACACAAGAATAATTTCTGACCTCTTTGATGATCACTGTCATGGTGCTTTTTTTCATCCTTAATAGGAAGATGGGACTGCCCACCAAGGGCACTGGATAGAGCCAGCAATCCTGCACTGCTGCCAATGGGAGGAATGGCTGGAGGCTGCAGTCCTGAAGGATGGGGGGTCAGAGGCACTGGGAGACCGTGTCCGTGTGATAAATGCTGGGCCTGGAGTTGTTGCTGCTGTGAAAAATTAAAAATAGATATTGAACTTGTTCAGCAGAATAAAGCAATTCATTACATAATTACATTTATAAAACTCATTTTTATGAGTTGACAACCATTAGATGTGTATTGCATCAAGGAAAATAAGGCTATTTAGATGCCGGAGGCACATATGCCCTCCATGTGCAGAGTAGGGAATCCATCCAAAGGGTATCTTACCTATTATACAATAACAAATAAGCCACAGTCCAAAATTGCTAGCCAACAAGAAAATTGCGACAAGATAATAACAGGTAAACATATCTGTGGGAAGTAACACAAATCCAATGGAGGACAATTTTACAGTTGTTAATATCTTAAAGGGAAATTTTCATCTAAATGCAAGTTGGTCTTACATGAAAATAGGAAAATATCTGTGTAAATGTTTTAATACTTGCATTTTATTGGTTCTAGACCTCTGTATATAGGACCAGCAGTTCAAGAAATAAGACTCCTGTTTGTCAAGTATGTACCAAACTAACAATATCAGCTGCTGTGCAAGCCGTGGACTTAAAATATTTTTGGGGACTCTGTTTATGAGTATATGAACCCTTTTTGTGTTTGTTACATCACTTTCTCAGAGCTGAATGGCAAGGGTGTGTGTTTTGGATTTCTGTGGAAAGAGGGTGTGGAGGGATGAAAGAGAAAGCCTTTGTCAAGATGATTGAATAAGATTGAAACTAACACAACACCCTTTTCCAGAAACAGTTTCCTTGCTTCAGGAAATTCAGCCATATCTCTCAAGAAATGTAAACACCTTCTCAAACACATTTTCCAATTATGTATCCTTGATTCCATCAAGGCTCAGAAGAGTCATCAACATTTTGTCTGGTTAAAACTAGCTTAATTACTTTTTTTTTGTGCTTAATCATGCTTTTAGTTGCATTGTGCAGTGGTCCTTTAACTGATACTGCTTGGAGCTTGACCTGGTTCTTAAACTAATGACCCAATCAGCTCAGCATTAGTGTCAGTGACAGAAATTAAAATTAAAATGGCAGCTTCCACTCTCCTCTAACATGGCCCTCATTCAATTGCAATTTGGCCAATTGAATAGGGCTCTAAATAAGCACATAACATATTTTTTTTAAAGACGTTTTTAGTTAGTAAGCATCTATCCAAAAAGCAAGGTTTTCACTAACTAAAAACGTCTTTAAAAAAATATGATATGTGCTTATTTAGAGCCCTATTCAATTGGCCAAATTGCAATTGAATGAGGGCCATGGAGGAGTAACTGGAAACCAGGAATGGTCCACAACTTTTACATAGACAGTTAATCATCTCTAAGTGTTCTTAAATATAAAAGAAACGTAAGTATATTGGGTAATGTTTTTTTTTTCATAAAAGCACACGCTTTTTAAAAATGTCTTTATGGATGAAATTATTCTTTTAATAAATGGGAGAATAGCAAGGGTTGCAAATTGCTTTTATTAACCCATGCTAGACTGTCACTAAAAAAGTTTACCATAAAGTTAAAATAAATTATAATGCAGATGGACAAATTTTAAAGACATAAAAACATGTATGTAATTTATCATGGTATTTACACATTATTTTAATTTAATTTGTTCTATAGTAGGGTCAACATTCCACCACTAAATGTTACGACCACGTTTATATAAAACTCCATTGTATGTTGTATATTTATCATACCAATCCCTTTTAAGTGGATTTAAGATAGTTAGAGAAATGTTGCTGTGGTATATTATGTTTATTCTTAACAATCCATATCTCTCTATTACTATAAGAGTGGTAACAACAGATAGCATGGTAACAGACATATCTATTAATAGTCTTATACATTATATCATAGTGCTGTACTCATCAGATAGAAACCACCCAACCAAAACAGATTAAGTGAACCAGTAACAAATAAGCTGCAAACCAATAACTTTTTCTATCTGTCACAGCTGCAACAAAAATGAATGTTCATGTATAAAATACTAAACCCCTGATCAAAACACTACAATACAGAATTGTAGATGTGCATGCATACTTCATAGCGATTTAAACATATTTCATTTACTTTTTACATGCCATATTACTTGTCGACACAATTATATTGACAGGTTTCTATTAAGCAAAAATTGCTTGAAAATGTAAAAAAGCAGTCCGGATATGGGGGGGGGGGGGGGGGGGGGGAGAAAGTGGAAAACTGAGAAAATTAGTGCTAAACACTTTTCCTAGCACTGTTGCACAGCATGCAGAGAGAGTTAATTTGAAAGCAAAAACCTGAATTAACAACCCAGAAAAGGGAACTGGTTGCAGCCACCGTTTTAAGCTCTTTAAGTGTCCTCAGCGGTACTTGAGCAAATTACTAAAGAAAATCTAATGTAGCAAGGCATGGGTTCTCCTGTAGGCTTGCTCAATAATGCTGAAATAATTGGGCACTCTGTGCACGTTTAGTGATGCTCGAATGAAAAGCTAGAGGCCTGCCCTTGTAGTCTTCTCTAGCTGCTGACTCTGTGTTGTGACAGGTTTATTTGAGTGGGACTGTGATGCATGCACCAGTAACTGTGCTGACAAGAGTTTAAAGTCATTTTTACCAGTACACTGGCAACACATAGAGAAAGCCCTTGAGAGGTTAGAATTGGGAGTGCTTGACCTCAACCAAGACTGCAATATTCTTGTTCCTCCACTCAACATTTAGGTATTGGTTTGTTCACATTAAATATGTCAACAATGACATAGTACCCAAGTAATCAATTAGGTAATTGTGTTTTAAGATAACATATACAGAACACAATACGGAACTGGTGAATATATATATATATATATATATATATATATATATATATATATATATATATATAAATCATATTGTGCATTTATACAGATACACTGCTAGCTAATCTTGTTCTTTGCCAAGGATATGCAAATACAGATTACACTCACTCCTCTTCCAACTTTGTAATGGCCATTTCCTTTTCCTCTCTGCTCATGGATGATCTCTCCCTCACATGCACTGGATGCCTCATGGTTGCAGTACATCTCCTTAGATGATTTGGCAGCAAGCCCTTTGTCCGTGTTACATGCCAAGAATCATTAAACAGGGGCTTATAATGTCAAGCACATGAAGTCACACATTAAGTTTCTCTGCCCCACAACATCAGTGGTAAGTGTTCTGGCAGATGCATGATACATGTATTACAAAAGTAGTCAGAACTCCATACTAGCAAAAAGTTAGTTTCATGGTGACACCTCAATATTTTTAAGAGATACAGGATTTCCCCTAGCCGATTCTGTAGCCAGTCTAGGCCTCTTTCGTAGAGTTTTCTACACTTTACACCAGTATAGGCAGATGTAATTAACTCTCCTTGGTTGAAAGCATGTGTACACATATATTCTAGTTTTTCTGTTTTAATAAATCTATTTAGGCAAAGTGACAGCTTTTACTGAGTGATGGGGTTTATCTTAACTAAAAATTCAAGTTTTCCCAGGGAACTTTTTATGGAGCCAATGTTTTGACTCTTGAATAATCATGTGACATATATAAAGCAAACCAAGAATTATAACAATTGGTTTTGGGCTATTAAACACTACAAAAGTCCATTAAAGCAGTTATACATGTATACAGATTAGTTGAAAAATCGAATAGTAGTCATTAAGAAAACACAAGACAGATTAGACATGATGGAGATTAGACATGACAGACGCTTCAGGGACCACTATTTCTTAAGGAACCACTAAGAGGTAATATTTCCGGATGTTACTCTTAGCACAGTTGCATTGATTCCAAGCAGAGACATTTGGCTTGTCAAGGGATCCAGATGACAATGTGCAGAATGATCTTGTTGGTTGCCTACTATTTTTATATTATGGCTACCACACATGAAGACCTGACACCAAGTACAATGAAATACTTGAAACTAAAGGAGAAAACAAATAATGTCCTTGTATGAAATGTTAGTTACCACTGCCTGATAAATAAATGCATGCATGAAAATATAAAAGACAAGCAAATACATTCACCAGGTGCTTTATGCAGTGGAAATGTTTAATGAACCACTCCTTTAAAATATTATAAGGAAACTGGCATTCCCAAAACTCTATTTTTTGTCATTATTCATATAACTATGCAAAGAGAACACAGTGATCTTAATTTGCTACCAATTTCTTTAATGCAATGGATCACTTGTACAGTCAAGCTAGTTTACTGTACACTGAAGAGAAAAATCATCAAAACTTTAAAAGATTTGCAGTTCCATTGCAAGTGAATTTTGGTCAATTAACTATGTATTATAGCACCATGCAATGCCTTAACCTAATTTGTATTACTTTATTTATAGCACCCATCATATTAGCATACATTTAGATATATTTATTTCATATCACTATGCGATATCACATTCTTAAAGTGAGTTACTATCTACTGTTCACTATTAATTAGCAATATTTCTCCAGTGTCTTGTTTTCTATTAATTATTTTCTCTTATTTCAGACACATATTTGGTACCTTTTACAATCAGTCTAGTCTGTTGATTAAGTCCCCATCTCTTTTTAGCAGTAAAATATTTCACTATCTCAGGCTATATATCTCTAGGATACAAAGGGAAAAGGGAAAAAAACAATAATGAATAATGTTATTAGTATTATGTCGGTTTTAAGAAAGTAAGAATGGAGAAAGAAAATTAGATAGTCTAATAGATTTCTCTTACATGGCAAGTGATAACTGGTATAGGTACTATTAAAGTTAACACATGCTGTAGCTTTGACCATGCCACTTCAACAGAGCGACTGCAAATTAAAATGGAAAAGTCATAAAGGCAATCAAACTAGCTGGAACTAAACTCATGGAAGATATCAAAATATATATAATTATTTTATCCTGGTGAAGTAGCATCATGGGATACAAGGCTTTGAAGTGTGATGGACTGAATGTGCTTTTATGTTCTATCAGCGTATATACCGAATATACATGCACACATACACTAATATATACTAAATTTGCTCACCAGTACAAATTTGCATTGCTCCTCTCCTAAAAAAATGTAGGGATTTGCTTCCTTTGGATTTAAAGATTACTGTTTATACAAAGCATCCTCTGTGGCCAAAGCTTATTTGAAGCATTCCATCTTGTGTGATAGCCTGAAGCACTCACAAAGAAAATAAAGAATGTTCTACTCTTTGATCCTTGGAAAATGATCAGTCAACATGAATCTACAAACGCGACTGCTATTTCCCTTATTATCATGTATTTTTAAGGACACTGACAGGAAAACACGAAGAATAACTCTGGATTTTGATATACAGAGCACTTCCGTTATTCCTCTTAAAGACAGTGGCGGGCTATCCTCCCAACTCTTTCTGAGGAGAGAGTAGTAAATGTAGCTATATGATGACACAGTTTTTAGTGGGAACCAAAACACTATCAATAATTAAATATATGCAGAAATACCAGAGCTATTTAAAAAAAGAAATGATCAATTACTGAATTATTTAATTAACCAGCCACAATTGGGTCAGTGTGGTCAATGTTAATGCAAATACCACTGTAAAAAAATCAAGATCAAAATTATAAAAAGCTTTAGATGTCTATTATTTATTATATTATTAAGCTATGTGGCTCCAGAAGTACTGATGGAACCACAAAATGGCTCCAGAGGATACCCACAACATGTTGACATACTGTATGACAAAATGGTTCCCAGGTACACAACCATTCCCAAGGAGCCATGGCCTCAAACCCATCCATTACATTGTAATGCCTCACAATGACATTTTTTAAAGACACCATAAAACTTTACATAGGAAAAAAACACCCAATTTAGTTTTCTCCTGGAACCCTTAATCAAAGAAAAAAGAACCTCAAGGATTCCATAAAAACAGTTTGGGAAATACCTGTTATATAGAGTAATTTGCTACACTAAGGTTTTAAGATAGCAGTTGCTACCCAGTGCAATAGCTGCCATATCCTTGTTTCTGATAAGAAACAAGAAGACTGGAGAAATCCAAGGGTGTTGTGCAAACAAATTAATCATATCTGACACTTTTGTCTTCACTATGCTGGTCACTGTATGCCCCAGGGAAGCAAATGACTGGAGCCTCAAATGACTTAAGAATTGATTGAAAGAAAAACAAACAGTATATTGGTAACCTGGGAAGCGTTAATAAAACAGCTGTCTCAAAGAATAAAAGTAAATAGTTAAAGCTTCAAAAAAAAAAAAATTGGAGACGGCTGTGTGTAATGTAACATATTGGGGAAGGGAGTGCTTGAAACTACAGATGGCAAGTCTCAGGTGAAAAGTGCTTCTGGCATCATGGGCTTGTTCTTGGATTTACAAATATGGCTCTAAGAAATCTACAGAACTGGAATATATATGCTTACACAAATACCACTTGTGGAAATACAAAGAAACAAACAATGGGAAACAACTATCTCCTGCAATCTTACAGGAAAGTATTAATGTAC
This sequence comes from Discoglossus pictus, assembly GCA_027410445.1. Lineage (NCBI taxonomy): Eukaryota > Metazoa > Chordata > Amphibia > Anura > Alytidae > Discoglossus > Discoglossus pictus. Next base: position 365,376,947 of record CM050163.1, on the reverse strand, counting down.
AGATTGCTTTTTGATCCTGGGGAAATGGATGTTAGTCGTAGTCACTGATATCTGTAACAGAAGCATTGAATAAAATAAAAACAAGTTTGGTAACGTATAAATCTTAATAATTCCCAGAGGTTTCTTCTTCAAAACTATGTGGTGCAAAGTTTCTTTCAAAGCTATGTACCACAAAGTCCTCAACAGTATAATTTTGTATATAATATGCAGTAGCATTTATTCTTAAAGGACACATGTATGCTCATACTCAGATAGTGACAGTGATGGCTTACATTGCACCAACATTTTAGGTGTGCAGAACAAATGTTGGATTTCTATCTTCTAAGGAATTGTGGATCTCATTGTAATATTTAGAGCTATCAATGTTATATGGAGGGAAAAAGAGCTATTAACTCTGCCTAGGTATGTGGTGAGAATTTCCTGAAAACAACATATCAATAAGTTACTCAGACATCATAGGGAGCGACTGTCAATGTCACAGATTCAAAAGGTGTTCCGGCACCTTATTAGTTGGGGTTAAGGCCACTATTTGTAATGTGTAAAAAAGGAAAATTCCAAGTTGGGGTACACATATATAGTTATATACAATGAAATACTATATATGTATGTATATATATATATATATATACTTTGTGTATTTTGTTTATTGTGCTCTTTTGCCCACCATAAGTTAAATGATGTTAATTGGTTTCCCGCAAAATCCAGAGCACTAAATAGATAACAGCCCCACAATGGTGAGATCCATTTAAGATAAAAAAAAATGTTTGTGGGTAGGTCTACTAACTCCAGCAAATCCATGCTGTGCTTGGCATGAAAATGGTGTTATTGTGGCAGGCATATGATAAAAACAGCCATGTATAAAGTGGTATTGGTTTAAAAAGTGAAAATGCATTGTGGGCTCATTTGCATGTTCCCACCCAGTTTCCCAGAGTGCAGTGCAAAAGCTGAATTTATTGAGATTTTCAGTAGAAAATACCTGTTTTTACTTATTATTAGATGTCCAAATATAAATATATTGTTACTATATATAGTATACTATACGTATGATTTCCCCCCCCCCCACAAATATGTTTGCCCAATAAAGAAGAAATCCCTATATACTGCAATACTGTGATTAATCATCTCGATTACTGCACACTCAGGGCTACCTCACGTTTTATATATATATATATATATATATATATATATATATATATATATATATATATATATGTGTGTGTGTATTAGATGTTTTGAAAGTAATAGCAACTAAGACTTGTGGCATATATATATATATATATAGACAATTAAGAAAAGCTAAACAATGAAAGAGGTTATTCTGCTGCTAACAAAAGCAGGGTTAGCTTGAACACTGAATATTAAAGGCAAAAAAATCATTTAAGTCACCTCCTAAGTAATATTTAAATATATTTAATATGTGCTGCTCCGAGCCAATGAATTATGAGTTTAAAACCTATTAAAATGTAATGTTTTTTTCCTGAGCTGAGGGGAGAGAGATTTAAATCCACTGAATTTTAATATTTCAGCTTGAGCTGCAGGAGGTATAGAAAGTCCAAATGAACTATTCCATCAGCAGCATTCAAGCATGAACATTTTAATCAGTTTTACTTCCTTGGAGTTCTCTAACACAGTTTACGCTGTCATTCTGAAAGCACTTAACACAGAGAGTGTGAAAAACCACCAAGGCTTGTTATTGCCTTCACAATTGATGGCAAATAATTTTGCAGACTTCCTATCATTAAAATGTCACTGCTAAAAATGGAGGTTCAGCATTTCTGGTGCTAAAATGCTTTTTCGCTTGGACACCACATACCTGTTCAGATTATTATTTTTTACATACATACGAAATGAAGAAAAAAATAAAACACTATTATGAGTTCTCCTCATCCTTTAATTGCAAGACAGAATGAGAGAAAGCCATTTTCCCTAAATGTGCCATTTGATGAGACAGGAACACTTTCTTTTCCCCCATTGTGCAACTCGTAGACGTTTGGCCTTTCCATACAATAGAACTCAAGTGCCCACACATCCAAAATAGAGCTTTTACTACATATAGCTGCCATGTTTCAACAGCTATTTATTATAGAGGAATAAAAAAAATCTTGCAAAAGAAAATGTGTTGTTTTTTGTAAAAAAAAAAAAGGGCTTTTACACCTTTACCTAAAGAAAGATTTTTATAAATTCGCAATATAAACAGTTTTCCACATGATATTTGCCTTGATAATTTTTTTCTATAGTAAAGTGTTTAAATATTATATGAATTGGTTTGTATTTTAACTCATCAATGAGGCAACATCAGGAAGAATTGGGGTGAAGGGCTGTGTGATAGATCATGGCTTATTGCAGCTATTCAAGGCAAACCCCTTCATTGTATTCACTAAGATTAATAAATTGAAATGAGGCACACAATTCTTGCATTAAATCATCACCCACTTTATAAATTTATCACTGTAGCAAGTACATGCGTGACAAGATATGTGTTGATGGGTAATTGCTATTTCACAAGCTCAATTAGAAATACATCTTATTAATATGAAAACGAAATGTTCGGTGTGAGTTAAGTATTATATGTTATGCCTAGGTTTATTACGGATTTGTTACCTCCCTTGATTTCTATTTTAAAAGAAACTCGTTTGTATTAAAATAGGAATCAGGTGCCAAATAGCACACATAATACATTAATAAACATATGTATAACTTATACAATACAGGTAGTAAATATACACTTACAAAATGAATTCTAATCACAGGAATAGACACTATGTTTCAGATTGTGATGTTGTGTAGGTATTTTGAAGTGAATGGAGTTATATTTAACATTGCACTACATCCTATAGAGCAAACTATATAGTGCTGTCTATGGTATGTATCTCTATTTTAATTCAGACATAGACTCACTCCTAAATTCATTACTGTGCTCCTAAGATTCAACTTAGTCAACTCCTTATATTGTTTATACAAATGTATTGTATAGAACCACTTCTGGATTGCTACCTTGTCATGGTGAAGGGGCTTATGTACCTCTATGAAGCTGTGAACTATATCATGTAGGGTCACCCAAGATGGGCAGGTCATAGTAGATAGATCAGACAATTTATGGTGCACTGGAGAAGGAACAGGCAACCCACTCTAGTATATTTGCAATAAAACCATATGGATAAGCACAAACACAGACAGATGTGCCTGGCGTGCTTCTTCCATATGGTCAATCAGAGTTGGACACAATAATTGTATAGAACAGGCACTTCTGTTCTCAGAATAATTTCCTCTCTTCAATCATACTTTTGGACCTTACTGTAGCAAAATGCCCCAGATCAGTCCGGTATAGCCCCACACACACACCCTTTTGTAGCTTGAACACTGTACAGTAACTCATTTGATCTAATATCCAGGTAGCAGTTGCATAAAGCATGGATCAAACTATGTAAGAGTACTGTAAGAAACAGGCCCTTTGGCACGGAAAAGGTTAAATGTTTACAGAAGCCATGAATGCAACTTTCCCTGCAAGCTATGCCATAAAACGTGTTAGGGGCTGTAATAATTAGCCGGTCACCAGAAATCCTTGCCCTACTGAGCAGCACCGGTGCAGTCTTGCAGAACTGCTGCTGCCTAACCAGCCATAACAACCATTGTCAAGGCCAGAAGCACAGGGCAAACATACCTAAGAAGTGGAGCGAAGCAGAACACAATACTTACAGCTATCCAACCCTATTAACTATGTTTTATCAACTGATAAGCCACATGTATTACTGCATCAGAGACAAATGACACTTGTCTGTATTAAATTGCACCACGTCAACGATGTGAAGGTTGGGTGTAAAGTTTTAACATAAAGCATTTATTTTATTTAGGATATTTACGTATTTAAAACAATTACATTTAAAATGGCAACTGCAGTTTTATATGAATTATACCTGAAGAACTATATTTATATTTATATATGCAACCAATCTGCTATGGCATCTACTATGTTCTGACAATCTACATTCACCGGTGGGAGGAGATTTTGAATGCAGAGCTACAGTGCAAATTTGAAATCAAAAATTGTCAGTGATCTCACTAGCAATGGAAATATCATCAGTTTACAAGGACACACACCCTGCTTGGAAAGTAACTGACAGAATCAACTCAGTAAGTTAAATGGCACACCACACAAAAGAATAATTAAATATAAAAGCTAAATATTTAAAGGTTTTGTTTATTTATTCATTCATTCATTTATTTAATTAAAGAAACATGTTGCCCATTACCACGTGGTTGTGTTTCTGCCCAGGCCTGGTGCAGCACATTTACAGGGGGCAGCAGGATGCCTAAATATGCCATTCAGTATATTGAAATATGTTTTTATATACAGTGATATCTCTGTCTGTGTCTGTGAACCTGGTAGTTTCTGACAATATATATATATATATATATATATATATATATATATATATATATATATATATATATATATATATATATATATATATATATATATATATATATATATATATAAAGGTGCAAGTGTTGAGTGGAGACAGACAAATCTGAATGGACAAGGGCAGCATAAAATCATGCATTCTCAAGCTTAGTTCTTCAAAAAGCTTATACAAAACATGTCACTACATGGGTGCTTTCACATTTTAGTTGCTATAAATCTTTGTTTCTGTACCTTGTGAACCAACGAACATTCCATTAGAACTCATGAATGCACAGGCAGATGTACCTGTCACATTCCCATAGCACAGATATAAACTTCTTGCATATTCAAGATGTCCTCCCACCTCAGAAAGTTGATCATTAGAAACTAAAATGATAGATTGTGCTTCTGCATAATTGCATATAAAAGTAATAAACGAGAAACTGTATTCTTTTTTTTTTTACATTCTAAACATTTTTTGTGTAGAAATTCAAAAGGCGATATTTTAAATGTATGACCACAGTGGTCATTTAAATATATAACTGACATTTTACACAAAAAAAACTATACCTAAACTTTACAATTTTTCTTTTGTGGGTAATCTCATATTTGTAATAGATGCACATCAACATATTTGTCTTTTTTACAGTAAACATTATTTTTAAGCCAGACTAAATACTCAGTAGATGTAGAAGAATTGGCAGCTAAATAGCAGATGAGATTTAATACAAATAAATGTAAAGTTATGCATTTGGGAAGGAAAATAAGGATGCAATTTATAATCTTAATGAAACAAATATAGGGTTATAAATATAGAGATAGAAAGGGATTTGTGAGTGTTTATGTATATCCACTAATATTACAGTGCTCAATGCCAAGCAGCAACTGCAAAGGCAAGTAAAATGTTAGTATGTATTAAGAGGGGCATGGAAGCAAGCAAAGAAAATATCCCAGTGATAGTTTGATACATTGTATGCCTTTCAAGGGCTCTACCAGAATGCCTGGAAACCTTAAAGGACCATTATATGAATTTACACTGAATCCCTCTAGAGTGACTCAGCAACAAAGGGGAATGTAGTCTCTACTGGAGCTGTAACATTCACAATGCAGTACAATTGTTTCTCCTTTCTGTAAAAATGTATCACTGAATGGAGAGGAAGTCTTTGCTTAGCTATGTACCCTATATGAGCCGTATGTTTTTACATTTACATTTACATAGAATCCCCCTAGAGTGGCTCAGCAGCAAAGGAGGAATGTGGTGCTTGATCAGAGCTGCAACAAAAAAACCTAGTACACCCTCATTTGGAATAAGGCACAGAATGCAACACAAATCCCCAATATACCCTTATTGGGTGCAGAATTATGGGCATAACTTTGAAAAAGGCATTGGATAGCTGGTAAAACTTGACAGTACTATCTAGTCTCACAGTAATGTGTGTGTTTCCTGAGCTAGTTTATCAATCCATAAAACACAAGCTTGTGAGTGTACATACTAATCCCAAGGCCTTGATGTTACTCTATGCCACGTAACAGGGCTGGATAAGAGGAGAGTTTTTAGACCACTTGTATGTACAGAAGAAAAAAAAATCACATAAAATGATAAGAATGATTATATTAAACTAGCGAATTGCCCGTCAAAAAATGACGGCAATGAAATAGTAAGGTAGCTAATGCTGTTTAGTGTGTAATAATGAAATATATAATACCTTAATAAATGAATATACTTTACCTATTTTAAAGCATTGTGTGGAAGAGCTGTGAATGTGTTTTGATGTTGCTGCAGCATTAGTGGTGTGGATCTGCTGTGTAAGCGTGCTGAATGTGTGCAGTGTAACACTGTGCATGCGCGAGCCCAAACCGTTGTCGTGTACTTCCGCATTGGCGTAAAATGGCGAGTAATGTGTGGTATACGTCTGTATCGGAATATCCGTAGGTGTTTTGTGGTGTTTTGCGAGTTTCTTGTGGTGTTTTGCGAGTTTAGAGTGCTGTAGCCTCGTTTTCGTTTTGTTCGGCGGCCATTTTTTCTCTCGCTTCGATTTTTTTTTAGTCTCTAAACTGTTTTATTTCGAGTAAAATCGAGGTGTAAGTTGTATTTTTGAGGTGCTGGGTGCTCCCTCTTGGTGTAGGTAAGTTTTTTATGTATGTGGTGTGTGTATGTATTGTGTTTTACATTTTGTAATGTTCGCGAGTTGCGTCCGAGTGTTGCGAGTCCGTAATGTGTGTGAACGTGTGTCGTATGTTGTTTGCGAGTGTCGTAATGTGTGTGTCGTACTGTTTGGGTTGCGACGTGAAGTTTGCGAGGGTCGCAGTTGCTGGCATGGCGCGCCTACGGCGCTCCATGCCAGCAACTGAGGCCCTCGCTTTGCGAGGGTCCTCAGTTGCTGGCAAGGAGTGCCTTCGCTACGCGAGCCCGCAGCGTTAGCAACAACTCGTACGCTCACAACTATATATGTGATGTCTTGAAGTAACAGAGAACTTACATTTTTAGGCAATGATCCAATATTAAGATCAAGAAATGAAAATATGTTTAAATGTTACCAGATCTTCTTGAAACTATATTGCTAACAAAATGTTTATTTTTGTGTTCTACAATTGTATTCAAAATATGCTACTTATTTTTGTTTAACTTAAAAAAAATTCAGAAGTTTAAGGAAAACACATTTTTTTTCTCCCAGAGTGTTCACCGTCTGCAAACAAATTGTTGTTTGAAATCTGCAGTTTGAGAATCAGCAGTGCAGAACATGCAATCTGTTCCAATAGCAGGCTCAATATGGGAAAATGCATAGCAATGAATACAAACACTTGCTCAATGTGTATTTTTTATCCTATTATTTGTTATGTGATATTTTGTTGCAGTCTAAAAAAAAATCTATGAACAGTAGTAGGCGAAAAAAAACCTAGGTTAATTAACTAATTTTATTCTTCTCAATATAAATTGTCTTATTGACTTTACAGGGTCCCCTTACTTCTAAGAATTCCCCAGAGTAATTATTTTTCACCTTTTGAAACTGCCCCTCTCATCCTGTTCTCTCTCATTTAGTGTGCCATGTTACACAGCTGTGACTTAAGGCCACACCCACAGAAATGGGCTTCAAAATACTAGTTCAAATCTGTGCATGCAGACCCACAGCAGGCTACTGTTTTCTTGCTACACTTTGGACCATATTGGTCAATTGAGTACACATCATCTGCTATTTAAGAACTAATATTGCTCTCTTGTGTAAAATGCTCATCAGAAAACATCAGTATAAACACACTTTTCATTTTTTGTAGTTAAAAAATGTAATATTTAGGGAAAAACGTAATAAACATTCTTTTTACCACTATCTTGAATGTGTTGCTCTTCCCATCTATTTAAATGTCCTCACTGTTGTTGGCAGATAGTTAAACTTTTCTTTTTACAATTCCAAGATGGCCGTTCTGATATGGAATTTTCAAACAGGGCCATATATTTACATGGCTGTGGATAAAATGTCTATTCAACCTAAGCCTTTAGATAGTAATTGGCAAATGACTAATCTTGTGGGGTACTTTGGGAGAAAACACTTCTTACAAGACTTGAAGCTCAAAACAGGGGCCTTCATTTTCTGCTTGTTGTCATTATTGTATATTGTTTATTTCCTTGTTCTTCTCCCCTGTAAAGCGCTACAGAATATGTTGGCGCAATACAAATAAAAGATAATAATAATAAAATAATAAGCCAGGGATTTTACTACACTCAGCCACCAACAATGGTGACAGGGCATAAAAAAAGCATATTCAAGATGGCAGAAAAAGGAGAGATTTTCTCTGTAAATGAAGTATTTTCCTAGCAATGTATATGAACAGTATGTCTTAAAAAAAATAAAAAAAAACATACAATGGTACTTTAACTTTGAGTGTGTCTAAACTGTATTACATTTTGATCTGAATGCTTTTATACAATGCAAGTGTATTTAGACTGGTACTTTAGTAAATGAAAAACTGTCATACAGCATTGTATGAAATGTAATGTTTCACTGCGGTGCACTAATGCAAAATTGCCACGTTTTATCTCAGAATTTCTGAAGACTATTTGTATGAATAGATGATTTTATTCTGCTTTTGTTTAATCACTTCCTGAGAGTTCAAGCATGATGATGATATGCTATTTTTTATCTATCAATAGGGGAAGGAGTCGGGGAGGAGGTAAAAAGGTCAGAAATATGTGTTAAATAACTGAATGTGATTGAAATTGACACCCATTCGCACTCACAGATGTAGAAGCAAGCAGCTTGCATCGATAGATGCAAGAACTATATTGGGAATGTCTCCAAGATCCAGCTGAGACATTAACAATGTTTTTTTTTTATTAAAAAATAGCTTTATTTCTTTTTGGCTGTATAATTATATAATTAGTCAGAATCAACAATTTCAACCTTCATTTTAATTAAATTATTGGCCACCTATTACTTGCATAAATTCATATCTTAGCCATTTTAACTATTATGTGTATCTTACTTTCTTACACAAATATTATTGCATACTGGAGTAAGGGGTGACAGAAAGGTCTTGCACTCTTAAGGTCTACCTCCCACTTGTGCATGAAGGGCTTGCAGTATATGTAATTCATGACAAAACACAGCATCCTAAGATTTGTCTCTTTTTTTATTGGGGAACTTCACAGGAAATAAAAGGTTACTCTTTCTCCATTTATAACCCTTAATTGACTAGCAGTATTCTCCTGTGGTCAAAGGGGCACTGAATGGAATAAGAAATAGCCCATTAAACACAGGCCACAATCAGAACATTGAACTCTACCTCCGTCAGCAAGGATCAGAGAGTGCTGATTTCCTTGTTAAAAGACAGAGGCATAATTGAAGCAATATCTTCACTTCAGATTGATTATTCGGCGACCCTTATCCACATCTTCACTCAGCAATTTGAATTTTAATGAAAGTAAATGGAATAATTAGCATTTCAAAGTGTGTTTGATACACTGAATGAAAGAGGAAAAGACTTTTATGTATAATCTATACACAAAAGAAAAAGCATTTGGGTGGGGGCGAATAAGAAAAGTACAGTTGTAGTGCCTTCATTAGAATAACTTAGCGGCTTGCACCAGCTGTATAATTATAGATGTGAATAATGTGTTATTAAACCATGATTTCTCACCTCTACATTGTGATGTGAAACAGACAATATTTCATTGTTTTTCTTTCTTGCATTGTAAATGTAAACAGAATGACTGCCCAGATCCGCCGTCTGACAGAACATGTTAATACAGCTGCCATTAGTAGTGCTAACATATGGGACAATTTACTTTTTATTTTCTTACATTTTTTTTTTTTATTAAGTAAAGGCTGAAGGGGGAAGGGTGGGAGAGGCATGAATCAGTGCATTAGTGTTTGTCTGGTTTTATTTAACTTGTGTGAGAAGAGATCAGCCTTTGTCAGGTCATGATGTCACCCACAAAATTACACAGGATGCGTTTATTCATTATACTTCGCAAACTGATTAACTGCTAGAAAGGGCCCACAACAGATTGCTCTATTCATGCATAAAGGAGCATGCATTTTATACTTTTTTAACTCAACACATTTTTATTTTGTATATAGATATGCAATAATTCAGTCAATACTTTGGCCAAAACCAACGTTCAAAATGTAGTAAAATAGTTTTTCCTTTCACTGAATGGAGATGAATTATTTGGCATTGCTATGTACCCAGACAGAATTAGATATCTACCATGATTTATGGAGTAAACTCCATACCAAGCAATATTCACTGATACACAAAGTTTGAATGGATGAAACCTTTTTTTCAGTTCCTACGTCATTCTATGTAATCGATATACTAATATGTAATTCAGTGGTTTCAGATGACTAGTGGGAAACCAAATTAAAAGGACACGGTAGTGGTACTAGCACAGATATTTAGAGTTATGGGACCTTTTCTGTTTTGTCCACGCCAGCAGTGGCGTGCAGTGGCCAGTAGGTGGGGAGAACGTGGCTCGACAAGACTTTGTTCAATTTGTTCTTACGGTTAGATTTAGGGGTTAGGGTTTAAGGTTAAGGTTATGGTAGTAAAAGATGATATGCTTTACACATTGGGCCACTATTTTACTCTGTAAAGCTTAACATCTGCCTCTACCCTAAACCTAAAACTCACTCTAACAACAAATTGAACAAAGTCTTGGCAAAGCACTGTCACACCACCTACTGGCTGCTGCATGCTACTGCTGGTGGGGAAGGATCAGGAAATATCTGAGTTATTAATTATATTTCTATCTGCTTGCCTATAGGTCAGAGCTTTCCAAGCCATGTGTCGCGACACGTTAGTGTGACGGCTGCAATGTGTAGGTGTGTTGCGCAAATGCAATTTATGTATTTGTTCATATCTCTTATAAGAGGTTAGTTTAACCTCCAGTTTGAATTACTGTGTCGCAAAATGACGCAAAAAACATGAAAAGTTTGGAAAGCACTGCTGTAGGGGGTTGCCATTTTGGCACTCTCCCTCATGATGTGGCAGGCTACAAGCTGTCAATCTCCATACAGCAGATCTAGGTATACAGTATGGAAGCGATTGGATCACATGATCATGCAGTCCCGCCTCCAGCTGCAGGCGTTAGCATCACATGACTGTGTGGTCCAATAGGACTGTGTGGATTGTATTAGAAAATGCAATATGGAATTTATACTGATCACACTTTGAGTGATAGGAGGAGGGAGAGAGGTCAATATAGGTGAGCAGAGAGAGAAGTGTGTACATATACATGCATACACACACTAATATATATATACAAACCATTACAGGTTTCATATAATTTATCCTAATGATTATGAATGATTATTTTTTTGTTTGCTCTGGGATCAATGTAAACATAATAATAAATCCAATAACATTTAGCATTAATTCTATCTATGGTTGCTTAATGGCGATGAAGCCATGTGAGTTCATTTTACTTCTGTTCTCATAAACATACTGATAAAATCATCAACTTGTTAAAATGGTAATATCGTCAGTGACAGAGATGGCATGCAGCCACAGCTGAGCTACTTCCAGACACTGGTATGTCTTTTGGCCAAATCCCATTAAAATCATGTAATGATTACTTTATGGTTGACACTGCATGTAAGGTGATGACTTGCAGTGGGCAATCAGTAGAAAAGTGTCTTATTTCAGTACACATTGCTGTATTTCTCCTGGAGCAAAGTTGATGGTATAAGTTGTGTTCTTGTTATTTTTTAAAGCACATAATTTGCAGGGAATGGTAAACATTTGTCGTTTATTAAGCCATGTTTGAATAGTAGGATTTAAAGGCAAATTGAAATTCCTAATCCTTAGCACCAGTTCTTTCAATAGCACTAATTAAAATCCCAGTAGTTTGCAAAGGACCTTCCTATTGAGATTGTAGCTCAAACTAGGCAATTTCCGCTCACAGTAATGATTAGTTGTATATTGGGAGTTTTGGAGCCAGGCCTCCTAAAATTTGCCATGCTGGCTCCTAAATATTCTTTCACAGTATAATGCCTGTCTCACTCTTAAAAAAAATCTTCCAGGCTCCTAAGTTTTAGCTATTTTTGTCCACCTCTTATAATTAATATATGTATTTTTGTTCTACCAATTATCAAGTCCAGTTATTTCAAATTAAATTGTAAATATGGACTATAGTATTTTACATAGAAATGGAAATGCTCACTTTACACACTTGGACATGTGGCTTGTGGTTTAATGTCTCTTGTGATTTAACATAGATTATCAGAAGTATTTTCCATTCAATCAATCTTTTTTTCCTGTTTTTTTATTTATTTTGTCTTGTGCTTGTGATTATTGTTTTATCCTTAGACTGGTACTATCATATTATCTATTCAGGGCCAATGTATTTTAAGACATATTACTTTGTTTCTCTTCATTGTGAATTCAAAATAATATAAAATTAGCCTTTGCTTGGTATGGATCTAGAGACAATCATAAGATTGCTTCATTATATTTAGAACCACGTTAAAATTATGCAAACAAAAATATGAAAGTTCACAACTGAGAAAAAAAAAACTAAATTAGGTAACAAGCAAAAAAATAAATAAATTGCAAAACAAAGATCATTTTAAAATAAGATAAAACACCAGACTTTAATTTGTTGGTGTAAAATATCAATCCCCACTATAAAAATGAGCTATAATGGAAAGACAACATACCCCAATGATTGCGTTCAGTTCTGCCATGGTCACTTGCTTGGCACGCTCCACAGCCTGTACCACTTGCTGCTGGTGCTAAAAATGAAAACAAAACCAGATAAAAAATAGTTTGTTTTCTGCTCCATAGCACATAGGCTTCCCTCTCTTGTGTACTCCTCCTACCTATTAAAACGACAGGTATACGGATTGGTAATATTCCAGCTAGCGGCCCTCTTGGAGCCTCCATTAAGGCAACGATACAATATACCTAAATTTCTCTGAAGCACTTCCCTCATTCCGCAATGTTTCCTTTTATAGGACCCTCCCCACAGTGTATAAACACAAAGGCACCTATAAAAAGTTTATGGTTTCACACTTTCACTTCAGCATCATGTTAAAACATCCAGAATCATGCTCTTCCAACCTCAGGACATCTTTTCACCAGAAACTTTCAAACCACATGTAGACTTCTCTGTATGTATACATGGAATTTATGAAACATGCAGGACACATTTAGTTAAATGGATACTGTCCTTCATTAGTATTTTAGGCTATAAAAAGGACATTGTGTATTTAAAGAACCATTATATGGTCCAAATTGTGTTTCTTGGTAATAAACATATTTTCTATTTATTCTGATAAAAATAATAAATCTTTTTGAAAAACAAACAACCCAAAAAAAAAAGTTTACCCTGCTAATAGCTGGTTTACCCACCACTTTTAAGATGGGGCTCCCCCCATCTATTACAACGGAGGCAGAATGTTGAGGACATTTGTTTATACTCTGCCTTTTTGCAATGCACAGATTAGGTGGCAGAGGAAAGTACTTGTGTTCCACACTATGCCACAAGAAAAGATGGGCGGAGCTCCAGTCTGAAGATTGTATGAGAACCAGTGATTTTTTTTTACCCTTAAGATTTGTCCAAAATATTGATTGCTATCTTTGTAATATAAGAATTCAAAACGACTGCTCAGATTCCTTGTATTTAATGCTTGTGTCATTGATGACATCACATGCAAATGTACACACAAATGTACTATTTGTTTACTGTACTCAGTATGGCGGAGGGCTTCTCTCATTCTTTTGCCCACCATAAGCTAAATTAATTTACTTCTCACAAAATCCACAGCATGAGTTACGACCCAGCCCCACACTGATGACATCCTAAAGATTGAAACAGTACTCGGTACATTTCCCGATTCATGCAAATCCATCCTATGCTATGCTCAAAAGCTATGCTATAATGGCAGACATATGCTACAAAGGAGAGCAAAATGGTTTTGGATTAGATAGTGAAAATTAATTGTGGGCTCATTTGCTTGTTTCCCAGAGTGCAATGCAAACACAGTATTTTTTACGGTTCTGGGAATAACATTATTAACTTATTACTAGGCATGCAAATGTACACACAATTTCTTTCTTGCTGTTCTTTGTATAGTGGGTGGCTTATATCTCTATCGTGCCCACTATAAGCTAAATTAATGTGTGGTTGATAACCTTCATAGATAGAGCCTGGACTTAGTTTAGTAAAGATAAGGGAGTAAGCACTGACTAATCAGTTTGATATCACTGAGTATCAAAAATATGAACACAGAGTACTGTGCAGAGCTCCTCTACTGACAGCAGAGAGTATATAACCACAGTGCAGTGACACAACTAGGCTTACCCTAGAAATGTTGTTATCTGTTGTCTGTTTGTATTATATACAATACAGTTTTTTGTTTTTTTAAAGCATATAATGTATCATTATAAACAACTGCTGGCAGCTTTCTTTTAAGGACTTCATGTTCCAGCCCAGATTAACTGCACACAGTGGGAACATTATTTACAGTGAAAATCTGGACCTGACTTAGATTTCCTTACATGCTTTGGATGTCAATGGGGTTGTTGTCATTTTCTTTCCAGCCATAACATTAAAGTCCCATGGTCATCATGTAAAAGCATGAAGTCTAATGAGTTCTCAAGTTAAAAAAACACTGAAGAACTGTATATAGAATGTATTCCAATATATGTGGAATCTACCATTTTGGTTCCTTCTGTTCAACTTTCTTAGATGGGATGAGACACTGAACGCCCGGAAAGTTTCTATCTGCACAATAGAAATGTGGTAGCTAAAATTGTAGTGCTCATTAGATTGTAAGTTTGTGAGTTTCCAGTCTTGCAAGGTGCTTTAGTGAAAGCTCTAGATTCTAAACTCAAAGACAGGGCTTTCCACTCTTTGCAATGTGCCAATTTAGTTTTACCTTGTACTTAACTCTTGTTTAGCACTACAGAATATGTTGGCGCATTAGAAATAATGATAATAATAATAATAGTACTATCAAAAGAAGTATGGAAAGCTTGTTAATTTACAGTTGTGGCTCTCGATTTATTATGCCCTGCCTGCGAAATCGTGTGTACTTCCTGATTTATGCACTCTACAAGTGGATAATCCGGCACCCCGACACTAGTGCGTTCACCAACAGCGCGCAAGTTGATTTTCTTCATGACTCAGTGTACAGATCTCAGATTTTACAGATGGATGTTTAGGTCAAGTGCATGATCCCGAGATCCCTTCTGTCGGACAGTAAGGTGCTCTGTAAAAAAAGAGCCAATAATAATTTGGGACCCCCTCCACAGACTTTCCCCATGGAGACAGGACGTGGATAATGCCACAATGAATGTGAGATCCGCCAGCTGGACAGATCAGCATAGAACCCTAGGAGAGGGGGCAATATGTATTAATAATAATAAAATGCTGTGTACTCAGGCCCCCTCCTTGGGACACAAGGCTCAAAATATTAGCAGCTTATTGTATGGCGATATGATGGACCTGGGCTGGGATGCAGGGTGGCGCGCAAAGGTTGGGATGCCGTTGGTGCGCGCATCCGGCGGCGCGCTGGTGACGGCGCGCTATTGGTGAGTGCACCATGGTCGTGCTACCAGATAATTATGTTACCATTGTTTGCCATTACAATGTAAATAAATGTTTGAAAAGTAGATTTGGATAATTTTCCTCTGTATTAGATAGATTCATGCACATATTTACAAGACCTAGCTACAAGCATAGCTGCATTGTTTTGGGATTTTATTAATCTTCCCTATATAAATGCAATTTCCTTATTATACTATGTAGTGTCAAGCACTAGGGAATCTCAAAGTCAGACATTTAGTTACAAGACCCAATAGCTAAACATAGAGCGGTTTCTGGATATGCACTGATGTACATATCCATCCAAGTTGGATTGATGGAATAACACACAAGTTCTGTCTTTAGACATCCAAATGCACATATCCTTGGAAACTGTATGCTTCGAGGACCTGTGGTAGAATCTGGCCTGTTTCAAACATGAACAGAAACAGAAGTACACCATTGTGTACTTTATGGTTGCTTTAATGACTTCATGAAATGGCCAAGCTAAAAAAGTGGTTTACCACAGCTCACTGGGGCCGAGAGCAAATGGTTTAATTGCTCATAAAATGTATCACCATAATATATATTAAACTTTTGAGTTCAGGCTATTGCAGAGATCTGCTGAGCAGCTCGTCTGCGCCAGTATTCAAAGCAGAGAGGTCTGTTGCCTCCTGATGCTACTGGTTGCAGCTCAGAAGCCACAGCTAATTAGAACAGCTGCAGAACTGATAATATACTCATGACACAAAAGGAATTTATCACCACTCTTGTTGCCCTTATCTACAGTACATCTATCATAGTGTACAATACCCATGTAGTTGTGTTTGCATATGGAGGCACCTGGATATATAAATATGTATATTAAATATATATTCTGCACAGAAAAAAAAGCCTCATTGTCGACACAGAACTGAAACAGCGCCCATCTTGTTATACTTCACACCAAAAATATGGGTCAAAGCAAAAATCTCTGCTACGTCGTTAAAAATAAAGTTTCACACACTAGCAAGAATGGAGAAATATAAAATAAACATTATATGTCTCTGTCATTTTGATTAGATCATTTTTTCATCACCAGACTATCCGCTTTGCGAGCATATCAGAGTGGGAAGCAACGGGATTGAAGTATCAGTTAATGAGGCGGAATTAAAGTCAGCATAGGCCAATTAGGAGAAATATGGTACAATCTGTTCAATAAAATACAAGAGAAAAACCACAAAAGGAACAAAACAAAATGAAAGACTGACTCTACATACAGACAGATATACATACATAATTTCACACATGTATGACTTCAGTATCATGGCACAAAACCACAGATAATAAAAACAGAATGCAATATTAATGCTCTATAAACTTCTAAGCATGTTATTGGTGCAGGCCATACACATAGATATAAACAATTATGCACACACTAAATGGGACATGGGATTGACAATGTGAAGCTTTATGTTTTAACAGACACAAAACAGAAATATTCAGCCGTCACCATTAAACCACCTGTTTAATACAAAAGAAGAATGATATACTTTACAGATATGTAATATACCAGGGGACTAAGTAATAAATATCAGTGTATACATATTTTCAATTAAATATAATTAAAAAAGTTGAGCTTTTGTTAGAAAAGTTACATTGAAAACAGCTTTTTTTTAGTTAGCGTTCACCCATTTTCTTTAACAATGTTTTGCAGTACCCACATTTGCCCATTTACTGCAAAGCTTTAGTAGCAGATTGTGGGGGTATGTGCTGCACAGCCAACCTGAAGATGAAAAAAAATATGGGCCGGTCTCCAGCATATAACGGTACACGGAAAAGTTGTTTATGCTGATTTTACTACTGGACTGGTTCTTTCATCATGTATCATTGATGCAAACTGGAGTTACATATTAAATACCATAAGGCTTTTAAACCCCGAAAGACTCACTTATTGGAAAGAGCATGCAACAGTATAGGTAATAAAGTAAAATTTTTCATTCAACTAAAAAATTAGCAACAACGAAGGTGAATAATGTAGTGTATATATAATTACACCAATATTTTCCCTAGTGCTATTTCGAAAGGTAAAGTAAACAAAGTAGTTACTGTAAGCAAGTATATTATTTTTATGTATCACTTTTGAGATGGAAACCTCAGAGTTTAATACCAATACGTTACTTAATCCATGGTCTTTCACCTCACACTGTGGAAAATCTTACTGCTCTAATCACACCTTGGTACAGTCATTTATCTCTGGTGGCCGCAACAGCTATATAATGCACTTCTGCTGGAGAATACACTGCTTATTTCTAACCCACATCCTCCGCCCCCTCAACTTGCAGACAGACTCGGATGTAGAGGACAGTTTCAAGTGTTACGTGACACAGAAGCACACGCTTAACCTGTTCCAGGCCTGCTGTAGCTAAACAGATGCTCACCTCTTCATCCTCTCTCACATTACCTCTATCCGGAGTTACACGAGAACACTCTATGTTTCTCAAGGCTGGGTCTTTTCACAATTAGTTTAATTGCCACTGTGAGAAGGAGGAAATTCCAACCGCCATGTTGGTGTGGATACATTTATTAACACCACTCACCACTATTAATATATAGATAGTAAACAATCAAAATTCAAACCTTAGTGTATACATATATTTTATTTATTTACCCACTGTGGAAATGGATATGATGAGTAGTTAACAGACTTTTATAGGATATTTTTTCTTGAAATGAAGACCAATATCAGCTTGTGTTTGTCCATTCCATAGTTTCCCACTTCCCAAAGAGCTATATCTATGTGTTATTCCATGTCCATTTAAGAAGCTGGTAACAAACTATGTCAGAGATGTGTGATATAAACCATACAACTTGGGTAACGGTCAGCTTGTGCCCACATTTTGCATTTGACTTGCATAATAGGAACATGAAAAAAGTACAAATGAATAACTATCAGATAATTGTTAGAAGCAGCCCTGGAACAACCACTTCTAGTATTGGGCCTCCACTTTAATTTTTTCTTACCTGGATTTTTAACATACATTAAAACGGTCCATTCCAATGTCAGGATGTTATTTTTCCTACCTCCTGCCTAGGTATTGTTATCGTATTCCCTTCAAGGCATTATCAAACTACTGGAAGGTAGGTCATTTCTATAACATAATGAATAGAGGCTGAAATTAAGTAGAGTGATGGTGCGGTTAGTCTCAAACAATTAAGCTCTACTTTGTAGTACATTGTGGATAGAATACATGATTTTGGTACTACTGTAGTATTTACAAGCAGTTGAAGCAGTAAAATGTTATCTCTGGCCACAGTATGGTGGTGAAGGTGGCAGACCACCCATAAACCTGTACACATTTAGGCATACGTTTTTTTCTCAACCCCAACAAGAACGATGTCCAAATAGATATTTTATGTATTTCATCTGATATCAGCTAGAGCAGTAAAGTGCAACAGACGGCCCTGGGGCCCCATGCATCCCTCACTGGGGCTCCCATCTGTTATCTTGAGAGCGAGAGCATGCCCCTCTTCAACAATATACAGTCCATTATATTGCTCAAAAACTAGCAAATACCACTCAACAGTACATCTAAATACTTCTCCCCATTATCTATACTTCTATTGCCAATGAATTATATTTTCTACAGCGATTTATACCATGTTTACTTGAATAAAAGGTAAAGGTTTAAAGCACCATGAGGCCTTTTTAAGGAGTCAGGAGCCACATATGAGGTCCTTCAAGTGAAACAGGGTTCTAGCCACTGTTCTAGAGTGTGTTTTTATCCTTCCAATCTATAGAGATATAAATAGTGAACTCCACCTCAAACTGAAGCTTATCATGTTTAGAAAGACCACTGAAATATGGAAAAAATGTCAGTTTAATCAATATTAATTACATATTTTATTCATATAATATTTTTAAAAAGTAAAAGAATAAAACACATTTACATTTTGCTAATATATTTGCAATTATGCATTATTGACTGGCTCCATTTTGCTTTTGTTGCAGCTGTTGCCTGTTACTTTCTACGTTGTTTATGTTGTAATTTAATGAACTTCTGTTTAGTCCTGCTGAGAGTACTAGCAGTTGTATCTGCCACATTCCCACTGTGCAGACACTTCCTCAGCATTCAAAGTTTCCTCTCACCTCAGAAAGTTGATCTGCTGATTCCACAACAGTATAATTTCATATAAAAGATTATATATTAGAGACTGTATAACTTTTTTGGACACCAATAAAATAATGTTTCATATTCTTACCAATATACAGACCAATATATCTCTCTAAAACTAGCAAATACCATTCAACTAAAACATAACACTAGGCAATTAAAGAAATACTGTTTTCATTAATCCCAGTTGCTATCACTACATTACCTTACAGGATCAACTGTCTGTGTTCGTTTACTATTTTTTACTATTTCTTATGTTACAGAATTCAGTGCGCTAGTGGTACTAAAAAAAAAAAGCACTTTTTCCTGGCTAATACTACAACATTGCACATATTTCTATGCTTGAAAATAAAAAAAACAACAGCACACTGTCCTGTTACCATATAAACTATGATATTGAACCTAAAATGACACTTTCCCCCCAAGAGGAAGTTGATTTAATGTTAAAGAATATTAAAAACTGACTATACATTGTACAATACAATAGCAGTAATATTTAGAATGGGTTGTGCAGTTCAGTATGCTAATGTTATACTCTATAAGGGTGGGAGAGGGGGCTTTATTTTGACCATTACACAGACATACAGGCAAACTGTAATCCTAATTAGCACATCAAAGCAGCTAATTGTTATGCCCAATCAGCTCATTTGCATATAAACAACAACAATATGGCTTTTTCTAGGACGTATTTACTTTAGAAAGAAAATTGAAAATACAAAGTATAACCATTTTCATGCTCTTTAAGATTAACCTAAACAACTTAACTTTGAGGTGAAAGAGCTTTAGTACAAAAATGGCCTCCCTTATTTTCACACCTGATGTAGCTTTTCCCCCAAAAAATGAGTTTTATCATTGGCAGCTAATATAAAAAGGGTTAAGGCCTGCCCTGAGCTGCCCTTTGATCCGGGGCTTCCACAGTGCACTACATCTTTGCCACAGTTGTCTTATTTCGAGAAAATTGGTGCTATGAAAAGCCAGCTGACAGTGCGATTCAGTTTGTTTTCCAAGAAACAGTTAGCCAAAAGTGGCATTCATTTTATTTACTTTCAGAAGCACTTCCATTTGATATGCCTAACCATACTACTGCCAACGTTTAATGCCTATCATCAAGAGAAGGGAACAGTTCTCTGCCTGTTCTGGCAATTTTTCAATTTACTCTATTAGATGCCATTTTGACAAACAGACATAATTCTCAGCAACACAGAGCGTACATGACAGGAAAACAGTTGCATTATGCTTGGCGCATTATAAAATTTTCTACTATATAAATGCATTTAAATTATATTGTTCTGAATTTTAATAAGATGCTGAGGTGGAAATGAGCAGAGCAGCAAGAAAATGAAATACAAGCATCATAAGATTCACACGATCAGAAAAAAAATATCCTTTTTTTTCTTTTAGCCCTTAAATGGCATCACTTAGCTTGGTGCCTGCAAATGAAGTTCTCTTACCTCTTGGGACAAGAAAGGAATGACTTGTGCACAGATAGCATTCAGCCTCTTGACAATTTCTGCCTGCAGAGAGAAAGAAAAAAAAAATAAGAGCATTTCATTAAGCAACTCATATCCCAAACCATTTTTTTTTCCAAGACAGAATGTATTAACATTTGATATATTGAATTATGTATACCAAGTGCACAGTCTCAAAATAAACACCTAAGATGGGAATGCTGCAGAGGAACTACAAATCTGCAGTAGGGTGGGTGGCATGAGTCCAAACCGTTCAGCTCAGCAGTATGTTAATAAGTGTAGTTCTCAAAAGTTTTTGTTTTGATGAAAGTGCAGCCAAAATTTCCATTCATAATTTGCATTTTTTTTTAAAAGTCTTTATAGCTTGATCAGTGGACCATTGAAACTTGCAGAGGTTGCCAAGTCAGCCTTGAAACCTGACAGTGACTCATTAATGCGAACATCCGCATGGTATTTGACACCATCTAACGAGTTAACTGCTCAAGTATGTATAGCTTATCTTACATGTTGTTAGTAGATTGCTCAGAAGGAATGATGTCTTAGAAGACAACACATGAGATATAAATATAGCAAATAACCCAGTGAAGAATGGAAAATAAGCCGATAGTTGCAGTCTGTTATAAGTGTTAGTAACATGGCTTAAATCGGAGAGACCACATTCTAAAAACACATTAAAGAGATTATATATTCGCACAAATATAAAACTGGAGTTAAATTGAGTTAGCAATTAATAGTCATAGAATAACAGCACAAACAGTAAACACCGTCAGTATGCCAGGCTTTAACTGCAAGATAATAGAGGTATATATAGAGAATTGGGAGGTATAAAATGTGAACACATAAACATCGATGGATATTTATGTTTTGTATGTCCCTGGCATGAGCATGCCCTTTGTTCAATAAATAGATAATTAGGGCAGTGAATGCTGTTACAAATCTTCTTACCACAAAGTGAAAGATAGGATAACAGACTTTGGCCATGCAATTAAATTTTGAAGTACTGATAAGTCTCTGAATTGGTACTTATATATGACAATGTATATCAGTATTAAATTGCTGCATATAGACACACACACAACTGATTAAATGACTGCTGTGGTATACTACCTCCTCTACTACACAAGCTAGGAACTGGACCCACGCTGATGAGAGGCAGTAACCTTGAAACAGCTGTACGTGGGTAGGATTCCTGGCTTGTGTATAATCCATCCTGAGCTTTGCAACAACAACAAAAAAGCTGTGTAATACAGCGGGCATATGTTTAAAGGAAGCCATGTTTAAAGTGGTTATGGATCGCAAGAGTGAAGTATTTGTGGGCACGTTTGCATGTCCCTGCCCAGGTTCCCAGAATGCAGTGTAATAACTGTATTTCTCGGAATTCTGATCAGGAAACAAGTTTGTTAACTGGGTTTAGACATATACAGCCTTATTAAATTGTGATGTGGCCAATTGAAATTGGCTCTATTCAAGCACAGAGCATAATTTTTTTACTAAAATGTTTAGTTAGTGAAGACCTTGCTTTTGGATAGAAGTTCGCTAACTAAAATCTTTTGTAAAATAAACATGCTCTGTGCTTACATAGAGCCCTTTTCAATTGGCCAAATCGCAATTTAATAAGGCTGTAAATGTGAACACAAATGTACTATATATATATATATATATATATATATATATATATATATATATATATATATATATATGTATATATATATACATACATACATACATACATACATACATACACATATACACATATGAGTGCACAACAATATTGAACATTTTTCTAGCCTGAAAGGAAACCCTTCATAGAGATACATCTTTTTTGACAAATATTTAGGAACCAAGGAACTAGGAATATACATTTCAGGAATAATGGCTCCTAGGAATTTTCTATCACTGAATATGTGTGTTTGTGTGAGATGGTGTATATTCCTCTCTCTATTACTCCTGTGCATTCTTTTAGCAATATCTCAATTTAAGGTAATTAAATAAAATACATATTTGCAACATTTTATATGTGAATTGACACATGGCATGTGTTTTTTAGAAATGCAAACGTTGATAAAGACCACCCATAATCCAAAGTTCTTCTTTATGTTCAGAATGGAGGCCTACAAGTGCTGTACAGCTAGGCTACAAGTAGCTAACCACAGTTAGTATGTCAGCTAGCCACTAACACCTTTGAAACACTCCAGAAGCACGCACCACGCACAAATAAACATTCTGCTACTGCCGGTAACTTCTACATTTCAGTAGTAGGAAGGGCAAGATAAATACTTGTTAAAAATCATGATGTTTCAGGTGGCAGTTTAAGGTGTTTTTGGGCTCTATCACCTGCAAATGAATACAAAGCTGCTATGTTTATTTCTGTGAGTAGTGGGAATGGTAGGTGAATTATAAAGTGCATAATGGCGATTGAATTTACTGAGAGTCTCACAACTGGAGAGTAAATGTGTGTATGGTTTAAATTCACACACTAAATCCCTGGTGTCAACTGGTTGTAGCATTCCCTGCCCCTACCCCCCAACCCATACTCCCCATCCCATTTCACAGTCTCCGTTGCCTCGGAAACAAAGCCTCTCGCATGGATCATCAAATTTGCTTTTGTTGTCCCATGAGGCCAAGCTTTGAGAGGCATTCACAGGTCTTACTACTGGGCTTCAGTTATTGCCCAATAACACTATGGAAACACGTTCCTAATGGGCTATGTTTTCAAAGTGAGTCTAAACTAATGGCGCAGAGCCCAAACTCCTTTTTCAGCATAGCCATTAAAGGATGTAGGTTATTGCTGTTGTCACCATTGATATTTGTCATTGTAATGTAATTAGGGCCCTAAAATGATGCATTACAGCCCTTGGCTCAGCTTCTATTAAAAAATTTCTCTTCTGTTCACTGAACTGCGACCTGCTTTCTGATGAATAATAGACAGACAGCTTTAGGGAGAACAGAAAACTCATCCGATATACATATATATTTCTTCTCGCCTACATGCAAAGACAAAAACATGAATTTTGGAAGATAATAAAAAAAAAAAGCAAGAGGCAAAAAGTGCGTTGTGGAATTTTTATCTGATCACTTGAAATTCTGATTGCATCTGATAAATCTTGCTTGACAACAAATTCCTAGCCTGCAAACCACGGGATTCTAATCTGCTATCCATCAGTCGATGCCAGCCCTTTAACTTCCAATCAAATTTGTAGGTTATGTGGGTCACGCATCCCTGAACACATACATTCATGAAGATCCTGTTTATCCCGCTACAGATTTTCAAAAAGCTATTAGGCTCTCTACATGTTATAATACTATTCAGTGCATTAAGTGCATTCCCTATGAACAGCTGCTAAATTATTGCCTGTAGATGCAGTTGGCATAATATATATATATATAACAAAAAATCTTTCTATTATCACCTTTATTCACAAACAAAATAGAACTAACACATTTAGCTTTTAACCTGAAATACATAGAAGAGAAATATTAAAATATGTTATTTTATATTTTATTTTCACTCGCAAGTTCATACAATTCATTAGAAAACCTCACTCTACAACAAAATAAACTAGAGAAAACCAAACAGAACCACTTGTTATTGTCAACTGTTTAATCAATAGACTATTTCTGCTTTTGAAAATGCACATCACTGCTCAATGGCAAGTCTGTTAAGGAGAACAAAATATAATACAAGACGTGGGAGGGGGTGAAGGAGGAAGAATCAATACTAGGAAATGGCAATGCTGTTACATATACTACTGAAGTCATCCGGGCCTGATCCTTACACCTCTAAATGTGACAAAGGATGAGAGTAGCATGGGTCAAATCAATAATGACCATTTTCACTTAACAAGAAGCATCAACAGGAATGTTCCTGCTAACTAACCACTGAGGTGCTGGAACAAACTGGCACTCAAATGAATGATACAGCCATGGTTAAGCTTTATTAGTGACTATCTGAATTAGTTCAATAATGATATAGACACACCATACAAAAACAAAACAAAAACAAAAACACAAATAATTGTGAAAAAATACATTTTCTAACTATAAGAAGGGTGAAAGACTTACATTAAATATGTATGAGTTAAAATGTGTGTGTGTATATATATATATATATATATATATATATATATATATATATATATATATAATATATATATATACTAGCGACTTGCCCGTCAAAAATGACGGGGCAATAAAATTGTAAGGCAGGTAATTTTTTTGGTGGTCTGAGATCCTTCGGCGCTCATTGCGAGCCTCGCACTGAGCACCTTCGGCGCTCATTGCGTGGCTCTTGGTTGTTGTACTTTTTTATGAGAGGCGCTTTTGCTGTCATTGTAAGGTTGGCGCTGATCTTCTTTTTGCGCTTATTGCAAGGCTGTCCCCTGGTGTAGTTTGTGTGCTATGAGCAGCGTTGGAGCTCGTTGTGAGGCTCTCGTGAATTGCTTTTGTGTTTATTGCGATAGTTTTTACTATTTTTTTTGTGTATATGTACTTTTGTATGGTAATGAAATAATTAATAAATTAATAAATTAATATACTTTACCTATTTGTAAGTAATATATGCAGGAAGCATTCTGCTGAAGAGCTGACAATCTTTTGATGTTCCTGCAGCATACAATGTAGGTTTACACTGTTGTGGAGCTGAGGTGTAAGTGTCAGCAATGTGTGCAGTGTGTAGTGTAAATAGGCTGCTTGCGCGAAGGGAAGCCATTAGGGTAGCTGTGTATTTCCGCATTCTGTAAGTTAGTGTTGTAAAATGGCGGCAAACGTGTACGTGGTACGCGGGTGTGGATGATTTAGCGTCCTTGCTAAAAGTGTATCTTGTACACTTTTCTGGAAATCCGTCTGTGCTTGGTGGTGTTTTGTGGCTTTAGGGTCCTGTAGCCTCGTTTTCGTTTTTTTCGGCTGCCATTTTTTCTCTCGCTTAGGGGATTTTCATGTGTCTAAACTCTGTAATTTGGACTTAAATTGAGGTGTAACTTCACTTGCAGAGGTCCTGGGTGCCCCCATTGCTGTGGGTAAGCTTTTTATGTCACTTTTGTATGTATTTATTGTTTTTTTTATGTTTTCAGGTGCCGGCGGTTCGGGCGTAAAGGTCGTATTTTTGAGAGTTTTCAATGGTATTTTTTGTAAGTCCCGCGGCTCATATTTTTTTAGTGTAAGTCTGTAAATTTTTCGATCTAAGTCCCGCGGCTCGTATTTTTTTGTGTAAGTCCTTATTTAGTGATTGTGTGTTAAATTTATTTTTTCAAAGTCCCGCTTCTGTGGGTGTTTGTAACCGCTTGTAAGGGAGCGTAGAGCCTCCACCTCCGCAAATGCGGCCCCTCACTTCCTGAGGGTCCGCATTAGCGGCCTGCAATGAGCCTGTGGCTCATTGCAGCTGATGTTAGAGCCTCCACCTTCTGCATATGCGGGCCCTCGCGGCCCAGACTGCGTCCCTCGCTTTGCAATGCATTCATTTATAGGATTGCAATCTATTATAGGATTCTCAACTTGTGTAAAATAGAGCCTTGGATTTGCATTAATGCGGCTAATACAGCAGGCATAAGCTTAAAGGAAGCCATGTTTGAAAATGGCTATGGATTGAAGAGTGAGGCATTTGTGGGCACATTTGCATGTCCCGGCTCAGCTTCCCAGAATGCAGTGTAATAACTGTTTTTCTCAGAATTCTGAGCTAGAAGCAGGTTTTTTACTTGCTTTAGACAGTCCAATGTGAACACAGATGTACTATTTATTTACTATATATATATATATGTATATATATATATATATATATATATATATATATATATATATATATATATATAATACCTTCAAGAAATTATTTATCTACTCATGAAATAGACAAAAATTATATATATATATATATATATATATATATATATATATATATATATATATATAGTAAATAAGTAGTACATTTGTGCTCACATTTAGATGTCTTAAATATGTTAAAAGACTTATTTCCTGCTCAGAATTCCAAGAACTACAGACATTGCACTGTACTCTGGGCACTTGGGCGGGGACATGAAAATGTGCCCACAAGGCTTCACTTTTTAATCCAACACCTTTCCAAACATGGCTCCTTTTAGACACACAGTATTGGATTAAAGAGCGAAGCCTTTGTTGGCTTGCCCAGGTGCCCAGAGTGCAGTGCAATAACTGTATTTCTTGGAATTCTGATCGGGAAATAAGTCTTTTAACATATTTTAGACATTTAAATGTGAGTACAAAGTGTATTTATTTACTATAAATAAATATATATATTTATATATATATATATATATATATATATATATATATATATATAATTATTATTATCTTTAATTATAATGCGCCAACATATTCCGTAGCACCTTATAAAGAATGGAGGGCCCTGTTTTTTAGCTTAGAATTAAATGTACATATTGAAAACTCGCAAACTTACAATCTAAGGGTGTATATATACAGGCTCTGTCCTCTTAAGGTGGATTAGTAGAGTGTTATACAGACCTGGGGGTGGGGGGTAGGAGATCAAAATGGGGGTATATATATATACTGAATGTATGTGTATATATATATATATATATATATATATATATATATATATATATATATATATATATACGGTATATATATATATTTTTGTTTATGCTTAATAAATAGTGTATACACACATATGCAGGTACCTCCACTGTCAAACATCTAATGGTAAAGCACTTTTTTCTTTCCTCTTACAAACATGCACTTACACACGTCAGCAACACTGTTTTTCCATATGTTCTGTTGTATGATCTAACACTGGTAGAAACTGAAGGGCAAAACGGTTGAACTTAAACTTTCTAATCTGACAGCTTGTTGGAGTGCTAGAGCAAACTGATTAAACCAAGAGTGTTCAAGTGCTTTTGTCTTTGTTTACTTATGAGTCAATCAATGTCTAAGGAGGAAAAAAAAACATACACCTTTAATCGCATAAGATTAACATACCATAAAGCAGATAAGCTGAAGTAAACTGAACACGTAAGCCAAGTCACTTTTGTCAAAGCTTATATGAACAGTTATTTACAAGTCATAAAGTCCAGTTAAAAATTAAATAAAATCAACATTTATCACAATGTCATAAGAAACGCAATAAAAATACAATATGTTTCACAAGGTCAGCAATTTGCTTATACAAACATTCTGATTACTATCAGGTAAAAGAGCAAGAGGGTAGTGGGTTTTAAATAAAATATTACTTTTATATTCTATAGGGAAAAATATTTTTGCCAGATGAGATATACTAATAAAGTGATTTGTCAAACTAGGGTGATTACAACGAATTGTTGTCTAGTAGTCATGTGGTAGTTTGTGAAGTATTTTCCTAGCTAACAGCGTTAGCAGGTAGGTAAACCCTTGGTGGTTCTGTGGTTAGGATTCACTGCTGTCACCACTGTGACCTGGGATCAATTCCAGTCAGAGAACCTAGAGGTCACACCACCCTGAAGCCAAGCCTGGTTGGGCCTGGTCAGTGCTTACATGGGAGACTGCCTAGGAATACCAGGGGCTGTGTGGAAAGGAACTGGCAACCCACTCCAGTATCTCTGCCATGAAAACTAAGTGGATCAGCATAACCATAGACATAAAGATGTCCTGGTGTGTTACAGTCCATGAGGTCACGCAAAGTTGACATATCAACCTGACATATTAATCAGGAGTCAGAGAGCTATGGATCCTAATACTATACATACAACCTGGCTCAGATAAATGTGTCAATTTCGGCTATAAAAGTAAATATAACATTTAGAGGCTTCTACATAGGACCTCTGGTTGCTTGTTTTTTTTTTTTTTAAATTATTATTTAATTTAGCAGTAGATGTGTTTTTTCATTGGAGAGCAAGATATTTTTTCAGCATTTGACCTCCCAATTGTTCCCACACATGTCCAGAAGTAGTAACACATTAAAGTTATCATCCTGCTTTCCTTACTATGGGCCTCATTCAAATGCGATTTGGCCAATTGAATGAGGCTCTATATAAGCACATAGCATATTTTCTTTACAGAAGTTTTTAGTTAGTGAAGACCTTGCTTTTTGATAGAAGTTCACTAACTAAAAACTTCTGTAAAAAATATATGCTCAGTGCTGATATAGAGCCCCATTCAATTGGCCAAATCGCATTTGAATGAGGCCCTATGTATTTGCCCCTTCATGCACTGAGCAAGAAGGATAACCAGAACAAGAGCCCCTCACTCTGCCACAATTAATATTTTTTTTCTAATGTGTCTATTCTCTTGATGATCCTTTTACACGTATTTATTTGTATTGCATATATTTGCATTACCTTTAAATAAGAGTGTTTTCAAGCACATGGTTTGCATGAAATTGCTTCATTACAGTAATAATAGATTGAGAAATGCACCCTACAGAGTGCTATGGTGTTATTTTATCACAAAACAAAATACATCTTCCTTGAAAGAACTCAACTATGTTACACTATCACATTCTTACATTTGTTTCACTGTTCCAGTCATGCGTGACAGCTATTCAAATACAAAGTGCTACTGGCTTACTCAAAGAAATAAAAAATAGAAATCTGTTCAAGATAAATAGAGGGGAAATATATTCAACCAGATACTAAATCAAGCCAAAAAAAGTAAAAAGATTGAATTTGATCATAGAAGCTATTTGAATTAGGTAATACACAAAGGCAAAATATTATTTAATGCATATGAAAAGTGCATAGGGAGTTTTAAAATATATTCTACTGACTGAATTGTTAAGATTATCATTCTTAAAACAAATTCTGCCAAGCCACCTGGGTGACTATATTTTTTAAAAGGAAATTGACAGAAAAATGCATTTTTATTTCTCTCTTATCATAACTTTGCAACTATATATATATAGAGAGAGATTTGTCTTTCCACTAGTAGCTTGCCCCTCATAATGATGGTGTCATGTTATTTTCAATTGTCTGTGCTGTCTCTGTGAGGCCTCTGTCTCTCTGTGCGCCCTCTCTTTGTGTGTGTACTATCTCCCTCTCTTTCTCTCTCTCTCTCCCTCTCCCCCCCTCCAGCTCTCTCTCCTCCCCTCTGTTCCCCTTCCTCTGTCCCTGTCTTTCTCTCTCCCGCCCCCAAAAAAATATTCAGCATGTTCATGCCTTTTAACAACTAATCTTCAATACAATTTTAACAATTAAATAAACAATAAACATGTAACATAGATTTGGGTGTGACCAAATATATATTTAGGTTTTATGCTTCCCCACTCTGATCTGGATTTGTACTTCCTTCTACTTATTTTAATTCAAGACACTCATCACTTGTTTGTGAAGTATGTAACCAAGGGCAAACATTAGCAGCTGTATAAGACATGGATGTGGGTTAGGATTTACTGCTTTCACCACTGCAACATGGGTTTGATTCTTATCAGGATGGTAACACCATCCAGAAGCCAAACAAGGTTGGGCCTGGTCAGTACTTGGGTGGGAGACCACCTAGGAATACCAGGAGCTTTATGTTGTGGCCCAGTGGAGAAGGAACTTGCAATGCACTCCACTATCTCTGCCATGAATACTAAGTGAATCAGCATGACCATGCACATAAAATATGTCCCTTATGTGTTTAAGTCCATGAGGTCACAGAAAGCCTGAAAACAACTGAACAATGATGAAGGCATGGACATAAAAACATTTTTAGAGAAAATCAGAATGAAAACTCTGATTATGAATAAAGGAATCCATTTTGTCTGTAATGCATCACTTGCTAAGAGCTTTATATGTGATAAGATTTTTTAAGTTAACTGAAATTAATTGAAATTAATGCCCCCCTCCCCCCCCACACACACACGTCCCAAAGTAGGCATAACCCTTCAGAAATGCAAATTCCTCTAGTAATCCGCTAGTACACTGCATAGACAGTTTTTCATGCTTTTTAAAATTAAATCAAGCTGTTGTTGGGAAGACCCTATCCCTTTGAAGAATGATGTAAAGTATGGCCTTGTTCATTTGATCCTATTCTTCGTGGCTTGTCTGAAAGAGGTTATTTGATAATGTTTCACTGTGTGTTTGTATATTTTAAATGAAGGTTCTGAAGCAGAATAAACTGCCGTGAATGTATAATTTACCTTTGGGACTTGTACCTGTAAGTCAATGTGCAGGAATACAACTGTATGAGTCCTAATTGTCTGCCAGTGAGACTACAGAGGCACTTCCTGTTCATTTCAAGAAAGTTAAAACTAACTTTTGATTGGAAGATTATGAGTTTGCAATCTTGTAAGGTGCTTTGGGAAAGAAGCACTATGTACATTTGATTTTAAGCTTATAGACAAGGACCCCATTATTCTTCTTGTTGTTTAGTCATTCAGTCAAGTCTGACTCTCCATGACCCTATGGACAGCCGCACTCCAGGCACATCTTGTGTCTGGTTGTGTCAATCCATAATGTTTTCATGGCAAAGGTACTGGAGTGGGTTGCCTCTCCAGTGGGCCATGATTTGTCTGACCTTTCTACTAGGGTACACAAGCCCCTTCACCAAGACAAGGTAGCGATTCAGAAGGGGTCCAATGTGTTAAAATAGTTTTTGCCTTGTACCTAAACTCTGTATAGCTCTGCAGAATATGTTAATAAAGCATAATAATAATTTTACTTAATATTTTTTAATGAAAAATATACTTTTTGTGTGTTTAAAACTTGCTCTTTTAATTAAATGCATTTTAGAAAAAAAGTTGTTCGTTATTCCATATTTGTATATTTAGCCACAAATAAACAACATAATGGCTATTACACTTCATAACTCCTTTAACATACATATACCACCGATCTGTACAGTTTTAAACAAAACAGCTTTTTCTTAATTAATTTAGTGAATTGTTACAACAGATGGATTTTGCTTGAAACATTGTTGCAAATTAATAAGGCTTTACAAAATTAAAAAATAAAAAACTTCACTGTCCAGTCACAGAACAGAATGGGTTTATTTTTGTCAAAAGATTCCCATCTTTATTAACCTAAGCACATCTTTGATACTATGGTTACGATACTTTAATATTGCTCCAAAGGTTAAGAATGATTGAGAGGGTAATACACCGCATTACCAAGGTTGAGGACTGATGAGTTCTGTGCCAGACGCACTAATACAAGGTCAAATTAGCTGAACAGTGAAGTATGAAGAAAGTGTAACCAGTGTTATCACAGGTACTTAAAGACACTAGAGGGAAGAAAAGACAAATGTACTGTTTTACCCCATATGCTTAAAGTACATATAGAGTCATAATCTATTAGCTACTTGCAAATGCCTTGAACTCATACATTTGGCTTCAGGTGATTTTTTTAAATAAATGTTTATATGCATTCTATTGACTTAAGAATTCATTAGTGCCAATAAGTAATATTTGCAGAATATGTAGCAATATTAAGAGAGATTTTGAGTGTGTATAAATTTACGAATTGGGCGATTGAATCGGGCCCATAGTGTAAGAATAGATCTTGGTTTGACTTAAATCTTGAAAAAACTACAGTGTATATAATAATGATTATATTAAATGCATTCTTACTTCTGTTATTGCTAAAAGAAAACTTAAAGGAAAGAACTGTTTGCTAGTACTCCTTTATAGTGATCTCATAAGAGACAAAAATATGTTTATATTTAATTAAAATCATTGTTACCAATTATGGATATTAATTTCTTTCTAATATATGTTTCTGCCCATGAAGGTTCCTATATTACTATTTTATTTGCTGGTGTACTTAAGGAAACTCCTATTGAATAACTTTATATTAGTTAGCACTGTTCTGCAACATGCCCCTCACGCTATAGATAGCCGGCATCATCTGCAGCGCAACTCCCACAAATGGGACCTCTCTCTGTTATGACCTGTCCATCTTGGGTGACCCTATATGGTATAGCTCACAGCTTCACTGACATACACAGGCCCCTTCACCACAACAAGATAGAGATCCAAGAGGTCAATACTTGGGCATCCAATATCCACCAATATTTTAGCCCATGCATAGAAAAAGTATACAGAAGTATACAAGATGGATGACTGGCAAGAACAGGTACGGGTTCGGACAGGATGAACAAAATCAAAGTGCCCTCCCACATCTTTTCCAAATTGAAGGAATGTGAAGATGTTCTGAAGGGTTATAACTAAGATTATAAGACATGTTTTTCATGCATGAAGACCATTTCCTTCTAATAAATAAAACATGCTCTTTTAGAGGCACGATAGAAAATGTAAGAATGCATTGTCCCCTTCTTGGCAACACAAAGATTATTTTGAATAATAGCTAATATGTTTGCAACAGGACCTATTATATTTAGTAAGTTTCACAGGGGCTGCAAAAGTGCAGTTGGAGGTATTGCAGCTGGACAAAACTCCCCATCAACAACTTCCTAAATTTAAACCACCACAACTAAATTGCCACATTTTGTTCAGCCTTCCAGATCTTTTATAACATTTAGCAAGTAACATTTTTTGAAATAGTAACCAGTGGATAAAAATGTAATGTAATATAACACTGATACAACATATTCACCTCAAGGCTGTAGCAAATAGATACAACTGGTGAGTATTTTAGCCTTCTCCTGATAGAGTATTGTGTGGTGCACACCATGCATTTGCACTGCAGTAGTATGGCACATGGGTTCTCTGGTGGTCCAGTGGTTAGGATTTGGTGCTTTCACTGCGGAGACCTGGGTTTGATTCCTGTCAGGGAACCAAGAGGTCACACCTCCCTGAAGCCACGCAGGGTTGGTCCTGGTCAGTACTTGGATGGGATACCACCCAGGAATAGCAGGAGCTGTATGCTGTGACCACTGGAGAAGGAGCTGGCAAACCACTCCAGTATTTGTGCCATGAATACCAAGTGTATTAGCATGGTGTGTTACGGTCAATGGGATCACAGAGAGTCAGACACGACTGAACAACACGCACACACAGTATGACACTCGCTTCTATACAGTGCCATCAAACTGTCTTGTGCAATGTATACATCCGGAAAATAACTCTTTGCACAGCAGAATGTAGCAGAGTTGGCAGACCTTAAAGTCAACAAAGGACCACTGTAGTACTAGTTGGTGAAATATGTACTCTAGAAGCTGTGAACATGATGAGCATAAAAACAATGATAGAAAAAGTTAGATTTTTGAAGACTGTTATGTATAACTTTAAGCTTGTCTTTGTTTGATCACATCCTGATATTTGAAAGGGCATGTTTTTATCTATCACTGGAGGGGGTATATGGGAGGAGGAAAAAGGGAGAGGCAAGGTTTCTTAGATCTCTGTGAAATACACCATTCAACTCTCCCACACATGAACCTAAGTGGCCAGCTCGCATCAATAAATGGGAAAGCAAAAATGTTAATACCCCCTGTACACACATAACTTCATCAAAGTGTCATGGATGCCTCCAGGATTCAGCAGAGGCATAGAAATGTATTTTTGTCTAATTTAAAGTTAGCTTTATGTCTTTGTTCTGCCTAATTATGTCATAAATATGTTATTACTCAAATGTTTACATATATGTAAAAAAATTAAATGGGTTGTGGAAGTTTTCTGGATTTATACTAGGTATATA
This sequence comes from Discoglossus pictus, assembly GCA_027410445.1. NCBI lineage: Eukaryota > Metazoa > Chordata > Amphibia > Anura > Alytidae > Discoglossus > Discoglossus pictus. The sequence goes on along the minus strand of CM050163.1, from coordinate 365,342,364 downwards.
ATATACCTATGCATTTATTTTTCTTTTATGTATTTTATTTTATTAGGAAGCACTTATAAGCTTTGGTTTTACTGCCTTAGAACAAACAAACACTCCTGTGTTTGGACCTGCCCACTGCATTGTATGCAGGCATAGACTCTGTATGTGCAGTTAAGTGTCCTAACCTATGAAGCATGTTGATGAGACATGGTTTCTGACTGGTTAGTATGAGACACTGCACAGTGGGTACTACAGAGTCTGTGTCTTCGTGAACTGCAGAAAGCAGGCCCAAGCTTTTAAACACTACTTAATAAATTAAATAAAAGTAAGTAGATACACAGATACAGTATATTATATGACTAGTAAAACCCAGAGACCTTCCCTATCCTTTTAAGTATACGGTAGTCCTGTAAGTGCTGGCTAGTATTGCACCACCTAGAGCAGAAATATAGAATACTAGCCACTTGCCCGTCAAAAATGACGGCATAATATTGTCTTAAAAAATGTATCTTATGTCTCTTTGTGCTCCATCTCTCTGTGTACCCTCTTTCTCTCTCTGCGCCCTCTCCCTCTATTCTTCTCTCTCTCCCCCTCCCTCTTCACCTCCTCTTCTCTCTCCCCCTCCCTCTGCTTCTATCTCTCTCCCCCCTCTTCTTCTCTCTCTTTCCCTCTCCTTCTCTCTCTCTCCTTCTCGCACAGTTATACTGTGCTCAACCCATCCTGTGATATTTTCTTTGTAACGCATGAGCAGTAGAAATGGCTACAACAAGTGTTTTACCTGATCACCCTTAAGATAAATAAATAAATAAAAAAAAACTCCTTGCTTCATTAATTTCTTGTATATCAGATTTGCCTGAAGCAAACTAAGTAGCTGGTGCAAGAGAACAGGAACTAACTGAACCTGTCACATTGAGATTTATTCGTCCCCCACCTATGCAAAGCATGTGAAGCTCCCTCTGGCAATAAGTGATCACACCAAGGCAAATCTTATCAGACAGCACGTAGTACTGAGAAGAAGAAATGGACCCTGAAAAGACATTCCAACACTTTCAGTGCATGTTATTATTTTTTATTTTACTTTGACTTATTCTGGAAGGCTGTACAATGGGGATTTAAGCAATCGGACAAAAATATGCTACTGTCCCTGCTCACAGTGTATTGTATATGGTAGTCCATTCCTCCATTGTTGTGGCATATTTGTTTCTCGATGCAGCACAAAAAGAACACATATATTAGAGCTATCATTGCCATAATATGCTGACTCCCTCTTTTATGTCCGAAAACGGGTTCAGTTGTTCAGGACCAAGTAATAATATTCAGTGTACACACGTTTTGTGTTTAGTTCACCCTTAATGGGGTGATGGGGGACTCCAGATGTGAACCCCTTGATCACTGAGCCTTAGGGAGTTCAGCTACACCTCGCTGACTAGGACCAATGAAGTCTGGGGTTTGCTGTTTTTCCTGTTCAGGGTAGAATTGCCTGGTATTTCGTGGCTGAGTCACTCTAGTGAGTGAGACCTGTTTGTCAGCATGTACCAAATTAACAATATTATCAGTTGTGTAAGCCATGGAAATATAATTTTTTGGGGGGAAATTTGGAAGACTTTGCGATGGAGTACAGGAATCCATATTATGTTTGAGGTGTGGAAAGGAACAGCTTTTGTTCAATAACTGGATGATGTGTGTGTGTGTATTTATCAGTGGAGGCAGCAAAGGGAGAGGAGGGAACAGGTAGAAGTTTAGAGCCTAATCTTGAAAACTGGGTAAGGCTCACACTCCTACCACATCCCTTCACCCTCAGTGGCCCAGAAGCAGAATGTTACAGCTACCATTGCTCTCTAGAAATGTAGAAGCCCCTCTCACACACACACACACACTCACAACATCCACCTATGTGTCATGGATCCCTCCACGGTCCTGGCAACATAATGTTTGTTTTTTAAATTTAATAACTAGCTGTATGACTTTTTTTAAATTATTCTCTTAATCAGGCTCAACATATTTTTTTTATTGTGCAGTGGTCTTTTAAACAAAATAATCTGGATTTACAGTTATAATCCACTTGTCTTAAAATACCAATAGACCAGTAGACTGCACTATCCCAATTTTAGGTTTACCCATAGGGGTCAAAAAACAGCTCTAACCCATAACAAGGAAATCATTTACATCTTTCTCGCTATAACTCATTTTTTTAGATCTTATGTGTCAAAAGCTAAATGTATATTGCAAGGTCTGTAAGAAAAAAAAAAACAGGAACAGAAACCAAGCTTTGAAGACACAACATGTTTTGCTTGGTTGCTGAAGACTGCAAAACCACAGTTCTGCAGAGTTTAATGGATGTGGCTTTAAGCCACTGAGTAATACTTTGGTTTACCAAAATGCAGTAAACAGGCTTGTCTGGGTCTCTTAAATTTTCCGGCCCAGTTTTTCAAGGCTCTTAAACTGCACAAATAAAAAAAAAGTATCTGCAGATACTGTCAGAATTCCAAGTGATAGGGGAAGGGCGGCCTTTCATTTTAGTAGCGCGTCATTATATATAATTTCTGACAATATTATAGCGTATAGCTTGACAATTAGAGACAGATTACAGCTATTATGTTTACCTAAGAAAGTTGCCAGCATATCAATGACGGAGATGTAGAGTTGGTGAACTACTCATTTACAAACTTGTTTCTAGATAATCACTACTTGCTATTTGCACTTACTCAATGAGCAAACTGCCAGAAATGATGTTTGCATGTTTGTTATTCAGTCTGCTAATTCTGTGGGTTGACTTCATTCAGGCAGAAAAAAAAATGTTCTATACATTAATAAGTGCTCATATACACATTAATGTGGGTGTTTTGCCTGATATTTTCCACAGTTTCGGGATAAAGCATTGATAAATAGAAAACATATACCTCTATTACCAATTAATCCACCAATTATTCCACACTGCGTTTACCTTGTGCTATGGGTAAAATAAAAAGGGTAAACCCATTACATAGTCCTTTTTAAAGACTCAGGGGCCACACATGGCCCTTATGTTACTGGTCTACACAAATGGAGATAAGAGATTTGCTGATGAGTAGTTAACACTTCCTCCCAGATTGTTTCAGTTCCATTAGTTAGTCTAAGGTGAAGACAAGATTACTATTATTGAGATATTGCATGGCTTTAAAAAATATTCTCTCTAAACATTACATTTAGCAAGTGCATTCATTGATGCTCTTTAAAACTTTTTCCGGTCCTTTCCTTTATAAGTACTCCTGGTAACTGCCAGTACAGGCGGCTGCAGGGGGGATGAGCATCCGCTAAATGTCGGTACCAAGATTTTGCTGCCGATGTCATAGCTTTAGGGTTAAGGTAAGGGATTAAGCTTGGATATTGTGTACAATCTCAGCAACGCTTACAAACTGTGTACAATTTTGGGAGCGCCATCTAGCAGCTCCTTGCTGCAACTGCTGCTGGTTCTGCCGGAGTACTCATACCAGGAAAGATCCGCTTTTCCCAACCTGTGTTCAATGGATTATTTTCTCCTACTGGAGATTCCACAAGAATATTGTAGAATATTTTAGAAAACAGAAGGGTCAAAATCATGTGACCTACAAACTTTGTAAATCAGGATATTCAGCACATAAATCACCAAGTTTAAATGTATTTTTGAAAAAACAAAACAAATACACATACAAAATATTAATAAAATTACACTGAATACGGAAAGAGAGTGAAAATGGCATACATTTACATGATACCATATTTAAGAACATATCAAACAATATAGTAAAAAATAATAATAACTGCTTGAGTCAGCCCTCTGCAGCTCATGAAGACACAGACTGGCTGTGCGGTGTCTCATATTAGCCATTAAGTGACCATGTCTCAGCAGCATATTTGCAGGGACTTTTTCCCTGTTTGGTTAGTATGAGACACTGACCAGACTGTACTACAGAGTCTGTATCTTCATGAGCTGCAGTGGGCTGACCCAAGCAGGCACTGTTTGTTTGATTTTAGGCAGTAGACACAGAGTTTATGTTGTTGTTGTTCAGTCCTTGAGTGGTGTCCGCCTCTCAGTGACCATATGGACTGCAGGACCCAGGCACACCAGTCTGTGTTTCTGGTTGTGCTTATCCATATGGTTTTCATGGCAAAGATACTAGAGTGGGTTGGCCTTTCTGACCCCAATTCATCTGACCTCTCCGCTATGACCTGCCCATCTTGGGTGACAATACATGGTATAGTTCACAGCTTCACTGAGGTACACAAGCCCCTTCAGCAATCCAGAAGGGGACAGAGTTTATAAGCACTTCTTAATAAAATAAAGTACATAATTGTAAAGTAGATGCATAGGTATATTATATATCTTGTAAAATTCAGAAACTGTTCATGACCCTTTAAGGAAACCTCACAATTTTCACAAACTTTTTAAATTAAGATTATGCTAAAATAAGATAAAGATAATAATTTTGCTATTTCAAAAGTGGTAACATGTCTATGTGGCTGTGTGGAAGTTTCACACCGACCACAGCAAACAACAGCAAATTTCATTTCTCCTATTTTCCAGGAAATACTGGTCTGAACCTTTCAGAGCCACTAACAGAAGAAGTGAAACTGGCCTCTATGCACTACCCAAAAGATCATAATACAGTCACTGCTAAAATACAAAGAACAAAAATAAGTTTCATGCACAAAGAGTATAGACAACCGTTATACATTAAATAGGCTGGCAAACAGTTTATTTTTTATTCTAGTGAAAGACGAACACAATCTGCTGCACGCCTTCATTAAATAATTTAACAACAGGAGGGACAACTGTGGAGTGGGAAATGGGAAGTCTGACACTTTCCTGACAAAACATTTGTTTTTATACCATGTAGTTAGAAGCAAACAGCCTCTTGGTGACTAGTTGCAAAAGGGATAGAAAAGGGTAATAAAACAGCAAGAACAGGACAATTTAAACAACCACAGCTAATTAAAGAGCCACAGGTGCAGCCTTGAAAGATCCCATTGGACAGAGTGTGACCCTTTACCATTGTTACAAGCCAAAAAAAACCCAATGATAATAAGTAAATTAAAGAAAGCAATTATTCGTTGCCAGTGCACTGATAGGAGGCATTTGCCTGATAATAAAGACGTTAAATGACTAGGTATAAAACAATCAAAGCTTTGCAAATAAATATAATCATTACTACAAAAAATGAATATTTTATTCACTGGTAGATTATTTTAATATTAAATGATCACTGTAGTTTGGTAAAAACGTCACATGTGAACAAAACATTACCAGCTATGCAAATTGGAACATAAAAGCACTTAAGAAAACAATCTTATCCAGTGCTTTCTTGGTACTGGTTGTTAATTGGTTCCAGAAGGCACAACGAGTGCCGTGCCAAGAGTACCAAGTTCCCATGAGGAGTAATATAAATGGGCTACAGAAAGCGCAACCAAGTACCTAAAAAGTGTTGAGTGTCAAAGCAATTTCTGCTCATCAAAAAGTTCTGAGGCTGATGATTACCAAGGTACCACTGTAATGGCTGACTCTGCTTGTGTCAAGAGGAATCCCATTTTAGACCACTCATCTGCCTGTAGCTTGAGGGGGGATATCTTAGAAGGCTTCCTCTTCCATTGAGTTCTATTGTCAAGTGTGCCATTTAGATTTAGAGTGGTCATTTTCAAAAGAGATCTTTTCTGAATCTATAGTTCCTCCCATTGCACCTATGCTTTCTAATCCTAGTAATAAACATAAATAAAGTGTCTGGCATCATAAAAGTTAATAAAAAAATAAAAAATCAAGCCTGTTTTTACTTTAACATTTGTTAGAACATATTGCACATTATGAAGTCAAGTTCTTCAAAAGAAAGATTTATAAATATGACACGTTAGTGGTCATTTAACGGACAGTGTATTAAATGTTTTCTTTTCTGTGTAGTTTTATGTCAAAGTAAATATTTCTTATGCTAAATAATCATCAAATATTAAAATGCATATAGCATAAAAAATACTATATAAAAGTAGTCAGATTTTTTATTTTTTTGCTCAAGAACGAATTTATTAGCAGCCCGCTTTACATATATTAATAAAAGACACCAGATTTCAAAATGGAGATGTTGCAATTTAGTGCAAATTACCATTCAATGTACATATAACCTCCGAGTACTATAAATCTTCCATGCCCTGCAAGACTCTGCTATTCTCTCAAATAGCTCACTAAAAAGGCCCAACCTAATTAAAAACAGCTTCTTCTACTGCCGCGGCTTTGATTTCGCTTATTTACACATTAACTTCAGCCTCCTTTTGGAAAATCCAGTCTATTCACTGTAACACGCAGGGCCTTTTATCTGCCCTGGACAGCATTTTCTCCAGCAGATGAAGTAGATGCCGATTGATTTGCTGTCGAGCATGGTAAATTAATAGCAACAAATTGCTGAGGGCCCATCTCGCTGCTCCACCATGCTTCGGCAGTTTTGCTTTATTTGCTCCATGATGGGCAGCAGTCAGGCCTCTTCAAGTCAATTTCTTCTTAACAACCTGCAATACTTTTCAATGGTGAAAATAGAGCTATTCCTTGTAAGTCAAAAATCAATATCCTATTGCCCTTAGAAAATGCTAAACAAGCAGTATTGGCAATCCACTTGGTACTAGAGGGTATCAGATATAATGCAAATCCATACTGCTTCCCTCCTTGAAGTTATTACAGTTTGCTAAAAGGATTCTAATGCCATTTATCATCATTTACCATCGACTGCTGCAGCTACGATTATGACATCCTATCAGACTGCCGAGCCCTTTCATGTCTGCTCAATTAATATTTCAGCAGCACTTCAAAATGGCTGTTGCCCAGGTCTAGCAATAAAATTTACATGGCGAAAGCGTCAGATTCGTTTCAACCTACATGCTTGCACTTAACTCCTTCTATGCAGCAACAGAGCTCAATGCGCTTTCAGTCTCATCTGGAGACAAGGCTATAACATTTCAAAACAGATATATGTCGCAAGTCTTGCATTAAGTATTCATTATATTCAAAGGTCTTAGACGTCAATATGTTTAAAACCATAAGGAGACACCAGAAACCAGCAATTCTGGTTAAAACCCATCAATATTGCTATTTTTCTTCTTCTTCTTAAGGGATATAAAGCACACTCTTTTTTTTTAGTACAGCATAATAAAAAAATGTATCCATTAAAGAACATGCAATTAATTTCTGAAATTACCATGCCATCTTGTGTGAAAGGACTTACTGTGTCCCATTTCCACCCCCGCCACCAAAATAAATAAATAATTCCACTTCCAGTCTAACGCTATTTACTCAGTTACCAAAATTTAAATTAATTATGTTCTCAAACATAATTGTTAAAAATTGGCAACATTACGCGGGCTTAATTAAGATTAAATCCAATTTACTAAATGTACTTTAATTGGTACTAATTGCATTAGCTTTCCTTTCAGAATGACAAATTCCCCATAGGTTTCGCTTTAATAGTCTTCTATCAAAATCAACACTGGATGACTGATGATGAGCATCAAAACAAGGGGGTGGGCCGGGCTGGAAAAATCGACCCCACATAGTTAAAGCTGTGTGTGTTTATCCTTTCATCAATTTGCCAAGTCACAGAGTTCTGCCTCAATCACAGCCTTCATTTTCTGTTCCAATGAAATAAAATCCCAGAGAGAGAGAGAGAAAAAAAATCAGCTTGCATGAAAGGGGCCAAGAAAAACAGGACAGAATGCACAGGGAAAAAAAATAATAATTTCAAACACGCAGGAGGTTTAAAATAGCAGGGCCACCAATTACTAGGGTACTTCCAAAGGTCTCTGGAGATTCCTGCTCTTGAACCCTGAGAGGCATAAATCTAATAAGCCTAACCCGATCTGTAGCACTCTGTACAATTATGCCGCAGGGCAACTTCACAGAGTTATAACCTGCTTTCTATTACAAGGGTATCGAGTAAGTACATCTGGATGTGCGCCTAAGAGGAACCAAGGCCGTCTGTCTAGTGGATGAAAACAAAGACAGATATACCCCATTGCCCTCCCCCTCCTGCTTTGGTGAAAGAAGGAGGAAACACAGATTAAAAAGAAAATATAGTAAGTAGCTGGTTTTGCTGGGCTGTCTGTAGTTCTTAATGCGATAAACAGCCCACAGGATTTTGTGTAAGATTGCATTTAGGAAAGCTGTATAAAGATCAATTTTAGAGTAGAGGGGAGATTATGTGGCTTCTCTTTTAAGCTTTAAAAACCAGGGGAAAACCTAGAGGATTGGGTGGAAATATGACAACATAATCCGTCTCATAAAATTCAGCAAATTCGCTCGTAAAAAATAATAAATATATAAAAAAAAAAAAAAGACCCAAAAAACAAACATGTAGGGAAATGAAATTGCAGGAAGTATTAAAACATATTTGTGAAAAAACAAGATTCAACATGACATTAGCCACTAAATCTTAAATAATTAAACTCTTTAAGACGACTAATTAATTTCCCGGCTGCAAATAGTGACATACGTAATTTAGAGTCAGTACTGCATTTAAACACTGATAATTACTAAGCAGGTTTGATGCAGCAATTCATTGGGGCCATCAGCGGCTGATGAAGTCCATAAGCATTAGTGTGTTGTTTACATTACTAATATGAACAAAAACGACAGGAATGGAAAATTATATTCTAATTAAACTTAATCCTTGGTAATCCTCTCTTCCAATCATAATTATATACACAACTTCCCTATTAAAGTGTAAATGCAACCCTTAACACAATGGTTCTGACAATGTTTAGAATTAAAATGTCATTTATATCCTAAATTTCTAATTAACAGTAGAATTTGATTACTTTGATTTAGATCACATAACAATTATGGCAATGACAACTTTATGCTCGTTAGTACTATTTCATAAACACATTCCTGTTAGTATAATTAAAGGAAAAGGGGACATTAAAAAAAAACTGTGTTTTACTACTTTTTTTGAACAAAATAATGAATAAAAAAAGAGAAGACATATAAATGTAGCATCTAGTTAATGTCTCCAAAAAGAAGGAAAAGAAAACATGTAACGCACATTTTATGGAAATTAAGCCGATTTTTTACACATCAGGAGAAAAACAGAGTATCAAATCGCCTATATAGGTTTTATTTTTTTCCATCCGCTACCATGTTCTACGGATACTAGCATAATCTATTATTGGTTAGATCCTAACATTAGAAAGCAAGAAAGACCCAAGGAAATAATGTGTATGTTCCATTCCACAATTGAACAGCTGATTATATAAACATGAAAGCATCTTTTTACTCCAAAAAAATGGGAAAATGACATTGCTACATATGTCTCACAGGTGTCAGTATTCACAACATAAGCCGATTCAATTTGAAGAAATGACCACACAAGGAACCCCAAACAGCCTCTGATACTCCAGCCTATGATTCCACCATGAGCAATTTCTCATCGTAAACTAGACCAAGGCAACCTATGCTTGACACTTAAATACACAGTTTACAAATTCTTGAGATTACTTGTTAAATCCACAAAAATGTGCATGGCAAAAGGAATGTGAGAACACTCCGCTGAAAGATATTTATGAGCAAGAAAAGCAGACAAGTTAACATACCTGTTTATGCATCTCAATGTTCAACCCGTACGACATCTCATAGTACTGGAATTAAAATATAAAAACACAACTATTAGATACCCTGCAAGCTGGCAGTCTTCAAAGTATTATACATTGACAGAGAAGAGCACACTATAAATCCAGTACTTTAACCTATAATCTAGCTTGTTGCCTCAAGCGATACTAGTCTGCTATGCAAAAATAATAAAAATAATACAGATATGTGAAAGGACATTTTGAATTTGCTTTGCAGCCTGCTTACCATGACATAATGTCGCTGCATTTCTGTCTTCTCGCTGGCCAGTTTTTCACATTCAAGCTTTAAACTGAGCAAAAAAAAGAGAAAAACAAACATATAAAATCACCATCATTTACTGAAACAAGCCAAACTCTTCTCCATGCTTCAAACAAAGATGGAATTGGCATGCATTATTATACCTAGGAATTGGAGCTGAAATGGCGTTTTTTCCTTGTCCAGACATTTTTAGAACTAGACTCAATGGACAAAGAGCCCACAGAATACATGCAACTCTTTCAGCAACTGCACATTTTAACCCTTTAATCAGCAGTTTTATTATTAAACCTTACTGCCATGTAGCAAACCATAATGTTTGGGGAACAATCAATCGACATATATCTGGAGTTGTTAAAGTGTACTAGTGGTATTAAAGCTGCCATAGCCTTATGAAACCTTCTATGTTCTGTCAGTGACAATATTAGATTAGTCTTTTAAAGGGTTAAAGCAACTGCACACACCTTGTGTGCCGGAAGGGAATTAGTTATATTAATATGTTGTTTTCTTCTATGCCCTTGGGTTTTCTAAAGCTCTAAAGCAAGAACACCATATCCTCCAACATTTTGTGATAATGCTGGCATTATATGACCAACATATAAATGATATATAAATTACCATATATCTATATAGCATAAAATGGATAAAAAAATAGAAACAGCAAAAAAAACAATATTCTTGCAATGTGATGCAATCAAGCATATTATAGATTTCATAATTTTTCCGAACCACTAGTCATGCAAAGGTGGAATTTTTCGTGAAACGCACTACCCAATTTCTTTAATCCTTTCAATTCAACAGCGGCATGTATTTCATGTTCTTCAAATGAGAAGATTAAGGTCATAATCCAAAGTTGCAAACACAGAATCCGGTGGTACAGAGATGCACGGATTGTTGTAACCCATTTTTTTTTTTGTTGGGCCGAAACATGCTCATATGATATCCACAATAAAGGTTAAAGATGCACTGTGTTTAATTCTCTGAATAATTATTTTAAAATCCTGTTACTAAAGCACTCTAGTAACATGAGTCAAATGTTTTCCTTTTCAGCAGGACATCAATTGTACCCCTAGTCATTATTTGCCAAATCCTGCTTCTTAATGTTTGTTCATAATACAGAGCCAGCAAGCATTTTAAACCATTCACCTCTGATCTTAATCACTGAAGGAGGTAATCCACACAGGTGAAATCACCTCTAAGTAAACTTTAGCAGTGCATTTATGCCATTGTTGTAATAGTTCAGCAGTTTATAAAAGCACATGCTTGTAATCGCAGATAATGGGTATACTCTGCCACATATTTGGTTTTCAGGAGTGAAGGTGTTTTAACTCGCATTTCCTATAGGAAAAGGCCAAACCCTTTCAACAGTTAACGCCTTATGTACACACACACACACACAAAATAGACTGACAACAAGGGCTAAGCAAATACAAGGATCAGCTAAAGTAAACAGTATTACCTGTGGTACTGAGCTTGTAAAAACTGAAACTCCTCCTTAATCCGATCACACGATTCGGATATGGTGAATTTGAAAGGCTGAGCTGGCTGATGCGGAGCCTAAAACAATAAATATTAATTATTACAAGAATATTAGGCAAAGGTGTGGAAATGCCCATTTGGAAAAAGATCATTTTAATCCGTCCACAAAACCAAAATGCAAGAATCATACAGACATTACAAACACAAAAGCTTTGCTTCTCAATAACAGAATATAATTATTCAATACAATGCCATTGGTAACATACAAGTGTCTTCATGGCATTCTTTTTATATTTTCTAAGATTTACATAATGCTACTGTGCACTAATAATAATAATAATAATTAATGTCCTCTTGGCAGTGTGAGTCATAACATGTATATATTCCAGTAATACTGTAACCTGTATTTAATTGAAAAAATAAATTTAACAATGTAACAATTTGTGATAGGGGGAAATGGCCTGACAAATATAATGTAAGATGACTTGAGAGTATATTTCAAAGGTTACAAGGGGGGAAAAACACTAACTTGGTCAATTAACCTTTGTCAGCTGCTTAATTAAATGAATAATTATGGGTGGGGGGGGGGGGCATGGTGTATAACATGTAGTTACTGAGTTTTTCAGATAAAGTAAAAAAAAAAAACACAGTTTACCTATTCACTCTTGTAAGTCTAGTAGGTTGTTTGTTTAACCCTGAAAGGGTTAATGAAAAGACAAGTCTGTAGTATAATGTGAAGTGAACTAGAGACAAAAAGGACTAAGCTGCTTTGGCTGTTCTGAAAGAAACACAGCCACAAAGCTGAGATTCATCTGGCACCAGTGCCTAGGGCTGGAGGATATAATGTCCCTATTGAGGATCAGTGCTTTTAAGTCATATGCAAAATAACAAAAAAAAAAAAAGAAGAGAGAAACAAACAAACAAGGGATAGATATCCTTGCTTCTCTTCTTTCATGCACTCTGCAGATTAGTTTTGAGTGTGCCTTCAAGAAAATGGCCACAGTACAAGAGCATATTTTTCTTTAGTAAGGTCATTTGCAAGAGAGAGATCAGATCACTGAGGCGGAGGGATGTCATTCTCATATCTGTCTCTTATTCCAGCGTCTACACAATAGCATATTAAAGGATCACTGCATATTATAATAATATTTGGGTTAACAGCCGGAAATGCTAAGAGCCCTAACTTGTTACAACACCCAAGTCATCAAAATGCTTTTAATAATGGTTCTAATCATTCGCCTCCGCTAATTCCCAAAGTAGGGGATGAATCATGCTACACAGTAAGGTCAAGTTGTTAGTATGATGCTTTACTGCTTTGCCCAGTCTAAATAAGCATGGCAGTCTTGGCAAAGGTGTCTGTCACCTGTTCACTTATAATTTGGAATATTTATGGGTTTTTTTCAAGCTACACTATAAGGTACGGTAGTGGATACAAAACAGCTCTTTACTGTCTACACATAGATCTGTACTTGGATGCCCTAAATATTTATAATACAATTTTTCAATATGAGATATCCAGATGACATATAATAAAAATAATCACATTTATAGAGTAAGAAACAGGGGCCAGAGTGCAAGATTAGCACAGGTCAAAGATGAGAAAGATCTCACTATGTAATAATATCAGAGAGAAAAGGCACACAATCCAAGATAAGCAAGGCAGTGAGGGGAGGTGGGTGGGAGGGTAACAGTGTCCAATATAAGAAGGGAAAGGAAACACAGGGTGAGATGAGGAAGAGGAGGGGGGTTAAATCAGTTTCAATCACCAAATGTTACAGCTCACTCCATGTGGGGGAGGCTCACCCACTGAAATAATGGCTTATTCAGCTCAGCACCAACTGTCCCATTTACAACAATGGAATCTCATTCATCAGTGACCTTTTTTCTACAGTTGAAATGTCACATTGTAGCCCAAGAATAAAAAAAAACATTTTACTCATTTATGTCCAAAGAGATTGAAAGCTATAAAAAAAGAGGTAGACAAAGTGATCACACAATACCACAAGGTGGAGTTTAAACACAGCTCAAAAAGGGACATTTAAGTGTTAAGGGAGGGTCATCTTAGAGCCCACAGAAAAAAAAAAGAAATATCAAAAACAACATGGTGAAAAAAAAAAAAGAAAAATGATGGTGCGATCATACACTTTAAAACAGAGGCTATGGGCGTTTTATACAAAAGAAGAGGGTGCTTGTATACAATAACCCCTTCACTGCCAGAGACAATACAAGGAGCGGTAAAGTGAAAGGGTTAAGTGGAGGGTAAGAGAAGGAAATGGAGATCACACAGCCAGCAACCTCACCCCTCCTTCCCATTTCATCTTGGATTCTCAGTCTACTCACCGGGTGCCTGGTCTGGGGATACATCTTGCTCAGGTCTCGAATCATCCAAGCCGCTTGTTAGGTGCCTCTCCCAAGAGCACGAAGGTTCATTTACTAATTGCAAGAGCCCACGTGAGAGGAGAGGGGGGTATCCCCCTGTGAGCAAGCCTCAACAGCAGGGCTAAGGAAGGGGAGGTGAAAGAGAAGGAGAGAGGAGGGGGTGTGGGAAGCGTTAGCTTCTGATCCAGCTAATAACGCTGCTGCCCCCGGGGTTCCTCTGTTAATAGTAATGCTAATGGTGGCAGTGCTGCTGCTCAGCCCGAGGGTATCTCTGATCCCCCGACCGAATCCTTCAACATTCCACGGGGAGAAAGATCGATTGTCACGATCGAATTCTCATTGTCTAACGTATTCTGATGCTCTCTGACACTGCTTGGCCTCCTCTCTGTGACCACCCGTGGATCCTCAGACAAAAACAGGAAAATTAAACAAATATAAAAAAAAAAACACCTTTTATGCTCACGGCCGAAAAAGTATACCAAGCAAAACAAAATCAATAAGACGATAAAGACACTGTCAGGTTCCTGTTTAACAAAGAAGCCTCTCTTTAAGAACTTTCTGATGACTCGGATGAAAGGAAGAAAAGAAACCACTTCAAAATTAGCCTTCTCCGATCTTTTTCCAGATGAGAACAGTAACAATAAGTTGCTCCCCGGTATCTGCCTTCTATTCTTTCCTCTCAGCTATTTCCTCCTCGGTTTCTTGGAGTGTAATTTTTTTGTTGTTCTTTTCAAACCTTTAAATTCCCATCGTTTTCCTTTCTTGTCATTCTTTTCCTCTTCTCGGTAAGCAAAGAAATCACCCAGATCGCACGCCTTTTATAGTCTTCTTTTCAACCGATCGAAAGCCACACACTTTGAGGAAGGAAAAAAAAAATGAACAGACAAGGAAAGAAAAAAAACACACAACCCAAGCTACCGCTCTCAGCAGCTCCAACAACACGCTCTGTGTAGGTGACTTCTATGACCAAATTTAGCAGCAGCAAATCATTAACATTCTGATACATATTCACAACATTGAAGCGAAAACACACAGCCCTGCTGGGATATGTAGTCCAAAGCGGTGCATTTAAAGCACCCCTATCAATCTTGTATTGGTCACATAAGACTACAAGACCCATCAAGCACTACACAGCTCTGTACCGCCCAAGGCCGGGGTTTTGAACAGCCAATAGGAAGCATTGGAACGTTAATCGCCACTCTCCTATGAAAGTCTATCATTGACTGCCTGGCCAATGAGGGGAGGGGAAGGTGTTTCTGTCACTGGTTTGCCCCACGTGGGGTCAGGGCGTATCAGATTCATTCTGCTCCTCTTTGTCCTCCCTCTCACAGCCAATGAGAGTCCTAGTTTGCTTGAGTCTCCACCCCAGGCGGAGAGATGAGGGGGGAGACAGGGCTGGAGTTTCTCATAACAGAGCACTGGAACAGGGGAAACATTTGTCCAGTGCAGTATCAGAGTCAGTATCCCCAGCAGTTCCTGTATCCCTCTCTCATGCACCAGCATTCAGCTCCAAACCCCTCCCCGCCTCTCTTCATAGCCTCTCTACCCTTTGCTTATTTAAGGTGGAATACCACTTTAACCCCTTCCTTTATCATAATTTATAGGTTTACATGTGTTTAGGTGTATATATACACTTACACTGCATATATACATTTCTGTGCAATTAGATACACTATCCCATAGCAATGTAAATATATAGCAGCTTTTATAAAATATTGTTATGTAGCTTACCTTCTGAATTGCTTCCTTATCATGGTGAAGGGGCTTGTGTACTTTAATGAAGCTGTGAGCTACTCCATATAGGGTCATCCAAGATGGGCTGGTCAGACAAATCACAGTGCACTGGAAAAGGAAAATAGGGCAAATTATAAATCACTTTGGACTTAATATGAGGAAAGCTAGGGAGGCATTTGTCTCCCTTTAATTAACCAATTGGTGCAAATATATGTATAGAAGATGTATATTTAACAGAAGGGAACAGACAAAATGACACAATGTGATTTGTATTCTGAACAGAATATGTAGGTCAGCCACCTTGGTGCACTGAAGAGTCCTTAGGACAAAATAAGCAATATACTGTACTCTACCACATCTGTCTCAGATACTCCTGCAGCCTCAGAGGAATACACAACTGTTCACACCATATTGGTTAAAAGACTGTGCCAACAAGCGTTGTCCCTATGTGAAGTATTAGATGAGTATTTGATGTTTACACCTCTGCTACCGTTCACTGGATTCAAGTGAGTCCATTGCTTAGACAGAGTATAGCTCAGATTCATGTTATTATTATTGTTGTTTATTTGTAATGCACCAACATATTCCGCAGCGCTATACTTACGTTGTGTTCAAGACAAAACAATATTAACACATTACAAATATGTAGGGCCCTGTCTTTGAGCTTATGTTCACATAGTCCTTAGTGTTTTGTAATAATTGTTTTGGCAAAATATTAGTCCAGTGGTTAACCATGAGCATTTTGCACATAGTTTATTTTTTATCATACCTGGAATATGACTCATTCATCACCATTCGGGAACTATTTCCTTTTTTTTATGTTTGTAAATGTACTTGTTTTGAAAGGTTTTGACTTTTTTCTATTATTAGTAGTGTATCAGCCATGACAGGAAATATATTTGTTAAACTACATAATCCCTCAATATATCATTAATAAATAAATATATTATTTGGATACAAAAGGTATCTGTTTTTAGCTAAACAATTTGCATCGCTGTGTTCCGGATACAGATTGTGAAGTGGATATAATGCCTGTATCCACTACATTAATTTGCAGCCCTTTTACAAAGTTGCCAACACAAAACATTTTCAGGGACACTTTGTCACTGGTTCATCAGGAACTTATTTGCTCAGTTGGGGCAGCATTGAATTTTATAGATGATTCTATCAATTATGTTACCACTTATTTTAGTTTTTGCGT
This sequence comes from Discoglossus pictus, assembly GCA_027410445.1. Taxonomy (NCBI): domain Eukaryota; kingdom Metazoa; phylum Chordata; class Amphibia; order Anura; family Alytidae; genus Discoglossus; species Discoglossus pictus. The sequence goes on along the minus strand of CM050163.1, from coordinate 365,325,721 downwards.
TTATCCAGAGAAAGCATAAATGTTCCAGAGAGGGTACATTACTTGATAGGAAACTGCAATTACAAGATATTTATATAAATACAACATTCCTATTATGAAAGTAGGAGGTTTCAGATGGTATTGAAATTCTAGGGCAAAACATCATGTAAAAATGGGCAGGTGACAAATGCACTTTATGCAGAAAAGAATAGAGTGTATTCCCTGCTATACCACACGGATTGGTGTATATCAGTGTGGTTAGTATCCAGTTTGTAAAAATGGTACGTAACAATATATGAACCGTAAATCTCATTTAGATCTTGTTGGTGGCTAATTATACTTGCTTGTTACATATTTACACACATAAAACAAATAGCAATATTGCTTCTCTATGTAGCAACTATATTTACAAACAACTACATTACTTTGCATCATGCACAAACATCATGTGAATATTTCAGTTTTATGCTGCCATAGTTCCATTCACATTTGTGCTCCCCCACGTCACAGTTATTACTGCTCATTTCCCCTTCCTATATACTAATGTATATGTTTACATATGTTTATGTATATATACAGTAATGTCAAAAAGTGTCAGTTACACTTAGACTGCATATAGACATTTCTGTGTATGTAGATAGAATATTGTATGGCTCTGCCATGGTATTTGCTGCCCCCTTAAACTGAGTTGCTCTAGGCCTGGACCTTGTGGGTCTAGACAGAAACAGCACTGGCAATATATAAAGCAGCTTTTATAAAACACTGTAATGAGCTCCCCTTCTGGATTGCTACCTTGCACTCGTGTACCACAATGAAGCTGTGAGCTACACCATATAGGGTCATCCAAGATAGGCAGGTCATGGCAGAGAGGTAATACAAATCACAGTCCTCTGGAGAAGGAGCTGGCAACCCACTCCAGTATCTTTGCCATGAAAAACTTATGGATAAGCAAAACCAGACATACGTTTCACCTGATGTGCTGCGGCCCATAAGGTCACGGAGAGTCATATACGACTGAATAACAATGTAGCTACCTGGATGTACAATAAAGCGTCTATGTTTTTACTTTCTAAAATATATTGCTCACCCAAATATGGTTCTTCAAGATTGCTTACTATAATCAGTTGTCATTTAATAGTCTTTCTTAGCGATTAAGTAACAACTAAATGAATCCACCTTAAGCGAAGCAAGGCGCAGACAGCCTGTGAGAGTGGCAGGGCGGGGTTGAAGCTGAATGCTGGTGCATGAGAGGGATACAGGAACTGCTGGGGATACAGAGACTGATACTACACCAGCTGTCAATCAAAGTAACGTGGGGCCTCTCGCTGTCTGTGGATGAGCTGCTGCTGCTCTGTGTGGCAATCTGTGGTGAAAACAAGCATGGAGGCATGAGGAGTTAGAGAGGAGGAGGAGGAGGAGGGGTGCTTGTACTCATACATTACCACACTTCCTCCTCCCTCTTGCTCCCTTGTCCTATGCTAGCTATCACCCACATCAAGGAACACTGGCTAATTAGAGTCCAGTGTCTCCTTAAAGAGACAAGACCAGCCTTGTGCAACGTGCTGAAAAATCCATGCTAAGTGCAGACAGAGACGAGGGATCCGGCATAACCTACTTCCCTTGGCTCATACCAATTTTACGCACCACTGGAGCTGGCATAATTTTCATGTGAAAAAGGAGAGGGGGTGGAGGAGAGCTGTTCTGTGCTATTTACAGCCCCAACATGAGGCTCGGCTCACTGAGCCCCAGCACTGCCAGAGGGTCTCAAACGCGTTGCTAGGCATGCTGTGTTATTGCTGTGTGTGCCCAAATGTGCTCATACAGTATGGGCAGCCAGGCTGCCATATATCTCATATTATTTCATCAGAGCAACGAAAGGTTAGAGAGGATTAAAATAAAAAACTGCTATTTTCCACTGATGGATAGATCTATCAATTGAGAGGTTATGACCCTTTGTGCAATAGGATAAAATGAGTTCATGTGCTATCAATCACTCAAGAAATGCTTTGTTACTTTGGAAACATGCATGCTAAATGTTTGCTACACTGTAATCGTGCAATGAAGTGCTTTCCTGTTTTTGAAAGAGTTGAAACAAGAAGCTCATGTTTCTGCACATGTACATAAATTGGTCTATATCTATCTATCTATCTATCTATCTATCTATCTATCTATCTATATGTATGCATATATATATATATATATATATATATATATATATATACACACACACACAACATAAATGTTTTTTGATTCTGTCGAACCATAAACATCTTTTACATTTCTTTTTTCATTTTACTGTTTTAAATATATATATATATATATATATATATATATATATATATATATATATATATATATATATATATATATGATGTTCAGCCATGTGCAACTGTCCGTATGGATTGCAGCATGAAAGGCACAATTCTTATGTATCTGGTTGTGATCCATAAGGTTTTCTTGCCAAAGATACAAGAGTGGGTTGCCAATTCCTGCTCCAGTGTCTGACCTCTCTGTTATGGCCTATTCATCTTGAGTGATACTACATGGTATAGCTCACAGCTACACAAGCCCCTTAACTACGACAAGGTAGCGATCCAGAAGGGGTACACACACATATATATATATATATATATATATATATATATTTTTTTTTTTTTTTGTGCCATATGTGATTTCATTCTAATTAAACATTTCCCTGTAGTTATTTATATTTATTATAAAAGCTAGCTCTAAAATAAATAAAAAAATGTTACATAGTGCATAGTTTAAGGATATAAGGATTTGTATGTTAAACTGCACCAGCTGTTGTGAGCAAAGACCCTGGGCTTATCACTCACAGCATTGCTACTGCAAGGATATGTCATACACAAAATAATTCACTCCATGTGTTAATGAATCTCACTTGTCTATTTATTGCAAAAAGGAAAAATACTTTAATCTTGTACAGACACGATTGGGTGGGGATTGAAGATGCTACCTGGCATCATACCCCAGTGAGCCTAGTATATGCATTAGGGAGCAAGGCTTCAATTTGAAACTAATTGTTCTCTGCATCTCATGACCAATTTAACAAACCTCATACATGTACTATTATTGTTATTAATTTTAACATAATTACATTGTGTACTTTGTCCTTGTTTTTCTCTTTGAACATTTGGTTCCCTGTGTAATTTCATTATTGTTGAGTTAAACTGTGAATAATCTATTTTGTGTTTATCCCATATTAATGTCCTGGTCACTGAAGAATAGCTATTTAGTTGGAGCAATACTAGTAACTGGTATTTGTTCTCTATTACATACATTAAATCATGTCCATAGTTGTTTTTACAACCTCTTTATCTACTTACTGCTATTCATAAGCAGTGTTTTATATTATTGATTTTTATAGTGTTGTTCACGCTGGGAGTGTACCTAATTATCCAGGATAATTATATACTTTGATATATAGACTTTGTTTGTTAAGGTAAAGTATTATAACATTTTTGCACCTCCCATTGACTCTTTTGTTGCTAGATTTACAGGGCCCTCTGGCAACTAGTGGGTTAAAGGTGTAGTCACAGGAAGCTTCAATTAAAAGAAAGCACTGATTGGTAGCTTCATGAAAGTGCCACGTCTGATTGCATTTGTTAAGGTTTTATTGCTTATTTCACAATTTAAAACCTGTTTGAAATCCTTTTACACCAAAATTAGATGTCTGCTTAATACCCTATTGTTCCTGTGTGCATTTATTTTTGTGCATGTTTTATTGATGTAAATTAAAAGGTTTTCCGTGTTTTTGTTTTCTCCCATTTCAGCGGTGCGTGCATTTTTTTTTTTACCATGTTTATGCTGAATAGACATATACTCCATATATAGATGTCACATAAGCAATAATTTGTATCTCCGGTGGGCGCTTACACCTGCAACAACACTGACCTGTGTGAGCAGCTCCCAACCAGTGTGTCCGTGCACATGAAAGCGTTACACCCCCAGAGGAGTGTGTTACAGGCAATTAAGGCCGGGGTGATGATTAAAGTGAATGATCTGTAAGGTGTGAGAGTCAATGAGGGGATGAAGCATTTATTTAGCATTACACTTGGATACTATATATAGACTTTGAGCCTCATACAATTCGGAGGCCGTAACTTCTAGGATGTAGGCCGCTTGTCTGCGGGCCCGCAGCGTCTGTGACTTACAGTGCTATTCAATTGCCAAGCCTGCAAGTCCCGGCCCCATAGCGCACATAGTAAACCAAGCTATCGCATGTAGCATTTGCGAGCTTGAACATGATCAATTAACCAAGGCCGTAACTCCAGAGTTAGAAACAGCCAATGGAAACAGAGATCATCATCATAACGTCAATGAAAAATGGTGGTTGGATTTCAAAGTCCTACAGGTTTCAATTACGAGTTCTGATCGGATCCACATTCTTGAAATATTGCAATGTTGATAAAGCCGTAAATATGATATTCTATAACATGCAAGTTCCATTATATGTATTAACACATTGATTGCCGGGATCGATATAACACGTAAACTAAACATGAATTATATATTTTATTTTGCCGATTTGTGAGCTTGAGAATGTTGTGCTATTAATTCTAAGACCTAACATCTATTTCCCTTTTAATAAAAGTACAGTAGTGTGTTATATATGTGCATTTAAAGTGCACTGGAAAAGTGTTTAAGCCCTTTGCAAGTCCTCCTTGAACCCCGTAACTTGTGGTCGGACTTCTGCCATTTGCGGCCTTGATCGGGTGGTTAGCGAGGAGGGCTTGAAGCAATTGAATAGCGATTTTAGCGATCATAACTCTTGCAGCCGTGAAATAGCAATGGCTTGGAGGAGCATTAACTTGCGATGTTAACCATTTATTATTATTATTATCTTTTATTTGTATCAAGGTGAATCAGAGGCCGGAGGCTGTAACCGGATCAGAGCCCTCAAAAAGACACCAATTGAATAGCAAAATAACTGACGGCCTCCATTTCTGAAGCCCAGATCTCCCGATGCCTCAATTGAATGAGGCTCTTTGTGTTCAATATAACAAATCACCACCCCTGTATCACTGTCTGATCTCTAGCTTTAGCCAGAAAATTGTAATCTTGAAATGATTATGTAAAGTCTTTGTATTGTAAACATAAGGGGCAGATTCATTAATGATTGCTGCAATAGATATTATTGTAAGTCTACCCATTGCTCCAGACCCCTTTATGGTATTCATTAACATTAATGAGGTATGAGAACATGGGTGACGGACCTGGGGGGGGGGGGGGGGGGAAGAGCGAGCACCCCCCCAAACAGATTTTTCAATGTGTGTGTTTATGTGTAGAGAAGCAGTTGAGTGGTATTTTTATACTATATGCGGTATCCAGGCCAGAATTTTTTGTGTTTCTACACCCTTGTATGAGAAGCTCTCAAAAAATCTCCCCCCACTATACTACTTCACATCATATGTAACTGCAGCTAAGTCTGTTCCACCTTCTGTGTCATAAGAAACTTAGTAATGTGTAGACTTAATATAAATATAATTTTAGTTAATTGTTTTAAGATTTAAAAAAAGTTAGGAATATTTTTAATATATTATATTGAAAATAAACTGCATGATTCCTGATTTATTAGAAGCCAGTGAGTTATACATATTTGAACTTTGAGGATTATACAATACAATAGGATACAGCATATAACAAACACAATACAATAATAAACTGATCTTTCCTGTTTCATTCCCACCAGCAGTGGCATGCAGCGGCCACTAGCTGGCGCGTTGGTTGCTTGCCAAGACTTTCAATTTGTTCTTTGGGTGAGTATTAAATTAGGGGTTAGGATAGTGGCAGATGATAAGTTTTAGTAATAAAGTGGAGCACGCAGTGTGCCACTACTTTACTATGTACGGTGCCTTGCAAAAGTATTAACCCCCTTGACTTTTTACCTTTTTTGTTACATTACAGTTCAATGTTTTGGTAATCTGAATTTTATGTGATGGATCAGAACACAATAGTCTAAGTTGATGAAGTGAAATGCGAAAAATGTATACATAAAACTATTTTTTAGAAATAGAAAACAGAAAATTGGCATGTGCGTATGTATTCACCCCCTTTGTTATGAAGCAGATAAAAAGCTCTGGTGCAACCAATTACCTTCAGAAGTCACATAATTAGTGAAATGATGTCCACCTGTGTGCAATCTAAGTGTCACATGATCTGTCATTACATATACACATCTTTTTTGAAAGACTGCAACACCTAAGCAGGAGGCACCTCTAAACAAACACTGCCATGAAGACCAAGAAACTCTCCAGACAAGTGAGGGACAATGTTGCTGAGAAGTACAAGTCAGGGTTAGGTTATAAAAAATATCCAAATCTTTGATGATCCCCAGGAGCACCATCAAATCTATCATAACCAAATGGAAAGAACTAGGCACAACAGCAAACCTGTCAAGAGACAGCCGCCCACCAAAACTCATGGACCGGGCAAGGAGGGCATTAATAAGAGAGGCAGCACAGAGACCTAAGGTAACCCTGGAGGAGCTGCAGAGTTCCACAGCAGAGACTGGAGTATCTCTACATAGGATGAAATAAGCCGTACGCTCCATAGAGTTGGGCTTTATGGCAGAGTGGCCAGAAGAAAGCCATTACTTTCAGCAAAAAACAAAATGGCACGTTTTGATCTTGTGAAAAGTCATGTGGGAGACCACCAAAATATATGGAGGAAGGTGCTCTGGTCTGATGAGACTAAAATTGAACTTTTCGGCCATCAAAGAAAACGCTATGTCTGGCGCAAACCCAACAAATCACATCACCCAAAGAACACCATCCCCACAGTGAAACATTGGATCTGAGGCTCAAAGACAGGGCCCTCCTTGCTTTGTTATGTTTTGTTTGTATTTACCTTTGCCTGGAACTTATATTATGTACAGCGCTACGGAATATGTTGGCACGTTATAAATAAATGATAATAATAATAATAATGCTGTGTTGATGTTTTTCAGCAGCCGGGACTGGGAAACTGGTCAGAGTTGAGGGAAAGATGGAAAAACCTGTACCACTCTGTGCGTGATTTGAGGCTAGGACGGAGGTTCACCTTCCAGCAGGACAATGACCCCAAACACACTGCTAAAGCAACACTTGAGTGGTTTAAGGGGAAACATGTAAATGTGTTGGAATGGTCTAGTCAAAGCCCAGACCTCAATCCAATTGAGAATCTGTGGTCAGATTGCTGTTCACAAGCACAAACCAACCAACTTGAAGGAGTTGGAGTTTTGCAAGGAGGAATGGGCAAAAATCCCAGTGGTAAGATGTGGCAAGCTCATCGAGACTTATCCAAAGTGACTTGGAGCTGTGATTGCTGCAAAACGTGGCTCTACAAAGTATTGACTTTAGGGGGTGAATAGTTATGCACATTGACTTTTTCTGTTATTTTGTCCTATTTGTTGTCAGCTTCACAAAAAAAAAAAAAAAAAAACGTCTATAAAGTTGTGGGCATGTTCTTTAAATTAAATGATGCAAATCCTCAAACAATCCATGTTAATTCCAGGTTGTGAGGCAACAAAACACGAAAAATGCCAAGGGGGGTGAATACTTTTGTAAGGCACTGTAGCCCCTAATCCTAACTCTAGGAAATTGAACAAAGTCTTGGCAAGCTACTGAAGTACCACCTCCTGGTCACTGCTGCAACAAAACCAGAATGGTCCTAATAAATATAATCAGATTTTTAACAGAATTAAAATTAGCTATGGTCATAGGAATAAACTTTTTTCAAAGGTTCATGCTCCAATAAGGGATAGCTGCATCGCAATGGGCAAAGACTAAAGAAATACTTTAGCTAACACCTATATTTTCATCTTGCCTACTATTGCTCATACAAAACACCTTTAAATGCCAATAGTATAGACATGAATTTCAGATCTATCCAATTTTATTTTAAAATGGCAATGGAAATCCACTTATTGTCCTGAACAATAAAGCAATCAGAATAAAAGACAAAATGTATTAGTTATTAAAAATGGGACTAGTATGCATCTAACTCCACAAATTCACCATGGTGTTACACAGCATTTTTTCGGACATGGTGGCTAATGGTGAATTAGGACCTGTAATGCATCTTAGATGCTCATATGACTGCAGTAGTGAAAGTAGTTGTTTTCAGTAAATGTTACAAAAATAAAAAAAATTCTGGTTACATATGCCAAAATAACTCATGTTAACAAGATAGAGGTGCATAGATAATGTTTTGAGTCTTATTTGCTTGTCAATACCCAGAATCCTTCCCTGTATATATTTAGAAGTGTTGTTTACCAATTTACCTATTACTTGGAAAACAGGCATTGTGTCTGCTTTAGGGCATTTAGAATAGTATTCCTATCATTACTGCATAAGACTCTATCAATTACTCCAAAGATTTCTCTGGTTATAGGGCCAATGAAGACATTTTTGTTGAATCTTAACGATGCATTTGATAATGTTGAACATTGTGTATCTTTTTTGAAAGTCAAGTTCCTACCTTGAATGTGTAACTGTATTTGGGTATTGTCCCTGTCAGCCAATGAGCAGCAATATATCATTTTCTGTTAGTTTCCAATATGTTTTGAACACGTTTTACTAAATATATTTTCTTGAAAAGTCACTTTAATAATGTTTAGAACATGCTCTTCTAAATATATGCTGTGGCGAAGCTACCACTTGTGCATGTGTTGCAATTCACTGGGGCCCTGCACCTTTGAGAGGCCCAGTGCTCATGCTGCCATGGCCCCTGCTGCCCCTGTGCCCCCCCCCCCCCCCCCCGTGTGAGTTGATGCTGGAGGGGATACAGAAAGAGCAAAAAATATTGCATCTGCCCCCTCCTGGGGGTCAGTCCAATTTTTTTTGTTGAACCGGGGCACTCCATACACAATAGGAACATTTGCCGCTGAATGCACAATAGGAAAATTCACATTACATGTCTCTTTAAAGGCATATCTAAGTGAGCTGGATTATGAATGCATCTGAAAGAGTAATGTATGCAAACATTTGTTTGCATGAAAAAATACCAAAATAAACATTTAAACACTTAAAAAAATATCTTGTAATTTCTGACATTTGAAAAGCAGGGTTAACACCCTCTCCAAACCCAGGCTAAATGAGCATTCATTTTAAAATTTGTTTTGGTCAATCAGGCGGAAGCAGAGGCTAAAACATTTGAGGTTGTGCTGCAAAGCAGCCTGGGATATGTAGTCAGATTCATATGAAAATAAATAGTACTTTCTAACATGTGCCAATCTGTGCAGCACATTCACAATAGAATTTACTTGCAGGTGTCTCTTCCCTGCATCACTGCTGCTGCTGTTTACATTCCCCACAATTAGACAGGCAGAGAGAAATAAGCTGTGACCCCAGCAGCCATGTGACTGTCAGCACTTCCTCTGGAGGTCACAACCTGTATCCACTTGAATGTAACCCCCTAGGGGTGTGCAATTCCAGATAGCAGTATCCAGCATATAAATATGTAAGTACATTCAACTTTTCAATATAACACATATTTTTCTACTAATCAGTGGCTGTTTTTTTAGGAACCATTTGAAACTCAGGAAACTTCTGTATACCTTTAAAACTCCTTCTTTAATCTGTAGCAGCCATAAAATATTGAGACACAAACTCATGTGGAATAGAGACTGGTATCAAAATAATTTCAGTAACTTATGTTATTATTAAATTGTGCATTTTGTGAATGAATTTTATTAAATAAATATAGGAGTACATAGGATATATATAAAATACTCTGCTTGCATGTGCGTCTGCCATTGGACCTAGAGCTTTGAAGTCTGAGGCAAATCCCAACTAGTTATTACATAAAAAATAACTTCCAACTGTGGTTTGGATACGGTAATTTAACAGCACTACAGCCCAAAATAATCTATTTATATGGAAATTATCAGAGTCATGCCAAACACTTCTTCAAAATAATGAGCACTCGGATTTGTTTGTTTTCAAACAATACAGTGTGTGTAGATAATATGATTTTATTGTTTTTACAGACACATTGTTACTGTTGACATTGTTTTATAGTGCTAAGGAAACTAAGAGTCAACTGATTTGTGTGTGCGCGGTGCTAGCTTTCCAGGCGTGGTGCAGAAGGTCACAGGTGTAGGTTAGTTCTGGCTGACAGAACAAGTATCTTCTGTCAACAGCCTCTTTTACATGACATAGCTCTGCAAGCTCTTTCCCTGCAGGCATTAGTCTATCAGGCCCAGAATTTAATATGACTTAATCTACCTTGGGGAATAAATAAATAAGAAAGTAAATATGTTTTTAGGATTAATTATGTTTTGTTGATTCACTGCCTCCAAATCTACTTGTTTTTCACAAGCCAGTTGATTAAACAAGCTACATGACTATTTTACATATGTGACACCAAGGGGGACATCTGATCCGGTGTTTACCATGAGACATATAACAACATTTTGCTTCAGAAATATGTAATAAGGCAAACAACTGGACATAATCTGTGAGATATATACATTTTTACAAATACAATACATTACATTTATAGCAGGACACAGTCTATAGTGTTTTTGTTTACTGGCAGATGGGCCAGCAGTGCATTGCTCTACAAAGAATTAATGAAACCTCTGCCAGTGAAAGGATTAACAGCAGGTCCTAGGACCAGTGCCACCCCATAGACATTCCTCAGGAACAAAGAGGTATAGGAAGAACCTAACTCTTTAAAATACTACAATTAGTCAGTGACCCTATGGACTGCAGCATACCAGGCACAACTATGTTTCTGGTCGTGCTTATCCATATGGTTTTCTTGGCAAAGATACTGTTGGTGATTTGCCAGCTTCCTCTCCAGTGGACTGCAATTTGGCTGAGCGCTCTGCTATGACCTGCCCATCTTCGGTGACCCTACATGGTATAGCTCACAGCTTCGTTGAAGTACACAAACCGCTTCACCATGGCAACGTAGCGATCCAGAGGGGAATGATGAATGTATCTGCGCTTAAAATGAAATATATTCAAATAAGGACAAAACTAGATGAAAATCTAGAGTGTTACTTGCTGTATCATCTTGTTAAAACATTCTGCATCTCAAAAGCAGTCCACATGATTACTTAAAGACAGCAAGCCTCTCCCCAGCTCAAAGAGTCTGAGAGCCACTGGCCTAGAAGATACGACTATATACATCTCCACTACTTAGATGTCTGCTTAATACCTATTGTCTATGTTGCCGACTGTCATTGCATTTATTTTTGTGCATGTTTTATTGATGTAAATTAAAAGGTTTTCCATGTTTTTGTTTTTTCCCATTTCAGCTGTGAGATTTTTTTTTTTAACTATGTTTATGCCGAATATACGTATACTCCATGTATAGATGTCACATAAGCAATAATTTGCATCTACGGTGAGCGCTTACACCTGCAACAACACTGACCTGTGTGAGTAGCTAGATCAGTGTCAGTGCACATGAAAGCGTTACACCCCCAGCTGAGTGTGTTACAGGCAATTAAGGCCGGGGTGATGATTGAAGTGAATGATCTGTAAGGTGTGAGAGTTGATGAGGGGATGCAGCGTTTATTTATCATTACACTTGGATACTATATATAGACTTTGTGTTCAATGTAACAAATCACCACCCCGATACCACGTTCTGATCTATGAAAATTGTAATCTTGAAATGATTATGTAAAGTCTTTGTAATGGAAACATAAGGGGCAGATTCATTAATGATATTATGGATATTATTGTACGTCTATTTATTGCTCTAGACCCCTTTATGGTATTCATTAACATTAATGAGGTATGAGAAGCTCTCAAAACAATCTCCCCTCACTATACTACTTCACATCATATGTAACTGCAGCTGTGTCTGTTTCACCTTCTGTGTCATGAGGAACTTAGTAATGCGTAGACGTAATAGAAATATAATTTTAATTATTTGTTGGAAGATATACAAAAAGTAATGAATATTTTTAATATTATATATATTAAGATAAGGGCAAAATTAGATGAAAATCTAGTGTCACTTGCTCATCTTGTTAAAACATTCTGCATCTCAAAAGCAGTCCACATGATCACTTAAAGGCAGTAAGCCTCTCCCCAGATAAAAAAAAGTCTGAGAGCCACTGGCCTAGAAGATACTAGTCACAGGGACAAGTCAAAGGGACATGGGACTCACACATACTAAATCCTGTACTTATACTTAATTGGTTCTGAAGTTGTCAGTGAAAGCTGAAAATCCATGTAAGTTGAATAGCGCCTCAGTGCAATGTATTTATTGGCATATGCATTCACAGTAAGAATAGAAACACTCAGCCTTATTCAATTCGGAGCCATAACTTGATTGCAAAAAGGCAAATAGCTGTGATCCAGTTGCGTCCTCCCGTTGCTCTATTATTACTTTGCTATTCAATTGGCCTGGCCCGAAAGTTAGGCACCATTTGCGAGAATTGGAAACCATGCTATCGGCAGTAGCATTTACGGGCTTGAACATGATCGCGGACGCAAGCCTGTAACTCGTGGTTCAAGCCCGACAAATCGGAGCACTTTAAAAGCAAATATATATTCAATCCAGCACTGTAAATGATGGGGAACACAACGGGTGACATTAGAATTTAAAGCACAACATTCTCAAGCTCGCACATCTCTAAAATATAATACTTAATTTCATGTTTAATTTCTGTCCAAAGTTCTACGGGCTTGAATGACCTCCAAGCCCATAACTTGTTATTCAATCTCGTAGGACTTTAATGAAATATGGAGGTTGGATTCCAAAGTTATACGGGCGTAGAGGTTGAAGCCCGTAGGACTTTGGACGGAAATTAAATATAAAATAAAGTATTATATTTTGGCGATGTGCTAGCTTGAGAATGTTGTGCTTTTAATTCTAATGTCACCCATTGTGTTCCCCATCATTTACAGTGCTGGATTGATTTTATATTTGCTTTTAAAGTGCTCCGATTTGTCAGTAAGCCCTTTGCCCGACATCCTTGGTCCTACTAACCTGTCTTTCGATTTTTGCCATTTGCGGGCTTGACAGAGTGGTTAGCGAGGGGGAATCGGAGCAATTGAATAGCCTTGGTTTGACAATTTAGCCTTGTGAAAATGAAAGATCAAAGGCTTGGAGGGCATTAACTTGCAATGTTACAAACCACTATGAATCGCAACTTGGAGCCCGTAACTCGATTGGAGCCCGCAAGAAGTTTTCAATTGAATAGCAAATTAAGTTATGGGCTCCATTTGCAAGCCCAGAACTCCCGAACGGCTCAATTGAATGAGGCTCTTGGTATACTTTGATGCTCCTTTCCATGTCATTGCACACAATCCCTAAAAACAGAAGAATTAGTGTATACTGAGTGACTCATTGGATAAGATCATCTCTTTACTTTTGGTACACGTTAATTTGTTCAACTAGGAAATTGCCCGTCAAAAAAATGACCGGAGGGAAATTGTAAGCCTGGCAATGCTGTTTGCCACACAATACGAGGCTATGCCTTTAGCACTCATCACGTGGCTCACAATGAGCGCCTTTGGTGCTCATTGCAAGCCTCTCACCCTGTGTACTTTATAGTCGTTGCGCTTGAGTGTTACTGTCTTGGGTTTTGTTACTGCCTTGGGTTAAGTGTTAGTGGCTTGGGTTAAGTGTTACTGCTTAGGGCTCGTTTTTACGTTCTATGGGCTAGTTTTATGTCCTCCTGGCTAGTTTTATGTCCTTCAGAGTTTTTTCTGCAGCCATTGTTTTTCTCGCTTCTGCAATTTTCGATTGTTAAAAAACGCATAATATGCCTCAAATTAACCGGCAACCTCAATCACAGGCTCCCTGGCTCTCCCTTTGTGCTGTGTGTGAGTGGTATGGGTCGTAAGTCCTGCGTGCCTCAACTGCTCGCTTCGTAAGGCTTGCAGTTGCCCCACGGACATTGCGATGAGCGCCTCAACTGCTAGCCACGCTTTGCGAGGCTCCCACAAAAGTGACCAACATCGTAAGCGTTCCCAACACTGACAACTATATATATGAATGCTTTTTTCCCCTTAAACCATTTGCATGAAACTCTGGATGCATATGCATGCTGATGTACACATTACAGTATGAAAGCACATAGCCACATGATGTTACTTTGTAGGTTTCTGGTGTAGGAGTCTAGTGAATGCCTAGCTAGAGTAAAGACAATTAGTGATAAATAAACAAACAAACAAACACATGCAGTCATTTGTTTTTGAAAATATGTGCTTGTGGCTGGGGGTTTACAAAACTAGGTGTGTATCCAATTTTAGTTTTCCTTCAGAACAAAGCAATATTCACTGTATATTCAATGAAGTTCTGTACTGAAGGATAATTAACTTAGTGTTAGATTCTGTACCAGTGTAAAGCACATTGTCAGCCTCCAAAACAAAATAAATGTTGGTGCTTTTTCTTTTTTAGGAAAACTGTCACTGCAACATAATCTAGGATTAACAGGCCTAAGCTGCACTACAGAAAACATGATACTTAATTTTATCACAATTTATTTTTTTTACGTATGGACATGAGTGGTGTCTATTCATTTAAATAGTTTACAATGCAATCTTTGTTTTGTAAATTCATTTTGGGGGATATTTTTTAGATTAGGTGAATCCAGACTTTATTATCCTAACCATGAGCCTCATTCAATTAGAAGCCTGCATCTCTCGGTATAGAGGTGTATGTCTGCAGGCTTGCTGCGGGCTCATAGTCTGCTACTATTTCAGTCTATTCAATTGAACAAGTTATCGGTGTCTGAGACTGTAGAAGTCTGGTAGCCAAACGTTGCCCATTGATATTACGTCATCAATGGACAACATTTTGTTATCATGTAGGCATCTATAGTAGAAGAGCTGCAGTTGAAACCAGGATTAGTGTTTTAGAGTGTAAAATAGTACATCCTCTATCTTCTCTTTTATTGTAACTCTGCTGCTGTATTTTCTACCATTCTGGATTCAGCAGATTAGCTTCCCAAGGTTGGATGAAACATTGAATGCAGTGGAAATGTCTTTCTGCACAATTGGAATTGGGCAGTTATAATTATCAGTGCTCACATGAGGAGGTAACTGACAGAAAACAAAATGGAGCAAAAAATAATTGACAACAAATATAGAGGCGCTCAATCAGAGAGCAAACTATCCTTAGAAGGTTAATTCTATGGCCATGATAACCCACTCTGAGAGCAACCTCTTCTAGCTCACTTGTGTCCTTCACAGGAAGAAATACCCTGTAGTATATTGAGAAAAAATATGTACCAGAGTGTTCCTTTAAAGAAAGATCAATACACGTACAGTATTGTGCTTCAGGTTGTTAACTAATTTAAAGGAACTATTTTCTGCATGTTTTGAACTATAGCTATTCATTTTGCCATTATCATATTACATATACAAGCTTAATACACAAAGACAGTAAATGATTAAAGCACTCGAAGCAACTAAACATTGTACCTGCTAGAGTGATTTGGCATTAATTTGATGTTTAGCCTTAAGATCCTACTACAGGGAACATTTAGATTAGTATATAATTAGAAACTGTTTTAATCCCTCTTATTTTCTAAACAGAGCATTGATTGTACCAAGTATATGTTTACACTAAGTAAAGGTATGTCATGTTACTACAAAATATTATGTAGACAGTGTTTTGAATCTAAACAAATGTTATAGACTATACCAGGGGTAGGCAAGTTTGGTCCTGGAGAGCCGACACAGACCAGTATTTGAGGATATCCCTGCTGCCTACAAGTGAGTGAATTGCTTCTTCAGTCAGTCTGATTGACTCACGTGTGCACAGAAAAGATATCCTCAAATACAGGCCTGTGTGGGGCACTCCAGGACCGGACTTGCCCACTCCTGATCTGTACTCTTAATTTTTTACATTGAAGCTGTTAAAGAGCATCTGAGATACTAGTTTAAAGTGCTACTGTAGTGACCATATTGTAGTAGGGCTTCATATTTATTTAAGGTTTTATTGGTTAGCAATGAATATAATATAAATTCATTGTACCTCTTAAAACTTTCATTTGAATTTTTTTTTACCACCTCCTGAATATATATATATATATATATATATATATATATATATATAGCTATTAGACACACAGTCATAGTCATAATACATTGCTCACTCATACAGTATTTCCTCCTGACCTTTCACTGTGATGTAACATTGCCCCTACTGGTCACTAAGAGGTAAGGTTTTTTTCCAAAAAATATTTGAATACATTTATTAAACAAAAACACACACATATACTGTGCTTTGCAAAAGTATTCACCACTTTGACTTTTTACCTATTTTGTTACATTACAGCCTTAAGTTCAATGCTTTGTTAATCTGAATTTTATGTGATAGATCAGAACACAATAGTCTAAGTTGGTGAAGGGAAATGCGAAAAATGTATACATAAAACTATTTTTTAGAAATTGAAAACAGAAAATTGGCATGTGCGTATGTATTCACCCCCTTTGTTATGAAGCCCATAAAAAGCTCTGGTGCAACCAATTACCTTCAGAAGTCACATATTTAGGGAAATGATGTCCACCTGTGTGCAATCTAAGTGGTACATGATCTGTCATTACATATACACACCTTTTTTGAAAGGCCCCAGAGGCTGCAACAACTAAGCAAGAGGCACCAATAACCAAACACTGCCAAGAAGACCAAGGAACACTCCAAACAAGTAAGGGACAATGTTGTTGAGAAGTACAAGTCAGGGTTAGGTTAAAAGAAAATATCCAAATTATTGATGATCACCAGGAGCACCATCAAAACTATCATAACCAAATGGAAAGAACATGGCACAACAGCAAACCTGCCAAGAGACGGCCGCCCACCAAAACTCACGGACCGGGCAAGGAGGGCATTAATCAGAAAGGCACAGAGACCTAAGGTAACCCTGGAGGAGCTGCAGATTTCCACAGCAGAGACGGGAGTATATGTACATAGGACGACAATAAGCCGTACGATCCATAGAGTTGGACTTTATGGCAGAATGGCCAGAAGAAAGCTGTTACTTTCAGCAAAAAAAAACAAAATGGCACGTTTTGAGTTTGCGAAAAGGCATGTGGGAGACTCACAAAATGTATAGAGGAAGGTGCTCTGGTCTGAGACCAAAATGTAACCTTTCTGCCATCAAAGAAAACGCTATGTCTGACACAAACCCAACATCACATCACATCACCCAAAGAAACTGGTCAGAGTTGAGGGAAAGATGGATGGTGCTAAATACAGGGATATTCTTGAGCAAAACCTGTATCACTCTGTGCGTGATTTGAGGCCAGGACGGAGGTTCACCTTCCAGCAGGACAATGACCCCAAACGACCTGCTAAAGCAACACTTGAGTGGTTTAAGGGGAAACATGTAAATGTGTTGGAATGGCCTAGTCAAAGCCCAGACCTCAATCGAATAGAAAATCTGTGGTCAGACTTAAAGATTGCTGTTCACAAGCGCAAACCATGCAACTTGAAGGAGCTGGAGCAGTTTTCCAAGGAGGAATGGGCAAAAATCCCAATGGTAAGATATAGCAAGCTCATAGAGACTTATGCAAAGTGACTTGGAGCTGTGATTGCTGCAAAAGGTGGCTCTACAAAGTATTGACTTTAGGGGGGTGAACAAATTTGTTGTTTGCTTCACAATAATAAAATAAAACATCTTCAAAGTTGTGGGCATGTTCTGTAAATTAAATGATGCAAATCTTCAAACAATCCATGTTAATTCCAGGCAACAAAACATGAAAAATGCTAAGGGGGTTGAATACTTTTGCAAGGCACTGTATATATATATATATATATATATATATATATATATATATATATATATATATATATGTGTATACTGCTTGTATGCATCTACAAAACATATACACAAATGTACACAAATGTGAACACAAATGTACCATTTATATACTATATATATATATATATATATATATATATATATATATAAAAAATACATATATGCACTTACAGCCTTATTGACTATATTAGTATTATTGAATACGTGAAAATGGCAATACTATGACCGACTTTTAAGTATATATGTAGATACTATCTTAGTTTTAGATCTTATCTTAGTTCATGAATATATTAAAAAGTAATAAAATACATGATATCATTTTAATTTTCCATCAATTTTATGTTTCAGAATTAAAAATAAATTTACTCTAGCCATAAAAATTACTCAATGATAAATAGTTTTGGTTTGCATAATAAATGTAGATCTCAATTTGTGTCAAGCAGCTCTCTACTCTCTCTGCAAAGCACAGTACAGGCAACTAACATCTTGGTAAGTGAATGACAACTGCATCAACCAATGGGGAATATGTGCAGGAGTTAAAGGTTCATAACCCTGGAGAAGGTTGCAGATCTTCCAATAGATCAAGTGGACAAGGTGGAATATCTATAGACCCACTGTTAGTGTTATTACTATTCATTCAGCCTCATTCAATTACTGCAATTTTGAGATCCGGGCTCGCAAGTGGAGGTCTCAAGTTACTTTGCTATTCAATTGCCTTACGTTTGAGGGCTCCGATCGGGTTACTTGCTGTGAGCTGCGATACATTGCTATTCTTAAAATCGCAAGTTACTTCCCTCCAAGCCTTTGATCTTTCATGGCCACAAGAGTTGCGGTCGCTAAAATCACCAATCGTTATTCAATTGCTCAGATTTCCCCGCCGTCAAGCAAATGTAAAAAATGGATCCACAGGTTACTGGGACCATGGAGGTCTAACAAAGGGCTTACTTACAAAGTAGAGCACTTTAAAATCACATATATAGTTGTCATAACTGCGGGTTGTCAAAAGTTGTTGCTAACTCTGCGGCCCTCGCAAAGCGAGGGCCACAGTTGCTGGCAAGGAGCGCATCCGGCGCTCCTTGCCAGCAACTGCGGACCTCGCAACATTTATGGACTTACGAGACAGAAATACGAGACGCAGGACTTTGAAAAAAAAACATTACGACCTCGCAAAATTACAATGTTAACGGCCGACCCACGCGAACCTCAAAACATTCAAAACACAATAAATACACACAGCAAACACATAAAAAGCTTACTCACAGCAAGAAGGGGCACCCAAGACCTCTGCAAGTGAAATTACACCTCCATTTAAGTCCAAATTGAAGAGTTTAGACACCTGAAAATCACTTAAGCGGGAAAAAAAATGGCCGCCGGAAAAAAACGAGGCTACAGGACCCTAAACACGCAAAACACCACCAAACACCTACAGATTTTCTGAAAAAGCTGGACGAGCTCCAAGAACAAGACGCTAAATCGACAAACAGCCGCGTACCACACATTAGGCGCCATTTTAACACTAACTTACATAATGCGGAAGTACACAGCTACCCTAACGGATTTTACTCGCACACGCACACTATTTACACTACACACTGCACACATTGCTGACACTTACACAGCAGCTCCACAGCACTCAAAACACACATTGTATGCTGCAGCAACATGAAAACAGATTGTCAGCTCTTCAGCATAATGCTTCCCACATTTATTACTTCAAAATAGGTAAACTATATATCCTTTATTAATGTATTATTTAGTTCATTACCATACACCAAACAGCATTAGCTCACTTACATTTTGATTCCCGTCATTTTTTGACAGGCAATATTCTAGTCAAATATAAAATCAATCCAGCACAATGGGTGATATTAGAATTAAAAGCAAAACATTCTCAAGCTCGCACATCACAAAAATAAAATACTTTATTTCATGTTTATTTTCTGTCCAAAGTCCTACGGGCTTCAACCACCAAGCCCATAGGACTTTGGAATCCAACCTCCATATTTCATTGAAGTCCTACGGGCTTGAATAACGGGGAACAGGCTTGGAGGTCATTCAAGCCTGTAGGACTTTGGACGGAAATTAAACATGAAATAAAGTATTATATTTTGGCGATATGCAAGCTTGAGAATATAGTGCTTTTAATTCTAATGTCACCCATTGTGTTCCCCATCATTTACAGTGCTGGATTGATTTTATATTTGCTTTTAAAGTGCTTTTTTTTGTCGGCTTGAACCACAAGTTACAGGCTTGAGTACGCGATCAGGTTCAAGCCCGTAAATGCTACTGCTGATAGCATGGTTTCCGATTCTCGCGACCGGTGCCTAACTTGTGGGCCCGGCCAATTGAATAGCAGAGTAACGATGGAGTTACTGCCCCAAATTAAATGAGGCTGTATTACAGCAGCTTAAGTAAGATATTCAAATATTAAAGATGCATTATTACTCTTATATAGAGCCATGCTTTTGATCTGCCTATTAAGAAGTAGGCTGTGCTGTACTTCTAAATAAGATAAATCTTTAAACACTATTTAACTGTTTTACCTACACCTGTACCCTATTTAGGTATTTAAGACAGCCAGACTGAGCATTTGGGTTATGATCTTGACCCAGTGTTGTTTCTGCCTGTTTGCTGGCTGATGGTTTCCTGGCTAGCAATTCAGTAGTTTGTCTTCGGATTCATTTTTATTTACCCTTGGGTTGATTAATCATGCTGATCTCTGATTTGTTGACCCTTAATTTTAACTCATCTACACATATTCAAGAATAGATACACTTCTGGAGTTTTGGAGAAAACTACATGAGAGACATAGGGTAGACATTTTTGAGCTAAAATAGATGGATGTATCTTATATTGTCTGACTAACTAAGGTTAATGTATGATTATTTTAATTATTGTATTTAATAAAATGGTGGGGTATGTTATTATATTTTACGGACACTCTTTTAATGTTTGTGTTGCATTGGAAGGAATGGAAACGAAAAAAATGTTTTACCTTAGTCATATAGAACACTACATAAGTATTATCTGTATATTATTTGGCTTTCAGGAGAATCTGTTGAATACCAATTCATATCCTACAGGAAATTATGTGAATTCAACACTAATTCTAGAGGGTCACCTTGAACCAAGTGGGGTCAATTGAGTAATTAACACTTGAGAGCAGAACTCTAATATCTTATACACAGCCTTCAACCATAATCACTGAAATATTATATCAAATGAGACCAACTGGAAAAATAATTTCTTCCTGTGATTGTGAGAAGCAGGTGCTCTCACTACCCCATAGGCAATGTGTAAATATAATATCTGGGAAATAAGTAATGGTCACTGATTTCCTCATCAAATGCAAGTCTAGTGCATTCACCCATGAACATATGCATTGCTAATTCCTAAAACATGGTACAGCCAGTAACACAAGAGGGGAACTACTTATGACTTGAAAGGACCATGGTAGTTTGAGAAAAAAAAAAACATGTTTGTGAAGTATATAACAAACTACAACATTAGCAGCTATGTCATGAAAATAATCATTTTTAGAGAAAATCTGAATTTTTTAACAGTGTTTATGGACATATTTTCTTTGCTGCATTACTACCAGAGAGCTTTATCATGCATGATTGTCTTTTTATCCATCAGTTTAGGAAGGGGTGGTGGAAAGGGGAAGAAGGAGAGGTCAGGGTATTAGTTAGATAATTGGAGGTAACTGAAATTGACAACATTTTCCCCATGTCAGTTGATTTGTCCTTATATTTCCCCTATATTAGCAATAGCTTATAAAGTACAGAATGTACATAGTGTGATCATTGATGATGATGAATCTTGATGAGAGAATTAGGAAACCTGTCATCGGTAAAAAGCCTCCTGTTGCTTGCTGACCAAAAAATACACTCAAATATTTAAAAAGTCGCTTTCTTAGAACATACTTCCAAATTTGTGGTTCCTAGCTGATTTAATATATTATTTGGACAGCTTCCTTTTTTTCTGTGTGGAACTTTATGAATGGTTGTTTTCTTCTTAAACAGTTTCTTGGCTGCCACCAGATACAGTAAAAATGTTCTCAGCCCACATATGTACTTCTTTCTGTACAAGAATCACATTCCACATTGACCTCTCTCTCTACCCACTACAGATGTAACAACACGATTGCAATCATTTTCCAGTTCTTGCACATTGTTGCTCTTATTCAGCCTAATTTAGGGAATAGATTTGGCAATCAGATTTAGCACATTTGTGTTTAGTTTACTTCTGTAATGTTTCCTCATATTTATTACTTTCTCTTCTCACTGTTTTCATTTTTGCACCCAAAAGAAAAAAAAAAAGATTTTTAGACACTCATAATGCTTTTATTCAAGCCTCTCCTGTTTATACAACAGAGTAGTACCCTTTTAGATACAGTATTTTAGTTCTTCACCTAGGCTGCAGTTCTAAGAAGTAAAATCATACTATAAAAACATGAATTGTATACAGTAACCTTTATATCCTTTATATTATGACTTGGAATGAACATGGACTAAAATATTTTTAAAGGGACAATACATAGTTACATAGTAATTGAGGTTGAAAAAATACTTTTAGTTCCATCAAGTTCAACCTTTCTAGATCTCCTCTAATCATTGTAATGTGTGGATTGATTGTTAATTGATCCAGAGGAAGGCAAACAGAAAAAAAACATTGAATCATTGCCAATTGTCTCATAAGGGGAAAAAATAAAATTAATATCTGATCCCAGATAATGGCAATCGGATTCCTCTCTGGATCAATACTCCTTTACTAGTTATCCAGGATAATCATGAATGCCCTTTTTATTAAAAAATATATCCATCCCACTATACGGTGAAGAACCCTTTTCTTTTTTTTAAGGTGGAATTATTTGCTTAGTCTTTCTTTATAACTTAGCCACCCCCCCATTCCTCATACTAGCTTTGTTGCCCTTCTCTGCACTTTTTCCAGCTCTTAAATGTCCTTTTCATGAAGTGGTGCCCAAAATTGTACTCCATATTCCAAATGTGACCGTACTAGTGATTTGTATATTGGCAGAATTACAGTATCTCACAAAAGTGAGTACACCCCTAACATTTATGTAAATGTTTTATTACATCTTTTCATGTGACAACACTGAAGACATGACACTCTGCTACAATGTAACAGTGTGAATTTGTCCCCTCAAAATAACTCAACACACAACCATTAATGTCTAAACCGTTGGCAAACAAAAGTGAGTACACCCCTAAGTGGAAATGTCCAAATTGGGCCCAAAGTGTCAATATTTTGTGTGTCCACCATTATTTTCCAGCACTTCCTTAACCCTCATGTGCATGGAGTTCACCAGAGCTTCACAGGTTGTCACTTGAGTCCTCTTCCACTCCTCCATAATGACATCACAGAGCTGGTGGATGTTAGAGACCTTGCACTCCCCCACCTTCCATTTGAGGATGCCCCACAGATGCTCAATAGGGTTTAGGTCTGGTGACATGCTTGTCCCATCCATCACCTTTACCTTCAGCTTCTTTAGCAAGGCAGTAGTTATCTTGGAGGTGTGTTTGGGGTCGCTATCATGTTGGAATACTGCCCTGCGGCCCAGTCTCCATAGGGAGGGGATCATGCTCTGCTTCAGTATGTCACAGTACATGTTGGCATTCATGGTTCCCTCAATGAACTGTAACTCTCCGGAGCCGTCAGCACTCATGCTGGCCCAGACCAAACATATATACACATATGTCTATATGTGTATATATGTTTTCTATAATATGTTGTGTTGATTCCCCCTATATGCATTTACCTGATGATGTCAGATGCTGCCTTCACTCTCTCTGCATTTCTGTTTACGTTCAAACTGAGGGTTTCATCTCATGTCAGTGTTTTTGTGTTCTTTGTGCCTTATCCGTTTATCTGTCATTTAGGGATTATTTCAACTACTCCTCAGTATAGATGTATACCTTTGGTCATGGTCATGGTCTGGGCCTGCATGAGTGCTGCCAGCACTATGGAGCTAAAGTTCATTGAGGGAACCATGAATGCCAATATGTACTGTGACATACTGAAGCAGAGCATGACCCCCTCCCTTCGGAGACTGAGCCGCAGGGCAGTATTCAAACATGATAACGACCACAAACACACCTTTAAGACGACCACTGCCTTGCTAAAGAGGATGAAAGTAAAGGTGATGGACTGGCCAAGCATGTCACCAGACCTAAACCCTATTGAGCATCTGTGGGGCATCCTCAAGCGGAAGATTGGGGATTGCAAGGCCTCTAACATCCACCAGCTCTGTGATATCATTATGGAGGAGTGGAAGAGGACTCCAGTGGCAACCTGTGAAGCTCTGGTGAACTCCATGCCCATGAGGGTTAAGGCAGTGTTGGAAAATAATGGTGGTCACACAAAATATTGACACTTTGGGCCCAGTTTGGAGATTTCCAATTAGGGGTGTACTCACTTTTGTTGCCAACTGTTTAGACACCAATGGCTGTGTGTTGTTATTTTGAGGGGACAGTAAATTTACACTGTTACACAGGCTATACACTTACTACTTTACATTGTAGCAGAGTGTCATTTCTTCAGTGTTATCACATGAAAATATATAATAAAATATTTACTAAAATGTGAGGGGTGTACTCACTTTTGTGAGATACTGTATATTTGCTTCCGCTGATTCTATACCCTCATAATGCATAATATTTTACTCATTGAGTGCGTAGGTCGTTGTCAACTAGAACTCCCAAATGGCTTTCTATATTTGGTGCCCCTAGATTTGCTTTATTAAGATTATAAATTGCATGGCTATTTCTCCTTCCCTAATGCATAACTTTACATTTATTCATATTAAATCTCATCTGCCATTTAGTTGCCCATTTCTCTAATGTATATATATCCCTTTGGGGGGAAAGTACATCACTTTTCTGAAACAATACTTTTCAGTACCACTTCTAAGTCATTAAAAAATATGTTGAAGAGGAGATGACCTAATAATGAACCCTGTGAAACCCCACTTACCACATCAGTTCAATCTGAGTATGTGCCATTTACAAGAACACTTTACTTCTTTAGCCAGCCCTCAATCCATGAGCAGATATTTACTGTAATACCTATATCCCTTAGTTTGCACAATGTTCTTGCATGTGGCACTGTGTCAAATGCCTTTGTAAAATCCAAAAAGACTACATTCACTGAGTTGTCTTAATCCAAGTTCCTACTTACCTCCTTATAGAAAGATTTGTTTAACATGATCTAACCCTCATAAATCCTTGTTGACTCCTACTTATAATCAAATAGACATATTCTTGTATCCTATCCCTTATTAATCCTTCTAAAAGTTTCAGCACTACAGAAGTGATATTCCCAGGTAAATAGTTCCAGGGATTTGCTCTTGCTCCATCTTCCACTTACATTGTCAATGGCACCGATATATACCAAGACCGCTGGTTAATTTCCAACCCCTGTTAATTTATCTACTCGATCCACAACATGCTGAACCCTAGCACCCAGGAGACAGCAAACTGTTTGATTGTTGGGATTTGGGTGACAAATCACCCTGTCTACCTTCCTAATAATAGAGTCTCCTACCAAAATACCTGTCTGTTGCTTGCCCAATTCTGCCCTCCCTCTCCAGTAATTGTTAAAAGATGTGAGGAATGTTAGTCCCCATGAGTGTTTTCCACTCTTCATACAATAGTTTTATATACAGAAGGGGAGAATAAATGTTAAATACTTAATGAAATGCTAATTCACAACTGCAATTAAAAATATATAACAAAAATACTGGATTGACAGGATGGATTTACAAATGGGCTAATTTTTGGACTTTCAGTAGACCTGTAATTCTATGACCTACCAGTTGAAACCATAAATCCAATCGAACCAGGGGGGGGGGGGGGGGGAGGAGGGGGCGGATGGGTACTGGAGATCCACCGTGAACCAAGTTCAATTCCAATCAATGAATAGGACTGAGTGAATCTAGTCCAATGCAATGATCCCCACAAAAAACTCAAATGTTACAATGTTGTCTCTCAGCAATTGCTAAGAGAGAGGTTGTGCTAAGGGATGATGATATTTGGTGGTCTATTGATTTAACCTCCTATACAACGGAAAATTCTGAATTTTGAGGGGTTGAACATTCAGTGTCTTATAAGACCCACACCACTTTCCCTTATTAAATCCTAAAGTACCCACATGCACAGGAGGGAAGGAACGACTTTCTCCCTTCCTATATCTAGGTGTGCTGGGGAAGGTTGTAGAACGGGAAGTATATCATTGTATTTGTTGAACTAGACATGTGAGGGGTTTCAAGGCATATCTAGTGCTAAACTTGGCAGGGTGAGACAGGAAACCAGATGCACACCTCGCTACATGCGTTTTAGACGTCAGGACTGACGTTGTTGTCAATGGGCAAATGGGAGTGCATGTTGGAGCAGACTATATAAGGAGATTCGTTGCCTAGGCAACGCGTTTACTCAGAGGTAAGAATCAGAGGTGTGATATATAAAATATGTACATAGTAATAAATACATTTCTACAACTATTTAGCACACACTAGTCTATTCAAAATAGAATGAAATAAGATGACAGCTGAATTGAATTAGAGATCTCTAGATCCCTTCAT
This sequence comes from Discoglossus pictus, assembly GCA_027410445.1. Taxonomy (NCBI): domain Eukaryota; kingdom Metazoa; phylum Chordata; class Amphibia; order Anura; family Alytidae; genus Discoglossus; species Discoglossus pictus. Next base: position 365,299,397 of record CM050163.1, on the reverse strand, counting down.
AAATAGATAGCAGCAGCTTTCCATAGAATGGTACTTGGGATTGCATGTAATTCACCAACTGGATTGGATACTTTCTATGTGATAGAACATCTAAGTGTCTTGTGCAACCTAGAATTATATACCTTCCTACATAGACAATATTGAATATAACACAACATAGTATGCCCTTGATGTAAGTCGCTCCTCCCTCTCCAGTAGAATTTATCTTTCAGCTGTTAGGGGAACAGCTCTATCTGGTATTGCCATTCCTGAATGGACATCCCCAAAAGATTTAACTCAATCTGGTAAATCTGTTGGTGCTTGCCAACCCAGAACTGGCCTCCCTCCTCCTCATGTTCCCTCTGCTTCCACTTTTAATGTAACCCAGCTACCTCCCGGAACATACTCACTAGCCCCAACTCCACCCTCCATGCTTGGCCCATTTAAACTGTGCTCAGTGAGCACACATTCCCTTTCCAGTGGAGCAGTACAGTCACTAAGTACTGTAATTCTCATCTCCAGTACTACAATTTAGGCTTCAACAGAGGCACCATGCTCAAACCTGTTACAAAGGTATGGACCCTGGATCAGCTGCTCGAGCAGTGCTTACATGTGACAGGATGTACACAGGGTGAGGTTGTCACTAGACTGACCCATGATTTCTTTTCTTTGAATTCCCTTCCACAATTACACTATAACTTTACTTGCAATAGAACTGTTCACAAGCTCCCAAGTTCACTCCTTCCCTTGTTTAAATGTAGAGATGTCGCGAACAGTTCGCCCGCGGACTATTCGCAGCGATTTCGGCATGTTCGCCCCCTATTCTTTATCATTGAGGAAACTTTGACCCTGCACCTCACAGTCAGCAGACACATTCCAGCCAATCAGCAGCATACACTCCCTTCCAGGGCCTTCCATCTGAAGGACAGCATACATTTTAGAATCATTCTGAAGCTGCATTCGTTGTGAGAGGACAGATAGTGTAGCTGCTGGAGATTTAATAGGGAAATAGATAGCCAGGCTGTGTATTTAGCTTCCACTACAATTAATCTAATTTCAGTTGCCTGCCTGTGTCAGGCTCACAGATTATATTGTGCTCAGTGAAATAAAACAACACTTTTTTGACTGTAATAGATTGAATAGCAATTGTCTGCCTACAGGCGTGTGTGTGAAGCCTATTGCATCTACTCTGCCAACTTTTGCCAGTGCACAGTGATACGTCATATCTGGTGCAACCGTAGTGTACAGTGACATAAAACAACACTTTTTTGACTGTAATAGATTGAATAGCAATTGCCTGCTTACAGGCGTGTGTGTGAAGCCTATTGCATCTACTCTGCCAACTTTTGCCAGTGCACAGTGACACTCATATCTGGTGCAACCGTAGTGTACAGTGACATAAAACAACACTTTTTTGACTGTAATAGATTGAATAGCAATGGCCTGCCTACAGGCGTGTGTGTGAAGCCTATTGCATCTACTCTGCCAACTTTTGCCAGTGCACAGTGACACTCATATCTGGTGGCACCTTAGATTGCACGCACAGTGCCCCAAATTTGAAGTAGGAGGTCCGACCAAGCATCTTTTTCCATCTCCCTGTTTCAAAAATCAATGCCATATACACGTCCCCTAATAGTGGACGTAACAGGGATTAAACCGATAGGAATAGTACTACTTAACAGTACACACCTTATAATAATGCAGACAGAGGCAACACAGAGAGAGGAGTCTGAAGAAGAGGAGTCAGAGGAGGAAGTTGGCCTTGAGGAGGTGGAAGACCAAACACAGCAGGCGTCCCAGGGGGCTTGTTGTCACCTTTCGGGGACCCTTGGTGGTTGGGTGGAGGAAGAGACCTTCAATGACATCAGTGAGGACAAGGAACGGGACATGGCTAGCTTTGTATCCAACCTTGTGCAAATGGGGAGTTTGCGGTTGTGCAAAGGGACTGTTTGCGGTTGTTTGAGGTGCATTAAACGGGGAGATTGGTCTGTTACTGTGAAGCGGGTGTAACCCTTACACTACCTGATCGATACAACATCATACCTGATGTTTTCAAGCATGTTATTCCAAACAATTTAGGAATGTTAGGTGATTTATGCCCTTTATGGCTTAAAACCAGACTCTGCATCAACTATGTAATTTTCCGTGGGAGTTTTGCCATGGATCCCCCTCCGGCATGCCACAGTCCAGGTGTCCCCTTGAAACAACTTTCCCATCAGTATTGTGGCCAGAAAGCGTCCCTGTGGGTTTTGAAATTTGCCTGCCCATTGAAGTCTATGGCGGTTCGCCGGGTTCGCCCGTTCGCGACCATTTAATGGAAGTTCGCGTCCGATGTTCGCAAACCGAAAATTTAATGTTCGCGACATCTCTATTTAAATGGGATTCTGACTACTCACTTGCAGATTGATTACTGCACACTTTAGAAAATACCCTTTAGGCTGAAGTTATACTTTCTTGAAAAAGAAAGTACATCTCTTACAATTCATATTGACATAATCTTCGAGGTATCCTATCAGTAGATAAGTCTACACTCATATGACACACAAATTTTCACTGTTTACTAAACAAAACCCCCACAAAAAAACAAACAAAACAACTAACTTTTAGTAGCCTTTTGCTGAAAAATAAGAATAGCCCATGATGCAATAACAGGTGGCACTCTCTTTAGCATCTCTGGCCAACTCTTCCTTACAAAAATGATTAGCTTTTTGATGTTGGGAAAATATGTTTCTGGACAACTCTGTCTAGGTCTCACCGCAGCATCCAAGTGGAGTTGAGGATCAGGTTTTGACTTTTCAGTCATTTAGTTGTACATTTATTGGTGTGTTTTAAATCATTGTCCTGTTGTATGGTCCACTTCCAGGTAAGCTTTAACTGTTGAATATATGGTCTCATACTTTCCTTTAAAATGCGCATGCGCCTACAGGAATTTATGGTGAAATTGATGAATGTTAGGGGACCATGTCATACAGCATTCCTTCACCATTATGAGGAATGGTAAGAGGTTATTTTAGTGATACATATATTGCTGTGCATTTCAGCCAAATAAACCCACTTTTGTTTCGCCTGTAAATAGGCCAATGTTTTAAAAGTGTTGTAGGTCCCTGGATGTTGTGTGGGAGTGCATTTCAAGCTCTAGGATCATAATGTTGAATCCTCTTGGGACTCCTGCTTCTTTGTAGATAGACAAGTATCTTGAACTTTCTCCATGAGTAAATTATATAAAAACTTTAAGTTATTAGAAAATAGCTTTATAACCCGTTGAAAAGTGAAGAGCAGTTATGAATTGACACAAACGTCTTTTGACCTAAAAATGATGTATTAACATAAACCTGAAAGACCTAAACCAAAGTGGCAACATATCTGATAGGATATACATGGTGCAGCACTTCCTGATTACTAATGTAATCCTTTATTTGTAATGTGCCAACATAGGTCCTATGCTAATCGAGAGGTGCACTTTGCGGTATACTTGTAAATCGGTTGCTGGAGCTTTTTCCCGTACGTTACATGTTCATGTTAATCTTTTCACTCGCAATATTACGGCACTCAGCCCTCATCTGTAAATCCTGCCTTGTCCAGAAGAAATGTCAGTGTATTCACTCAGTATATTACACCAAACCAAGCTTTATGGATGAGAAACTGCTCTAGGAACCAATAGAAAATGTGAACGTCATGTTTCTTATAATAAGTGGGAACAAGAGCAGTAACTGCAGCAAGAAACCATTATATTTATATATGTATATATATAATTATTTATTTATTTATTTCAATTAACTATATGTTACAATTGCATTTATGTATATATAATATATATACAGTAATTGTGTTTATTTTGTGTGTGTGTATATATATATATATATATACTGTATAGAGTGTATATATATTTATATATACTGTAATTACATAGGGCCTCATTCTATTATCGGCCGTAAAATGGCCGCAAAGCTGCGATTCCTTGCGGCCGTCTTACGGCCTCGTGTAGAGCTACTTCTACCTTGCAATTCAAATGGACGGCGCCGCAAGGATATCCCCCTTCCGGCCGGCCGCATATCATGCAAATGGCCGCAAGCGTTTTCCCAGCGCCCATAGATCTTGTTTTCCGGCCGCAAAGTCAGACAACTGTAAATGCAAATATAAATTCAAGATGGCACTGTAAAGCTCTGTAAATGCTATGCATCATAATGGGGGACATGAGGATTAATAACAACACCCTCGCAAGCTTGCACATCGCCCAAATCCGATATATCATTTACGGGTTATTTTCCGTCCCGCAGCCTTGGCGGGTCTGAGGTGCTCCAAGCCCTCGGGACTTTGTCCACGGATATTTGACATGAATTAAAATAAAAATGATTTTCAGATTTGAGTGTAGGGGAATGTTGTGCTATGAATGCTAACACCTCCAATCACTTTATCGTCTCATCAGAGTGCAGGATGGCTTTATTATGGCTTTATTATGTGCTTAATTGTGTGCTTGCGGGACCTTTTTGGTGCAAGTAAGCTGCGGCTCGGTTTTAGCCTTGCCAAGAGGGTTCCCGTAGCAATTGAATAGCAACCGTGGCTTTCTTGCGGCCGAAACTCTTGCGCACGTGTAAGACCAAAGGCTTTCCTGCGGCGCGTGCGGCCGCAAGGGATAACAGGGCGCCGGCCGCAAGCCTGCCGGAGCCCTCGGCCGCAAGGGAATAGAATAGGCAAATAGCCTGCGGCCGGTCCTTGCCACGTCCTTTGGTAGAGAATTCCACAGATTAACCACCCTTACTGTGAAGAACCCTTTTCTTTCTTTAAGGTGAAATCTTTTTTACTTCTAATCTCAATGGATGTCCCCTTGTCAGTTGAAAACCTCTTAGCACAAAAAGTTCCCTTTACAAAGCCTTGTTTTGACCCTAGATATGTTTATATAAGGTAAACATATCCCCTCTTAGACACCTTTTTTCTAGAGTAAATAGGTTTAATTTGGTTAGTCTTCCTTCATAACTTAGCCCCTCCATTCCCTTTATTAGCTTTGTTGCCCTTAACTGTACTTTTCCAGCTCTAAAGTGTCCTTTTTATGTGTGGGGGCCCAAAATTGTACCCCATATTCCAAATGAGAGCGTTTAGGGATTTGTATAGTGGGATAATTATATTTGCTTCCCTTGCTTCTATACCCTTCTTAATACATGCTAATATTTTACTTTCCTTTGCAGATGCTGCTTGGCATTGAGCAATGTTACCTAGGTGGTTGTCCACAAGTACTCCCAAATCCCTTTCAATATCTGATACCCCTAGATTTGCTCCATTAAGATTATAAATTGCATGGCTATTTTTCCTTCCCAGATGCATAACTTTACATTTATTCATATTAAATCTCATCTACCACTTAGATACCCATTCCTCTAATTTATGCAAATCCCTTTGGAGGAAAAGTACATCATTTTCTGATTGAATTACCTTGCACAACCTTGTGTCATCTGCAAAAATGGAGACACCACACTCCAATCCCACTTCCATGTCATTAATAAATATGTTAAAAAGGAGGGACCTAATACTGAACCCTGAGGAAACCCACTTACCACATTAGTCAAATCCGAGTATGTTCCATTTACCACAACCCTTTGCTTCTTTTAGCCAGCTCTCAATCCATAAGAAAATATTTATGGCAATTCCTGTATCCCTTAGTTTGCTCAATAGTCTCCCATGTGGCACTGTATCAAAAGCCTTTGCAAAATCCAAATAGACTACATCCACTGAGTTGCCTTGATCCAAGTTCCTACTAACCTCCTCATAGAAACAAATTCGTTGTTTTTTTTGGCATGACCTATTCTTCATAAATCCATGTTGGTTCCTACTTATAATCCTGTTTGAATAGACATATTCTTGTATATTATCCCTTATTGACCCTTCAAAAAGCTTTCCCACTACCGAAGTGAGACTCACTGGTCTATAATTCCCCAGATTTGCTCTTGCTTCCTACTTAAATATAGGTATTACCTCTGCCTTTCTCCAGTCATCTGGTAGAGATCCTGTGTTGAGTGAATCTTGAAAAATTTGATATATTTGGTTTTGCTATTACAGAGCCCAGTTCCCTAAGTACCCTTGGATGTATTCCACTAGGACCCGGGGCTTTACTAACATTTATTTTTTCCAACCTCTTTTGGATTTACTCCTGGTTTAACCAGTTATTTGGTGAAGGTAGTGTAGCCCTATTATGTTGCAGTGACCCAACCACTGGTACCTCCCTTGTGTATACTGAAGAAAATAACCTATTTAGCTCATATGCCTTTTCCTGGTCACTATTTATCAGACGGCCTGTGTCACATTGTAATGTTCCTATAGCTTCCTTCCTGGCCTTCTTCCCATTAATATATTTAAAACATATTTTAGGGTTAGTCTTACTCTCCTTTGCAACTAACTTTTCATTTTCAATTTTAGCCAGTCTAATAGCCCTTTTGCAAGCCTTGTTGATTTCCTTGTACTTACGTAAATCAGTCTCTGTCCCCTCTTGTTTGTATAATTTAAATGCTTGTTTTTCACTCCTCATCCTTATCTTTAATTCATTGTTAAGCCACATGGGTTGTGATTTTCTCCTTCTACTTTTATTTCCACACGGTATATGGTGATATTTATGTTGATTTAATAAGGATTTGAATGTTGTCCATTTATGTTCAGTATTTTTACCTGGCAGTTCTCTGTCCCATTCTATACGTTGTATTGCTGCCCTTAGACCTTTAAAATCTGCCTTTTTAAAATTAAGAGTTTTCTTTAGCCCCTTACAGTTATGTTTTTTTTTAATTCAAATGAGACTGTGTTGTGATCACTGTTTCCCAAAGGTTGCCATATTTCAACATTTTATTACTTTATTGATATTATTTGTGATAACTAAATCCAAGATAGCCTCATTTCTAGTAGGTTCTTGTATAACTTTGGCCAGATAATGATCTCTGAGTGTACTCAAGAACCTGCTCCCCTTAGCTATATATATATATATATATATATATATATATATATATACACACACAATGCATTAGAACATGTGTTCCTAGTCCATGTGGTTTCCTGACCCCTTGAGTACTGGGTTGTGTGTTAATCTGGTTGTTGTATAATAAAATAGACATAATAATAACATTTTATGTGTTGGACTGTTAAGTGTCAAATAATGATTAACATTCCTCATTTTCTATTGTTTTCTTTGGTGATATACTGTCTCTTTAACTGCTGCTGTGGCACTCCTAAATGTTTTTAAAACAATTTGCAAGTGGTCTTTGGAACCCATAACATTGTCTTCAGCTTTTTGTAGTTATGGCACTGCCCTATTTTGTAATCCGTAAATTCTTATTAGCAAAAGGTTTTGGTGTAAAAGTCTAATGGAGTAACTCGTAATCTTTTGTCAGTGCAAAAATCAGTGGAAGAGTTTGCCGTAATTTTCTGCTCTGGCTTGTAGCAGTCACTCGTAGCAGTTTTCTCTGAATGTGTTAGGGACGGGTGATTAACATAGCTAGGTTGTTTTACATTGCTCTTAGTTATGATTTAATTTTGTGATATAGGGATTAGCATGCAGGCCATACTCTGTAGCGCTATACAAAGCAAAATAAAATATTAACAGTGGGACAATCAGATTCTTAGGGTCAATATATATTATATAATAATACTCCAGGTGGAAACTACACCAGGATAGTAATACTACACAATACTATCAGGATAGTAATTATACACATTAATACCGTGTCAGGATAATAATACATCAGGTAATATGAATATAATGCCACTTCAAATCAATACTGCACAAAGATAATACTACACTACATTAATACTACACTTGGATAATGAAGATGAATACCAATGCTGAACCAAGATAGTAATATTGCACCATAATACTACACAGGATAGTAATACTCCAGATCAACACTGCACCAGCATGGTAATACTGCCCCTTAGTAATATTGCAAAGTATTGATTATGTGCAGAAATACAATACCAGGTTGTTAATGCTGGCAATAGTTAGGAATATGTGATGTTATATAGTATTGTATAAGTGTGTTGTTGAGATGTTTAGACTCTGTATGTTGCATGTTCAGTTGTGGCGAGTTCATGAAGAGTTAACTGAGTTAGAATGTAGTGATATAATCTGTAATTGTCATGTAGAGAGTCAGTTATTGAAATTTGTTATGCTGGTTCATACTTAAAAAGGCAGAGAATAATAGAGACAAAATATGTTTATTGTTTTGTCAAGCCTGCTTTTTGCCTGCTGTGTTCCTGCTAGATCTCATTCTGAATGTATCTATATATGTTCCTGGTCCTGTGTTTGTGAGGTCCTGAGCTGATTCCTTGCCTGGAGATGCCAGAAGTGTTGAGATTACCATAACCCTGACAACCCAGGGGTGTTCATGTAAGAGTAAACAGGAAGGTTTGGGGGTGAACCTGGTCCCCCAGGGCCATGACAAACACATTGCAGAATAATGGAGCTTAAAATCTTGCGTACATAGGGCTTTATCCCAAAGCACCTTACAAGACTGAAAAAAATGCAAATTACAGATGCAGCTTAGTGATAAATAAACATCTATTCATTAGAATAACCTGCCAGTTAGACGTGCTGTCAGATGAATCATATACCAATTGTACAAATAACAAGAGAGACAACAAATTATAAATGTGATTCTTTGTGGATTAACATGTATTTATGGATGCTATACATTTAATCCAAATTAGTCTTGTTCTATAACAATACCATATAGATATTACTCACATCAAGATTGTCATGTGTTTATGAGTCGAAAGGTAAATATACTGCCTTCTTGTTCTAAAGAAAGCATAGTATAGATCAATTATTTACTAAGTACATTATTACAAGAGTTAATTTTCTCTGAGAGTCTCATCTATCATGCTACTGGTGAAGTTAACAAAATGAAGGCTTTGTTCTGTCTTTACATCCGTTTCTCAACTGGCACACCTTTAATGTAAAGAGCCTTTTAGTTTGACTTTATTTAGCAAATAGACTATAAGAATATATTTGCTTTCTAAGGTCTATGGTATTTACTTCACTCCCTAAGCTTCATAAACTGCTTTATTTCAGTACAGTACAGTTTAAGTGATAGATTTACTGAATACTAGTAATGACACATGTGTAAAGTTAAACAGTGCTTTAGATGCACCAGTGGCTCATATTTATATTTCTGTCAATTTGTTTTAGATGTTTTTTTTTACTTTAAATTCATTTTTAGATTTACATTTCTAGATGTTTATTTAATTAATATTTTTCTCCTCCACTTAATAATGATATAAAATGTAAACTTCATTTAGTTACATAGTTACAAAGTAACTGAGGTGGAAAAAATACTTTTAGTCCATCAAGTTCAACTTTTTAAGATCTCCTCCCCCTCCCCTCCCAGAGATAGGCAAACCCAAGTGAAACTATGCTAATTGTCTCAAAAGGAAAAAAAAAATCCCTTCCTTACTCCAGATACTGGTGATTGGATTCCTCCCTGGATTAATACTCTATCTCTCTAATTAACCAGGATAACCATGAATACCCTTTTTATCTATTGAATCCTCTGTTAGCGCCTCCTTTGGTAGATAATTCCACAGATTAACCACTCTTACTGAGAAGAATCATTTCCTTTCTTTAATGTGGAATCTTTTTACTTCTAACCTCACAGAATGTCCTCTTGTCAGTTGAAAACCTCTTGGCACAATTAGTTCTTGACAAGGCATTATATTGACCCTGGATATATTTGTATAGGGTAATCATATCCCCTCTTAGGCAACTTTTTTCTAGAGAAAATAAGTTTAATTTGGTTAGTCTTTCTTCATAACTCCCATTCCCCTTATTAGCTTTGTCGCCCTTCCCTGTACCTTTTCCAGCTCTAAAATGTCCTTTTTTGAAGTGGTGCCCAAAATTTTACTCCATATTCCAAATTAGGGCATACAAGGGATTTGTATAGTGGCAGAGTTATATTTTCTTCCCTTGCTTCTATACCCTTCTTAATACATGCTAATATTTTATTTGCCTAAGCATCTTGCTGCTTGGCATTGAGCTCTGTTACCTAGGTGGTGGTGCACAAGTACTCCCAAATTCCTTTTAATATCTGATACTCCTAGATTTGCTTCATTAAATTTATAAATTGCGTGGCTATTTTTCCTTCCATTTATGTTTAACAAGCCAACAAACTAACCACTTGTCAGCTTCTGGAACCACACCCTTTCTCCATGTATTCTTCCTGCATGCTGCCATTTTTCACATCTGTTATATAAAATACTACATTAGGGTGCTTTTGTATTAAACTAAAGCCACACCCAGGAAAACATGATTTCACACTGCCAGTATCTCATGCTGTAAAGTTTACACAGGGTTTTCTTTTGTCATGCAATTTCATATAACCTAAATATTACAACGTATAGTTTTGATAAAGTTTATTGATCACTTTATCTATTGAGATACTACATCAAGGTAGGGGACCTCCACATGTCATAAATTTAATATGACATAAATATTACAATGTTTGTGATTTAATAAAGTTTATTGAGTTTAAGGATCAATTTATAGATAAATATACACTTTGTTACAGTATAGCTTTTATTGCTTTTATAGAAAAATCAGGAGTAAACAATTGGATATACTGTATATCACACTTGGATAAACAATCAAATGTCTATTCTATGCAGTATATGTGGTATTAATACTCATTGATATAATGTGTTACCCCATGAATAATAAACTCAGGTTTAAAAACTACAGAGCAGAAGCAATATACTACTGGGTTATAATGTATTTATAGCAGGCTAAATAACTTTTGTATATTGGTATTAGGGTATTTAATTTGTGTTATATTGTGTTTCTATATAAGCAATCAAAAATTGTATAAAACTGTTTTGTTGATTTTGTTATTAAAGAAAGTATGTGTTGAGAACAGCTAAGTAGCTTTTGAGTATAGATGTAATTTAATAATTGATTTTGTAACAGAGTTAAATGGTTATATTATTGAATAAAGTCAATCAGACTGTTGTAGGGAATATGGCACATAAATAAATATATTGATTAACACCTACAGTCCGGAATGCAGGTGCTTATTAGTCTTTGTTCTGTGACCACTTCCAAAAGGAAAACGGAAGGATTGTGGTATATTGGACTTTTTTAACTCTACTACAAATCAGAAAGTTAAACAAGTTTATACATTACCATGTATAGGATTTCAGGGTAACACTAGTCTCATTTTAGATAATCTAAAGTAATCCCTTTTTGTGTTATTTGGCACTTTTCTTGTTAGGGAGAGTTGGGATAGAGTTTGGATACAGACAGATATAGTAAAATATATTAGATAGAATATAAGGGGGGGAAGGCATAAATAAATGCTAGAGAGTGACAGACAGAGATTAGCCCAAAGCAATAGAAGAAAAGAAAAGACCACGATCCTCCTTTCTGCCTATTAGAAAAATGATTTCTTCCCCATCGTCACAAGGTTGTTTCCACCAATTACAATACGTTACTCCCTGTTTGCATGTATGCGTATAATTATAATGTATATGCATAATATGCATTGGGTTAAGGGTCACTGGCTTAGATTAAATGTTAATGCCTTGTATTAAGTGTTACTGTTTTGCTTTAAGTCTTAGTGCTTAGGGCTGATATTTACGTCCTTCGGCCGCCTTTTCCATCCTTCGGCTGCGTTTTACGTCCTGTGACCTCTTTTTCATTTTTGTTTTTTCGGCCCGACATTTTTTTTCTGGTTTTAATTTAACTTGCAACCTCACTTACAGGCTCCCTGGCACTACCCCTGAGCTGTGTGTGAGTGTGTAAAGAAACATGAGGCATGTTTGTGCATTTTTGCAGTTTGGTGGTTTGGCCGTTAAATGCATATTTTGCGGGTGTAATGCTGTCGTTGCAGGCATCGCTAAATTGCGGGGAGCGTCTTCTGCGCTCTTTTTATCTAAGTCCTGCGTGTCTTGGGATGAGCGCCTGTGGCCTGTCGCGCTCATCTCCACAAGTGCAATGATCGCTTTCGGTGATCATTGCCTTAGTCCCGCGGGTCGCAGGGATGAGCGCCTGCGGCGATCATGTCCACCAGCACACTGAGCGCCTTCGGCACTCATTGCCTAAGTCCTGCGACCCTTGGCATTCCTCATTGCGAGCCTCTCTCCCTGTGTTACTACCTTGCGGTAAGTGTCAGTGGCTTTGCTTAACTGCCTTTGATTACTGCCTTTGATTAAGTGTTACTGGCTTGAGTTAAATGTTCCTGCCTTGTAATAAGTGTTACTGTTTTGCGTTATGGCTGGTATTTCCGTCCTTCGGCCACTTTTTCCGTCCATCGGCTGCGTTTTACGTTCTTCAGCCTCGCTTTCGCTTTGTTTATGTGGTTTCTTTCGCCGTTTTCTTTCTCGCATCAGCGATTTTTGATTGTAACAAAAGCCAAAATATGCTTCAAATTAACTTGCAACCTCACTCACAGGCTCCCTGGCACTCCCCCTGAACTTAGTGTGAGTGTGTAAGTTAATATTTGTGTGTTTTTGCAGTTTGGCGATTCGGCCGTTAAATTCGTATTTTTGCAGGCCTTAATTTCTCTGCCGTCGCTTAGTCCCAAGTTGTACGGGCCGTAATTTCACGGGCATCGCTAAGTTGTGGTGAGCGCCTTTTGCGCTCTATTTTTCTAAGTCTGGAGTGTCTCAGGATGAGCGCCTGTGGCATTCATCTCCACCAGCGCAATGAGCGACTTTGACGCTCATTGCCTAAGTCCCACGGATCGCAGGGATGAGTGCCTGTGTCGCACATCTCCACCAGCGCAATAACCACCTTTAGCGCTCATTGCCTAAGTGCTGCTGGCCATAGGGATGAGCGCCTTTGATGATCATTGCATTGGCCACAATCGCAACCCTGACTTTGCGAGGGCCACAATTTTAACCTGGCATTAGCAACAACTTTTGGCAAGGCCACAATTACGACAACTATATATGTGATTATTTATGATGAAACATTCCAGGAAATAAACATTTGCATATTTCCATATTTTCTCCTTATCTATCAGTATACATTGTTTTTGGAGCATATGACAGTGATAGTGTGAAGCCCCACCCATGTTGGTGTGGTTTTTGCTTAGACTTTAGTCTCACAATACAATAAGCAAAGACAAAAATGGTAAATATGGGAGCATGCAGATGAACATACAGGAAGAAAGGGGATGGTTCACAAAGCTGACAAGCTGACAGTTTGCTTGTATATATACAATTTATGACAATTACACTAAGCAAGAAAAAAAAATAAACATAGTTATAATATATATATATATATATATATATATATATATATATATAAATATAATAAATAAATAGTACATTTGTGTTCACATTTGAATTTCTAAAACAAGTTAAAGAACTTGTTTCATACCCAGAATTCAGAGAAATACAGTTATTACTATTATTATAATATATGTGGAGGGTCTTGCTCAAGGAATCTCTATAATTCCTTCAAATATTAATAATTTGCATATGTTAGTTCACAAGAATCCATTTCCATAATTTAGTGAAGTAACATGATGTCTTTTCCGATGTCTCTAAAACTTACACAGAGGCTGCTCGTAAAGTTTCATTTGTTAAGAAACAAGTACAGAGCCAACATTTTGATGCAGAGGAATGATTTGTGGTTTGGCACCATAAATATCAAAATAGAATAAAATAAAAAATGGTCAGAAATGTGGGTTGCATAAATATATTTTTATTATGTTATTGGATCCTCCAATATAAGGGAATTCCATAGTTTCAACACAGTGAATACAGAACTTTCAAAAAGTTATGGTAAAAAGAAAAAAATATAAAGCCCATAAGCACTAAATGGATTAGTAGCACAGAAACCACTCATCTGCCTCTATTACACAAGTTCTCAATCTAAGCTGTAGATATGCAAATTTGAACTCTTAGAATGGCTTCTAAAACTCGTTCAAACATGAATTTCTACATGCTTCATAACACATATTCTATAGTTGGCACTAGAAAAAAACACAATGACAAGAAAGCCTTGACAAATAACCAAAACAAAGCTAGTAACTTTACTTTCGCCAGTGGGGATTATTATTGCACTTGTAGTTTTACAATGACTCTTATCTATCTCACTTGAAAATATGTTGCCACAAGTCAATTCCTGTGAAGACTAAAGCAAATAATGTTGTGTAAAAAAATGAAGTAAAATAGGAAATCATATGAATACCAATATTTAAAAAAAAAAAAAAAACTTTTGAAGAGCAGTAGTTTACTCAACAAATATTTAATTTATTTGGAACAGAAGCTGATATATTTGTCTCCATATTCTGTATGACAAGGGAGGGGCAAAGGAAACAGATAAGAGAATAAATGAGTAGTCTCCTATAATGTTTCCCATGTTAAGTGGGCCACATAAAGGTGGTACATTTTGAGCCTTGTTTGCATGTCACTACCCACAATCCTTAACAAGCAGACATACTGTTATGTGGGAAAAACAGGTCTTCTAGCCTGCTTGAGACATGTGTGTGCTTAAAATGATATTTTATTTCCTTACTAATAACAGTCACATAGTTCCTGTAATGCAAACCATATTAACACATGCAATGCTCAGACAGACAATCTGGTGTGAACCCAAATACTATAAAAGTAGAATGACGAAGAGAGTATTAGTAGTGTATATTAGTAGTATTTTGGAACACACCTATCCATGAAGTTCTGCACAGTAGTTGTTCTTACATTACTAATGTTTATCACATACACCATGGTTTACATCTGATGACATGCTATATTTTTATTTTTAACTTGTTAAGTTATCTCTCTGTGCTCTCAAAAACATCATGTTAGTGTAGAGGTGTTTATAGTGTGTAAGGGGTTAAGTTTTCCTTTATGATCAAATTGGTGTTTTGTATATTTTTTTTAGTTCTGTATAACCTAAGGTGTTTATAGGTTGTTACACCCTGGCATAGTTATATTGTTGATTTTTGGCTATAGTTGACCAATGAAAAGGTTTTACAGTTGCTGCATGTGACTGATAGGTTGGATAAGTTGTTTCATCCACAAACCCATGATTATCTGTATGGTTTCAGTCACAGTCCTAAATGACATTCTTCCCATCCTTATAAACTCAGCTGCAATCGTCTTCACCCACCGGTGCACATCTGTAGCTCTGTGATGCTACACCTCCCTACATTGCTGATCACATTTCCAAATAATCCCCTACTTGTCCCCTGCCCTCTTCATACTTCTTTGCCTGGTGTCTCCTCTCACAATCTCATTTCAATCTTGTATTCAAGATTCCTTCCGCAGTATACCCTTTGTTTGGAACGCAACCATCCAATTCTTTAAAAACACTTTGTAAAAAAACATTTGCTCTTTGTCAAAATTACTTTTTCAAAATAGCCTACTGTAACTGTTAAACTTCTGTGGTTCATATTTTTTTCATCATGCCTAATGTGTGAAGTGTAACATGCCGTTTCCACATGCTATCCACATGGTTCCACATCTGCTATCTTTAAAGTGAATTTTTAGATATATTAACTTCCTTTTTTTAATTTACACAATGTATATGCTGCCTATAAAGTGCCTTTGGGCTTTTCTACATTATGTACTGCTGTTACAACCTGGAATTAAAATTGACTTAAAGGGCATTTTCTTTCACTAATCAACATAAAATAATCCAAAATGAAAAAAACAACAACTCCTAAATAAATTCACGTTACATAATTGAATAGAGTTCAACTTTACGCAATTTAAATGTCACATTTTATCAGAAGGAATATGCCTGTTTCTGGAAGTGTATCTAAACAAAACCACTCTGGATTAAAGTTTTAAAGAAGCATCAGAGTTGGGTTATAAAAAATACTCCAAACTTTGAATACTCTTCAGAATACTGTTCAATTAATTATCAAAAAAAAAGAATAATGAAAAGCCTAGAGAAGGCTTTCCACCAAAACTCAGTGAGTGCATAAGGACATTAGTCAGAGAAGCAACCAACGGGCCTAGGGTAACTGGATAAATCCTCAACTGAGATGGAAAAACTTTCTTGGCAACTGATGCACCTGATAAACCGGATGCACCACAGAGTTGGGCATTTTGGAAGAGTGAAACAAAAAACAACTTGAATTTCTGTTTTGAATTTGTAAAATAGCATTTGGGAGACACAGCAAACACTTGCTCTGAGAACACACATCCCTACAGTCACACATGGTGGTCATAACAAGGATGTTTTTCATTGGCAAGGACTAAGAATCTGGTTAGGGCCAAGTGCAAATTGATGCAGTCAAATACTGTTTCAGTTTGCTGAGATTGGGTCAAAGGTTCCCCTTCCAGCTGGGTTATAATCCTGAACATAAAGCCAAAGCTACTCTGGAGTGGATAAAACCAAGCACTTCAATGTCTTTGAATGACACAGTCAAAGCATCATTCTGACTGATAATCTGTGGACAAATTTGAAAATTGCTGTTCACCAACAGTCCCTTATTCAACCTGACCTGCTTGAACAATTATGGTAAGAAGAATAGGCACACATTGAAGTTATGTCCATACTGACATGACTTTGCAGGGATAACATTATCTTGGATGTGAAGTGACCAGTGGGGTTTTCTACATAATATTAGTACAAATGGTGTTGGTCAGTTTCAGTGGGGAATGTGTTTGTTTTGCCCATTTTTTTATGTAGTGACTATTTGTCTGTACAACTTCTTGTAGTTTGGATGTGTCAGTAAAAACTGATAGTACATAAGCTAAGCATGAGTTGTCTATGGAGAACCCTAGCAAACTCTGGAGACAGCAAGGGTAGGAGTACTGTGGGATCTGGATTATGATATTGAAGTGTGCTAATTAATGGGTGAAACACTGTACACCATTTTATCCAGCTGAAGGCATTCCCCAAACTCAATGGATGCCACATCTTTTGCAGAGGAATGTCTACCTGAATGTCAACCTGAAATGAGTCTCGTCCATATGAAGGATTAAAGTATGAAGGCAAGTAACAATACCCCAAGAGCAAGTAAAAATCATATGGGAAAACTATTAACATGTTTAAAACGAACCAGAAATTGGCTAAGCATTCTTAGGTATTTTTTTTGTTGTTGCCCTGGAACCTGTCTCACAAGCTGATACATAGATGATGAGGATAGTTGTATTGCTAATACACTGCTTTACAGAGCAAGCCAGTGTGATGAGCGGCATCCAGCAATCAAAGCTCTCTTTGCATCTTTCATCTACAAGGGATTGTGCATTGACAATTGTATAAGCTTTTATCAATGTGTCAAGCATGGCATCACTAGAACAACAATAATAATTGGAGGCATATCATATTTCATGGATTATGAATGCATCTCATAGTGGAGACTCAGTAGTGTATGAAAACATTTCTTGCATGAAAAAATATTAAAATAAACATTTAAAAATGTGCCTTGAAATTAGCAAATGTCTTGTAATTTCTGACAGTTGAAAATTAACACGCCCTCCAAACCCAGGCTAAATTAGCATAACATTTTGAATTTGTTTTGGCCAATCAGAAGGAAGCAGAGGCAGCTGAAACATTTGTATCAAACTCTGGAGCTCCTGTTTGTGCTGTAAAGCAGTCTGGGGTATGTAGTGTGGCACCATTTTAGAAGGTTTTATGTATTTTCATGTAAGAGTCTCTGTGCAGTGCATTCACCCTTGATTACCACCACTGCTGGTTGTCCATTCATTGCATCCACTACTGCTGCTGGTGTTTTTCTCCTTCATCTCTCTGTTTGGCAGAGCTAAGCAGCAACTGAGCCTACTTGTGTCATTATCACCCCTGCAGGTTTTCCATTCCCTGCATCAAATACTGCTGCTGGTGTTTTTCTCTTCCTCTCTCTGTTTGGCAGAGCTAAGGAGCAACTGAGCCTACTTGTGTCATTACCACCCCTGCAGGTTGTCCATTCTCTGCATCAACTACTGCTGCTTGCATTTTTTCCTTCATCTCTCTGTTTGGCAGAGCGAAGCAGTAGCTGAGCCTGCTTGTGTCATTACCGCCCCTGCAGTTGTCCATTCCCTGCACCAACTAATGCTGCTGATGTTTTTTCCTTCCTCTGTCTGTTTGGCAGAACCAAGAAGCAGCTGAGCCTGCTTGTGTTATTACCACCCCTGCCGGTTGTCCATTCCATACACAACTACTGGCGCTTTTTCCTTTTTCTCTCTGTTCGGAAGAGCTAAGCAGCAGTTGAGCTTACTTGTGTCATTACCAACCCTGCAGGTTGTCCATTCCCTGCATCAATTACTGCTCTCTTTCTCTCTCACTCTCCCACCACTCACTCTCTCTCACTCTCTAGTTACAGCTGCAGGTCCCACACACACACACACAGCAGCTCTGTCTGTGCTGATCTTTCGTGGGGGGCAGGGCCCAGCAAACATAGGAAGCGGACGGGCAGGTCACATCCCAGAAGTGACTTTGGGGCTGACATCAGTGCTCTCCTATTGGCTGAAGAAAACACAGCACTTGAATATTGGGTTAATATTGGTCCCCAAATGATCCTTGCTGATTGGGGGGACCAGGTGCCTGTGTAGACACCACTGGGGGTGTCAGCATAATTATTAAAGGGATTTTTAGATATTAATAAAAATAAAATGCTTTATTAAATGTGCTGCATATATCTAGCATGCTTTTTGCCTAATGATTGCAGAAATATAATAATCCAGCTAATTTATATTAGTTTACACCACATTTTTATAGCAACTTTATAGAGTGATTTAAACACTTTGCAAGCTGAAAATAAATGCTCATAACTCATTCAGCATCTGCAGTTGTGTGCAAAGTTTTGGGCTTATTGTGTGACATTAACTTCCAGAATTTGTTGATATGTAATGAAATGTATTCCTTTACCCATACAATGTTTCATGTGGCATTGGCTCCCACCCAACCCCAAAGCATAATAGATCAACTCTGATGTTTAACGGTTGACAATGTGTTCTTTTCTTCAATGCTGCTCCTTTTTTCTCTGAACATACCTTTTTAATTGTGGGGAATGATTTGGATTTCTACTTCATCCGTCCACAGCTTTTTCGTTCTAAAATTCCTCTATCTTAACTAGATGCTGTTGCTCATACTTCAGACATTGCGTTTTGTGATGAGAGCTCTTGTAAGGTCTCCTCGTGATGACTCTTCCATGCAGATCAAGTTTGTGCAAAGAATGGTGCATGATGGGATGGTGTACCACCAGTTCTGTGTCATCAAACCTTCCTGCAGGTTCTTTACATTCACATGGGATATTTGCTTTGCCTTTCTGCTCAGCATAGAAGCAGTTCTATCTGAGAGCTTTACTGGTCTTCCAGATCTTGTCTTCCACTGTTCCCCTTAAATTACATTTCCTAATGACATTTTGGACGGTTGAACTTGCAAGCTGGTAGTCCTTTGATATGTTTATATATCATTCCCCTTCTTCTCAGGAATCATTTAGCATCATTTCCAGATCCTCAGTCATTTGCTTATAGAGGAACCAATGGTTGTTAAATGTTAATACAAGGTTTGAAGAGGCATATCATTTATTAAAGGGACATGGCAATATTTGTATGCAGAATCTGAACTGCTCTTGGTGGCTTGCCCTCTTCCAGCCAATGAGATCTACAGACAAGGCAGGCATTCCCTGTTAATTTCTACAGGTTTCACTTAATATTTTTTCATCCACAAAAACAAAACATCTTTTGTAGTTTTTAAAACATGCTCTTTTAAGTGCTTGAAAAAAACAAACAAACAGTTGTGTTCCTTGTCTCTTTAAGCTCTGGAATCAGCTGATAATTACAACTCAAGTTAATTAAGTAAAAGGAAGGGTGTCCAAACTTTTGCACATGCCACAATTACTATTTTTTTTCTATTTTCATAAAAAAATATATTTTTAAGTTAGTTTGCTGCAGATGATGTGTTTACAACAAAATATATTATTTTGCCAAGTATTTGCGTACAACTGTACTTCAAAAGCAAATCACATTTTCCACATGATTTTCAGCCCTCTATCAGATGGTACAGAACACAACTAGTTAGTTCCATGTCCCATTTAATCATTTGCTTTTTAGCATAATGGTGTATTTTTATTAATATATTCACAATTCTCTGGACATCCCATAACACTTCCTAAATCAGTTCCTTTGGAAGTTTTATAGATTTTTTAGCAATTTAAAGATGATTCTCCTTTGGAACTATGATCAGAACTGCTATCCATTCTACGTGTTAACATGTTATGAGCATTGGTTAAACACATTCAAGGCTACATGGGAAACTATTATAAAAAAAACAAAGGATACAAGAATTGCAATAAATACATGAACATGGATAGAAAACTGTTTAAAAGGTAGGAGACAAATGGTTGTTTATAAATAGAAGTATTCAAATTGGCCTAATGTAGTAAGGCAGGTACCTCAGGGATCAGTACTATGTCTTCTTTTTTTTTAACTTATTTATTAAAGAGCAACTGTCACCACGACAACAAGCTTGATTCTCCTTAAAGAGCAGTAAAAACTAGTTATACATTGTGTTGTTTTTCTCTACAGTAAATCATTCCCGCAATTCCTAAACTTTATTTGTGCTGCATTATTAGGATAGTTTACTGATCTTTGTGTTTGATAAGGATGGTCCCAACTGCATAATAATGCTGGGGGTAGGTTGTGTTTGTCTGTCTATGTGTTTGTAAAAACAGTATGTCAGTGATTACCACATCAAAACAAATTAATAGTATTTATTAACATTGCACTTGCATAGTAATGAAGAACAAACAATGGTAACTAGTTCAGGAAAGATTTACTTTTGAATAAATGGCTAGTACAACCTATAGCCATTTTTTAGACTCATTAAAAAAACAACTTGATTTTGAGATTACAGTGCCCATTAAAGGGCCATTTGCCTCACTACAAGTGTTCTTCATTGTGTGAAAGGGCACAACATTCTATGTTAAAGTGATCTATTGTTTTTTATTTTATTTATTAAACTAAGAACAGTTAAAGATGTGCAGTCTTAGGTTTGTTTACAGACACATTGCTGACTGCCCTATGATTTACAGCATCTGCCAACAACAGCCGTTCCAAGCTCTGTGAACAGAATTAATTATGGTTCTAGTCTCTTTCGGGAATGTAATCAGCCATCAATTAACCATCAAATAATGTATTTGTGAGTTTCTAGCAGTCATTTCCCTGCACACATGATTTTGGGACGTGTTAACCCTCTTTCTGATCTGCAAACAGAACTTAATTTATGATTTTTTTTCTGTGAAAAAAGCATCTGTTTCACAAATACAAAAAGTATTTCAACATATTTTCAGGAGTACATTACAGAGGTGTGCTCCAAGTTGTGCTGAATTAACTGGCCCTTTAAATGATTTAGAAGAGCAGCTGCTAGGCAATGTCTTCATATTTGCTGATGATAATAAGTTGTGCACGGTCATTATATAAGAACAAGATTAAATCAGACCAGGATGGACTTCTATTAAGTAGAACAGGGGTCTCCAAACTCGGTCCTGGAGGGCAGCACCCAGGCCAGGATTTAAGGATGTCCTTTATGTGCACAGGTGAGTCAATCAGGATGACTGAAGAAGTAATCGCTTCACCTGCTTCCAGCAAGGATATCCACAAATCCAGGCCTGGATGCGGCCCTCCAGGACCGAGTTTGGAGGCCCCTGAACTAGAACGGGCAGCTAAATGGTGGATGAGATTTAAGACAGAAAATCTAAAATAAGCATGCAATTTAGTATCTAACTGGAACTCTAGGGGTATGAGTGGATAACAAATTATGTAACTTTGCCCAATGCCAGGCAGAAACTGCAAAGGCAAGTAACATATTAGCATTTTTAAGAAGGTTGTAGAAGCAACATAAATCCCTGGTAAGACCTTATTTAAAATATGGAGTATAATTTTGGACAACACTTCAAACAAGGACATTGTAGAACTAGAAAATATTCAGAGAAGGGAAACAAAAATTAATAAGGGGAATGGAGAGATAAACCTAGAAGAGAGGCTAACCAAATTTACTTTTATCTCTAAAAAAACTCTTATGAGGAAATATCCCCTTCTGGGTCACCACTTCCTTGTGGTAAAGGAGTTTCTGTACCTCAACAATGCTGTGTGATATACTATGTAGGGTCACTCAAGATGGGCTTGTCATAGCAGAGAGGTTCAGACAAATCACTTTACACTGGAGAAAGAAATTGCAAGCTAATCCAGTATCTTAACAATATGGCACCAGAAGATGAGCTCTAGGCCTAATGAAGTAGTTTGGCCAAAGTTGAGAGGATGAGCTGCTGAGGGTGTGTCTTGAGCGTAAAGGAAAGTCTGCTACTACAAACAACAATTCAGCATAGAAACTTAGAATCTTAAAAAAATATGAACCATGGCATGGTCAAACATGAGTTCACAAAATTAAACATTGATATCCTAGGAATTACTCAAATGAACTGGAATGGGTCATTTCATTTAAGACGTCTATCAGATCTTCTACTGTGGTTAAGAATACCACATAAGAAATGGAGTAGCCCTCATAATCAATCAAAGGATCGGCAAAATAGTCCTCGGTCACAGCCTAACAAATGGCAGATTGATTTCAATTTGAATTTAAGGCAAACCCTTAAGTGATTCAAGCCTATGCCCCTACCATGGATACTGAAAGGCTGAAATTGTCAAATTCTGCAAGGATATTCAACATCTCCTACATATAACACCAAGAAAAGATGTTATTCACATGATAGGAGATTGGGATTCTAAAGTATCGAACCAAAAGATACTTGAAATAATGAGTTTGGCCTTGGAGTTTAATATGAAGCAGGTCAGAGATTAGTAGAAGAAAATTCTCTGATAAACACCCTCTTGCAACAGAGATGGATTTACACATGGACATCACCAAATGGAGAATATAGAAATCAGATTGATTGTATACTTTGCACCCAATGACGTAGGCTACAATCAGCAAAAACAAGACCTGGAGCTGACTGCCGCGGAGATTATGGGCTTCTTGCAAATTTCAGATTTAAACTGGTGGAAAGAGGGAACATCATCAGACCAAGCAGATACAAACTAAATAATATCTCATGTGAATATGCAATGGAAGTAAAGAATAGATTTAAGGCACTAGACATGGTAAATAGAATGCCTGAAGAACTCTGGACAGAGGTCTGTGATATTGTGTAAAAAAGGCAACAAAGAGTAATCCCGAAATTAATGTAAATTGGCTGTGTGATACCTCCATTAAACCTCCATTTAGGGAAAAATGGGAGGCTGACATGGGCTTACGTTGGGACTCTCCTAAATGGAAAATAACTTGTACAAACTTAATTAAAGGCTCACTGAAATACAGCTTATTGGAAACAACATTTAAAATGTGCAAAGAGCATACTACACCCCTGACATAATACACAGAATTAATCCACAAACTCCATCCAATTGCTTCAGGCAATGCTAAACAATAGGTACTTTCATCCACACATAGTGAGAATGTCCGGTTGCCCAACAGATTTGGACCAAAACCCTAGAACTAGCATCTAATATTCTTCAAAAAAAAAAAATACCCCTTTACTATAACCCCCCCCCCCCCCAAATAAATGGCTACAGTATCTAATGCTTTCCACTAAAAAACACATTGCCTGTAAATGGAAGACCCCAACACTTAATTTAAGAGAAGTGATCAATAAACTGAATGTTATAATGATTAATGACAGACTTACCCATACGATAACAAACACATACTCCGTATTTCTAGAGACTTGGGACTCGTGGCTTAGTTCACCCCAAACAATCAACATGTTATAAAAAAGGTTTTTTTAGAACTCTTCTAAGATCTGGTAGATAATTTAATGCAGGCTGGAAATGGATCCCAGGAGTTGGACAAGTACATTGTGAGAAGATTGGCTGGAAATCGGCCAACCTCACACTAAAACCTAAAAATGACTAGCTGGCTGGACTAATTGTGTCAGCCCGCTCATAGTAGTTATTTGGTTTAGTTTTCTTTCATTTCATAATTAAAAGTATATATAACCCTTATGTTCTTTTTGTTTTTACGAAAACGGAAAAGTTGAAGAAATATTGTGATAGTTCAATAATGAATAAGAACCACATTATACAAAATGACTAACCTTTATTAACAAATTGTTAAATTTCAAATGATCATAAAAATGACTGTTACAATGTTTGTACTTGGCAATAAATAACATTGAAAATAGAAGAAAATAGAACTGGAAAGAAGGAAAGTGAAAGGTAGTGGAGATAGAAGAAAGTAACACAATTGGCAATCTCATGGGCACCTTTAATGCCAAAGTGGGTGTGATAAAAGGCAAAAACAGTAGGGAGTTAACAAGAGCATATCAGATAAAGAAGAGGTGGCAGTGATACATAGAATATCTATACCAGAAGGATTGTAACAGCATTGATAACCTCAAGAGTTTATCCAATGAGCTGGAGCCAGACATCTTGGAGAATGAGATGGGCCCTAGGAAGTCTTGCTGATAACAAGGCTGAAGGAGATGATGGATACTCAGCTGAACTGTTCAAAATATTAAAAGATGATGCTGTAAAAGTGTTGCTTCAATTATGCCAAAATGTTTGGCCAGTGGACTGGAAAAGGACAGTCTTCAGTCTACATACCAATCCCAAAAATGTAGTACCAAAGTGTGCTTCACTTATTGAACAATTGCACACATTCCACATGCCAGCATGGTACTGCAAGCCTGGCTCCAATAATATATGGACCAGTCCAACCTGATGTGAGAGCAGGGTTATGCAGAGGCACAAGTAATCAAATTGTCAGTGCCCATTAGATAACAAAGAAAGCAAGAGGGTTCCAGAAAAAAAAAACATCAACTTTTTCTTCATAGACTATTCTAAAGCCTTTGATGGTGTGAATCATAACCAAATGTGACAAGTTCTAAAGGAGATGGAGGTACCAAACCACCTCACATGCTTCCTGAGGAATCTGTATGTGGATGAATAAGCCATGGTCTGAACCGAACATGGAACAAAAAAATGGTTCAAAATCAGGAAAGGAGTGTAACAAGGTTGCATTTTGTCACCTTATTTAGTCAACTTATTCCCAGAATATATCATGCGCAAGGCCCGGGGAGGATGAACCCAAAGCCGTAATTAATATTTCTGGAAGAAATATATAATATATATATAACCTTTACCTCAGATGCCCGGATGATACTACTCTGATGGCTGAAAGTGAGGAGGAACTAAAGAACCTATCGATGAAGGTGAATGAAGAGAGTGCAAAAGCTGGCCTGACGTTAAAACTTAAAAATATGAAAATCATGGCAAACAGCAATCTCAATTCCTGGCAAATATATGGGGAAAAAGTGAAGGCAGTGGCAGATTTTATTTTCCTGGGCTACAAGATCTCTACAGATGGCGACTGCGGCATAAAATTAAAAGATGTTTGCTTCTGGGGAGGAAAGCTATGTCTAGTCTGGATAAGCTATTAAAAAGTAGATAGCTTACTATTGGTGCTGCAAAAATCTGCCTAGAGCCCCTTTGACTTCAAGATGGCATAATCAATCAATACAACAGGAAACCATGCCAAAGTGTTCACTGGAAGGCTCAAATATTTTTGCTGTGTCATAAGAAGACAGAATTCCGTATCAAAGACTCTGACTGAAGGAGCATGAAGAAGGATGTGGCAGAGGAGGAGATGGATAGATGAGGCCATTGAAGCAATAAACACGAGCTTAAGGAAGCTTAGAGTGGAAGTGGCTGACAGATGTGCCTGGAGTGCTGTGGTTCATACAGTCACAGAAATTCGGACATGACTGAATAACTGAACAACAATTAGGTAAAATGATTAATTTATGTAATGTAATAATATAAGCTTTTGGAGAAAAGATCACCCTTGAGGTTAGAAAATGTTCACATTAAAGAAAGAAAAAGGTTCTTGAAAGTATGGGAAATCAGATTGTGGAATTTACTATTAAATGGGTTTGTGGCAACTGATTCAGTAGATAACTTTACAGGGTTAGGTTAAAATATGTAGGTTATTGACCCAAGGAACAATCTGTCTGGCAGTTTTTGAAATCAAGAACAAAGTTTAATTACCTTATCAGAAAATCAATAGTTTGCCTTCCTCTGAATCATTTTGTTTCTGGATCAATTAACAATTCATATAATATAATTATTTTTGTTCACTTTAAATTACTTTGTTACCATGGGTGTAGGAGCCAAAGAAAATATGGGGTGGGCTGGGGAATAGTTACTATGTCTCTATGAACTTATTATGTAGCCTGCTGAGTTTAGAGGAACACTATAATATTTTAAAAATAGTTGCATGTAATTTAATTTAATTTTCTATTTAGACATTTATCTTAATATACAATTTAAAACCAAGTGGTGAACCATGAATGTCACCAATTCACAAATGTATTTTATTATTATAAACATTCACCCACAGTGATAGCCAATGAAATTTGTATATATATATATATATATATATATATATATACTGTATATATATATATATATATATATATATATAATATCACTGATTAATAAATTGTGCTCTGATTTACTTTTAAAATATGATAGCTTTCCTCAAAAGAAATCAAGTAGGCAAAATTCTTGATACATAAAAATACGCAAAAGTTAAAAGTGCTAAAAGCGCAAAAATCGATATTTGGTTATAAAAGCTCCAGTAGGTCACAAATGAAATCTGATCCGCAACTTGAAAATGTATCAAAAATTATAACAAGTACTAGATAGGACTCGCAAGGGGGTTAGATACTAGTTCTGACAACTGCAACAGCTATTAAACACACTCTACTGCACTTTAAAATACTGGGACAGCATGGAAAGGCATTAAAATTAATTGCACAACAGTCTCAAGTTCACAAATCTGCAATAAAAAATAATTTATTTTAACTTATATTTCCATGTTATATCAATCCTTGTGAAATCTACAGATGTACATATGTTCTGTTAGCATCAATGAAGATTAAACAAGTTTTTAATAAAGGGAAACCCCGCAATGAAAAAATACTTTGAAAACTTTAATTCTGACTCAAAGCATAATTAAGCAGGAAAAAAGTAATATATCTAGCTATTAGTTAAAAATAATTGTTGATGACCCTGGAGTGATCCATGATACATTGGTGGAAATTGTGTGTGTGAGTGGGACATTTACATTTTTGGATAGCTATTGTTGCAGTGAATGATGTAAGGGCTTTGCTTCTGGACCAATGCGAAGGAATGGGTTTTGTGTCTATTTCAGTCTTATATAAATTATTTTTACAACTAGCGACTTGCCCGTCAAAAAATGACGGCAATGTGATGTATATGTTTGTCAAGTTGTTTAGTTATTAACATATATTTTTGACCCTTGTAAGTATTTTAATATGAACGTGTATTTTTGTAAAATGTTGATGTAATGGTTTTTTAAAATGTAATTAGTATCTGAAGAATTGTTAACTTTAATATACATTGAATGAATAGGAAAGCAAAAAGTAAAAACCCTTCTTTAAACGTCGCGAATTTTCACATGAAGTTTAAACTATATGTAAGCAATAACCATCAAAGTATATATTTTTAAACTTGAACTTTATTTTTTATGTAAGTTTAGAAGTTGACAAAACATTGGTATAATTTTGAACATTATAAACAGGAACATAGTGAATACATTTTGTAACCTAATTTTTTATTAAAAGTATTAACATTTGAATGTAAAAACAATTGACATTTAAATTAATCAGTATTAAAATTCAATTTCTATCACAATAATTGTTAACTTGAATATACATTGAATGTAGAGGAAGGCATACAGTAAAACTCTTCTTAAAACGTACGTAATTAAAGTAATTTATTACTGAGCACATAAACTGGCGATAAACATTAATGTAGGTAGTAATCTTAAGATAACAGACAATATTTACATTGTGACTTAAAAGGTGCTTGACCTCTTAACATCCACTTTGTAATCTGTTGAATGAAATAACTTGAAAATATATTTTTTAAACTTGTAACATTAGAAACATTAACATAGTGACTTAACATTTTAACATAATTTTTACTAACAATGCAAGGCAAGTATTTTGTGAGGCAAATCATTCATAAACATGACTTCCATTAATTATGACTGAATTAAACAACCAATTGTTATGTATTTTGCAATGCTTTAAAAAAATCTTGGCATCTTTAATTTGTATCCTTCAAAGTTATAGTACTTCATAGTAGACAATGTTTTTAGTAAAAATACGTCCATCTTCTAATAAATCACCTTGACTTTCATTGTTTTCAATGTAAACTTTAATAGCCTGTGGATTTTTGCACCGTGACAACGCAACGTACAATTGACCATGTGCAAAAACTGGTTCTTCCAAGAAAATACCCACAGATTTGAAAGTTTGACCTTGTGATTTATTAATGGTCATGGCAAATGCCATAATAATGGGAAATTGTCTTCTTTGAAGTATAAAAGGGAGACTACTTTCACTTGGTGCTAAATCTATTCTTGGTATGAAAACTCTCTCTCCTTTATGGGTCCCAGTTAAAATTTCAGCATCTATAAAATGGTCCTTTAATTGTTGAACAATTAATCTTGTGCCATTGCATAGGCCTTTTTTGGGGTTCATATTTCGCAGTAACATGATAATTGCACCTTTCTTTAGCTGTAAAATATGTGGTGGCATTCCAGAAGGAGTTAAAGAGTTTATGAATTCAGTCGAAAAGTTAGCCTGACTTTCATTGTCATCAGCAAGTACAGAATCAGCACTGTGATAATTTCTTTGTGGTGCATAATTTTTTTTAAAGATTTCATTATTGAGGATTAATGCATCTTTATTTTTACACGTCAGTATGACTTGGTTGGCAAGCTCGGAATATTCTTCGTTATTTATGCTCCCTTCAAATATAGCCGATATAATATCTTGTTGACAAATCATATGAGGTGGGATCTCTACAGTGTCATCAGGTAAATGTAGTATTTTTTCTGTTCTGCCTTCTCCAATTTTAATAAGCCAATCATTGAAATCAGTTTGGCCTTCTGATCTCATATTTTGTTGCAGTTGAAGATGGGTAAAATGTTTCCATACTGTACTTGACTTTATACATGTTTCGATAATGTCAGTTCGATTTCCATGTACAACGACAGGTAATGTTTGTCTGAAATCGCCACCCAACAACATTACCTTTCCACCAAATGGAAAAATATTCTCCATGACTTCACGAAGCAAACGGTCATACATTGGAGGGCATAGCATGACATCATTGTGGCCTCATCTATTATAATTAATTTAAATTTCTTCAATTTCTTTGCTTGTAAGGATGTCATGCGAATATCTGACACAGAATTTTCTAAAATAAGCACTGGCAGTTTAAATCCACTATGAACAGTTCTTCCACCTTCTAATAAAAGTGCAGCAATTCCAGTAGTGGCAAACGCCATTGCTATTTTTCCTTGTGCTCGTACTGAACTCATTAATAAATTGTACAAATATGTTTTTCCTGATCCGCCAGGTCCATCAAGATAGAAATAACGCTCTGTCACCATGTCATCATCTATAGCATTTTTAATGGCATGAAATGCTTGCAATTGTAGTGTATTTAAAGTTGCAAGTCTTTCTTCTGTTCTTTCTGCTTGTAGTTGAATGTCATAGTCTTCAAAGTTAATGTCATCTATTAGACCTGGATCAGGCAAATTAAAACTTGCACAACTTAATCCATGAGTTAAAAAGACTTCTTGGATTTCCATTAACGCTTTTAAGTGTGCAATGGGTTCATTGTATCGTCGCATAAAGTCTTCAGCCATATTACTTTTAAAAGTCTCCCACAAAGCTAATGCATTTGGAGCATTTGAGAAGATACAAATAAAAGCAAATTGTTCTCTCATCTGTCGTGGCATTTGACATTGTGCTGCTTCTTCTAAACATCTTTCCCACTCTGTATCATCAGCGAGTAAGTTTCTATGTCTTGCAGCTAAATGGAAGGATTCATATACAATGTAATTAACAGTTCTTAAGTGTTCAAAACTTTGTGCTCCAGGAACATTTAAAAGTAATATCCGTAAGCAAAAACGTTCCACATCTCTTGGACTGACTGTGTAAATTCTTGGAATAATTTTATTGCCTCTGGTTTTTCTTGGTCTCCATAATCCATTCACAAAAACATAGTGATATGGAATTTCAATATATAAGTATTGTGTTGCTTCAGCATCAGTGGAATTTAATGCAAACCATGCAGTTAGTGTAGTGTGACGATCTTCACTTTGGGCCAATGCATTCATTTCATTTCCAGCATGGAAATAGACTAAATGTCGTTGTGGCAAATGTACTGCTAACCTATATACTGCATGTGATCTATCATGCATTTCAAATTTTAAAAGCCGCCACATAGCTTCTGGTGCACTGACATAGCGAGCATCTACATGAGATGCAAGTTCATCATGTACTAACTCACTACTTTCAGGGTTGTCTGCACTTTTGACGACTACAGTAGCTGCATCGTAACCTTTGTAAATATATTTGTAGACATATTTAATGGATTTGATGGAAGTGCAGGCTTCTACGTTGATGTGGGCGTTGTACTTCATGAGTAAATGTGGATTGTAGGGTACTACATATCTATTGTCCACTTTTTTTCCACGAATAATGGCACTATGTCCTTCTCTTCTTTTATAAAGTGGATATCCATCACAATTGGCATAGGTTTTGTCTCTATAATCTTTTGGAAATTCTTTGGAACATTTATTATTTTCCATACATGGTGATTGTGGATTAAGGTCACCACAGGGTCCATGAATCATGCGATGAGTAACAATCTCATATAGTCTACCATATAGTTCTGGATCTGGTAGTTCAGCAACAATGACTGCATCCACTTTGTCTGAAGTATCTAATTTATCTTTTTCTTGAAGTATTATTAGAAGATGTGCATGTGGAAGGCCTCTTTTTTGAAATTCAATGGTATATACATAAGCAAGACATTTGCCAAATAACTGATTTATAGTGAAGTCACGTATTAATTCATTTAATTTAATCTTAAAAACTCTGGCTACTAAATCTGGTCGATCTGAAGCAGTTTGTCCAAGAAGTAGATTTAGTGTAATTTCTGGCCACTGTGGATTACATGTAAATGTCACAAATAGATCGGGTTTGCCAAATTTTGTCACAATAGCCATAGCATCATTGTATCTTTCTCTCATATTCCGAGGAGATCCTTGAAAGGAAGATGGTAAAATGATGGCTTTGCCAGCTGTCATGTCTCTGCTTGTAGCCACGTCAGCAACATAGTCCATGAGTCCAGAATATTGTTCTACACTGAGTTTATCTTGTTGATATTTGATAAAGTTTAAATTATTTGCCTCAACTTGCAAATATGAATCAATAATCCATTGTTGTGTTAGTTTCCCACCACATAAAATTGGATTAAATACATTGCGAATGGCAATTTGAGCTACTTTAAATTCAAGCATAGAAACATTATTTCGAATTCTGGCTTTAGCATTTGGGTAACTGGGAAGAGTTAATTTTGGTTGCCAACCTGCTTCTCCGTGTGGGAAAAAGATGGGATATGTCATTGGATCTAAATTTGGACTTAAGATACTCATATTAATAAACGGTTGGTCCTCATTTCTAGGATATATTCGAATGTCTCTTTGAAATGGTGGTTCTCCTTCATCATTCTGAAACACCATTGCAACCTCATTTGTTGTTGGCAAGTTATAACGACGTTTATCAGTATGTCTGTCTCTTTTAAGCACCATATTAACCTTCGGCATTGGTAATTGATGTGTTTGTGCATGAAGTAGTTGTTCATTTTCTACTTCTGCCAATTTTTTATAAGCTTTACTGTAGGGATTGTTGTCCATAATGTTATTTAGCTCTATGAAAACAGTGGGTAAGCATTTTTTATTTTCTTCCATCTGCATACGTTGGTCAACAGCTTCCATTGTATCTAGGACATATAGTTGAGCGAATTTTCTTTTATTTCCTTCCTCTGGATGTAAATGGGAAGTGCGATGATAAATTTGTCCTTGGACTTTAAAACAGTAAGGACCATGTCTTGGTACATTAGCAGCTAATGTTGCCCCCATGGATGCAAAGGATATGGCACTATTGTAGGATCTTATGTTTGTCTTAAAATTTTTGTAGTTTGGAAAAGTAGGTTCAGTCATAATATTTTGTAAATAAATTGGAAATTCTTTCCTTTCTGGAAGTTTGAACTTGCCTTTTTGACAACAACTAATAAATTGTCCATCTCTGGGTCTCTCCTGTTTAAAATAATAAGCCTCACAAAACTGACATTGAGTAGTCATGTCCCCACAACTATGAACCTCTACTGCTAAAGACTTGAGTAGAGGACAATTTGCAAAGCATATAGGATTTTGACTTTCATATTCATCAGGTGAAATGTCATATAATGTTTCAACAACAGGTTCTAAATGTTTTGTTTTTTTCGTTGCTTTTCTTGGTATATGTTGTATTGTTTGAGGTAAAATGTCATGTAATGTTTCATGAAACGGTTCTAAATGCTTTGTTTTCTTTGTTGCTTTTTTTGGTATCTCTTGTATTTTTTCTGGTAAAATGTCATCTGATGTTTGAGCAAGAGGTTGTAAATGCTTTATTTTCTTTGTTGCTTTTTTTGACATATCTTTAATTTCTGCAAGTGACAGTCTTTTGCTTGCAATTCTTTTGCGTTCTTTTTCTCGTCAAATTTCCTTCTTCTCCGGTGTCTGCTGGCTGTCTGCTCTCTGTCGTCGTTCTCTAGCTTGGCGTCTTTTCTTTTCTTGTTTACTCTCGTTATCAGCCATGTTAATCTGTAAAAATAACATAATGTACCATTAGTTTATTTTGAGATGTTAAGTTGTTTTTCATGACAAATAGTTATCAATAGTGTGTTAACATTTTATACTTAATCAATTTCAATGCGATCAATTGAATAAAAGTCTAAATAAGGCCATCAGATAATTATTTAAAGAAATTTTTATTTATTAAACATGTATCCAAAAGCAAGTGTTTCAGTAACTAAAAAGGTATTTTCGATAAGATGTTATGTCCTTATTTACAGCACTATTCAATTTGTCAAATGGCAATTAAATTAGGGTTTAGGACTGGAATGTTACAATGACAAAATGTATAGATTCTGTGTTTTTAGACTTTTTTGGACTATGCCAATTTATTGTTTAAGTTTACATTGAAGTTTGTATTTACTGTTAAAGATTATTGGCCCTAAAAGACAAATAAGAGATAGATGATAGATATTACTTTTTATACTGTACCTTGGTTGAAGTTTGATTTCAAGCAAAATTCTTTGTTGGTCCTGTGTTGAAAGCCTTCGTCCGATGGTCTGGTCCTGTGTTGAAAGTCCTTGTCCGATGGTGTACCCCTCTGTTGAAAGTCCTCGTCCTCTGGTGTGGTCCTCAGTTCCAACTCCTGTTCCGATGTTCTTGACGCAGTATCTGTTATAAAATAAAAATGAAAATGTTATGTTATTTGAATGTCTTTGTATTAATGAAAAAATGGCATTATTTCTGTGTTTTTCTACAATCCTTTTTGGTGCGCCGCAATTTTGGTATGCTTCTGTAGGCTTTTTTCTAAGGCTTATAGGTGGTTAAACATTAAAGAAGAACATTAATTAATTTTTCTCTTTTTTTACTTGTTATACTGTACCTTGGTTGAAGTTTGATTTGAAGCAGAATCTTTGTTGGTCCTGTGTTGAAAGCCTTCGTCTGATGGTCTGGTCCTGTGTTGAAAGTCCTCGTCCAATCGTCTGGTCCTCTGTTGAAAGTCCTCGTCCGATGGTGTAGTCCTCCGTTGAAAGTCCTCGTCCAATGGTCTGGTCCTCTGTTGAAAGTCCTGGTCCGCTGGTCTGGTCCTCAGTTGAAACTCCTGGTCCGATGTTCTTGACGCAGTATCTGATATAAAATAAAAATGAAAATGTAATTTTATTTGAATGTATTTGTATGAACTAAAAAATGACATTATTTCTTTGTTTTTCAACAATCCCGTTTGGTGCCCACCACTTTTGGTATGCTTATTTAGGCCTTTTTCTAAGGCTTATAGATTGTTAAACATAAAATAAGAATCTAAATGTAGTTTGGTATGTGTTTGTGTGAGTTTTTATACAATCCTGTTTGGTGCGCACCACTGTTGGTATGCTTATTTAGGCTTCTTTCTAAGGCTTATAGGTTGTTAAACATAAAATAAGAATGTAAATGTAGTTTGCTATGTGTTTGTGTGAGTTTTCATACAATCCTGTTTGGTGCACACCACTGTTGGTATGCTTATTAATGTTGTTTTGTAATGCTTATAGGTTGTTAAACATAAAATAAGAATGTAAATGTAGTTTGCTATGTGTTTGTGTGAGTTTTCATACAATCCTGTTTGGTGCACACCACTCTTGGTATGCTTATTAATGTTGTTTTGTAATGCTAATAGGTTGTTAAACATAAAATAAGAATCTAAATGTAGTTTGCTATGTGTTTGTGTGAGTTTTCATACAATCCTCTTTGGTGCGCACCACTGTTGGTATGCTTATTAATGTTGTTTTGTAATGTTAATAGGTTGTTAAACATAAAATAAGAATCTAAATGTAGTTTGCTATGTGTTTGTGTGAGTTTTCATACAATCCTGTTTGGTGCGCACCAATGTTGGTATGCTTATTTAGGCTTCATTCTAAGGCTTATAGGTTGTTAAACATTAAATAAGAATTTAAATGTAGTTTGCTATGTGTTTGTGTGAGCTTTCGTACAATCCTGTTTGATGGGCACCACTTTTGTTATACTTATGTAGTGTTTTTTCTAATGGTTATAGGTTGTTAAACAAAAAGAATATGAATTTAGTTTGCTATGTGTTTGTTACAATCCTGTTTTGTGTGTACCAGTTTGTGTGTACCATATGTTGCATCCTTTGGCCCTCATTCAATTGCAGTTTGGCCAATTCAATAGGGTTCTAAATGTGCTTATTTCGAGCCCTATTGAATTGTCCAAAATATCAATTGAATGAGGGCCTTTGGTTGCTGGATTTGTTATATTGTGAGGGCCTCATTGAATTTGGTTTTTCGCAATGGAATTTGGCTCAATATGAGCACAGAGCATCTTTTTTTACAGAAGTTTTTAACTAAAAACTTCTGTTCAAAAATATGCTCTGTGCTTATATAGAGCCCTATTGAAATGGGCAAATCACATTTGAATGAGGCCCTCGCCCATTAAACATATTTAGGTCCTGAATCAATTGCGTTTTGACCAATTGAATAGGGCTCTATATAAGCACATAAAACATTTTTTGACAGAATTTTTTAGTTAGTGAAGACCTTGATTGTGGTTAGAAGTTCAGTAACTAAAAATGTCTGTCTAAAAAATCTATTATGTGCTTATATAAAGCCCTATTCAATTGGCCAACTCACAATTGAATAAGGCTCATGGTTCGGTTCTTTTTTATACTTAAATACTTTACCTTGATTGAAGTGTGGAATGACAGAGGGTCCCCTCCTGCCAATCTTAATCCGCCGGTCTTCTTGTAGTGTCTGTTTGAAAAATAAAGTGAAATAGTGAATTATAGAATTTTTTATTTGTATTTAACAAAGCATGGCCTTTTCAGCATTTAAAGTATTTTTGTATCTTACCTCTTCTTCTTTGTTGGTGTTCTTTAAAAGGAATTGTGCTTCACAATGCACGGTGCAAATTGTTGAGAGACGCTGTTGATGCAGAGTCTGTTTGAATATGAAAAAAAGTAGAAAGATTGAGCTTTAGGTGATCTATTGAATTGCAGTAAATTAATTTCATTGAAATATACTTCTGTAATTATTTTGAATTAACATTATTTTTTGGTGGGGGCTACACACATATGTCACATACATGAAGCACATTTCCATAGTTGAAAGTAATTTTTTTGTGTGCGTGTGACATATCACTATACATGAATCATATTTTAATTGTTAAATTAACCTTATTTGTATTTTTGGCCAACATACATAAATGTGTGTGTGACATGTGACTATAGATGATACACATATATGTGCGTGTCACATATCAGTATACATGACTCATATTTTAATAGTCCCAACTTATTTTTTTCTAATGTAATTTAAATGTAGTTGTTTAATTAGTTTGTTTTAAGATAATTTTGTTGCAGGGGCAATACACATAAATGTGCGTGTCACATGTCACTATACATTATACGCATAAATGTGCGTGTCACATGTCAGTATACATTATACACATAAATGTGCGTGTCACTTGTCAGTATACATTATACACATAAATGTGCGTGTCACTTGTCAGTATACATTATACGCATATATGTGCGTGTCACATGTCAGTATACATAAACCTCTTTTTCTTATTTAATTTTTTTTTTTGATGTCCTGTCTTGATAATAAACCTCTCAGTTGTAATTTGCACAATGTAAAGTAGTAAATTATCTTCTCAAGTTTTAGCAGCAGTTATGTCTGAAGTCACTCTGTTCATCACCTGAGGAGAAATGTATTTTTCTCTGTCAAATAGGCAGTATTTATAAACTTGTAGAACATTCTGGAAAGTTAGACCGTTAGAACGCAATACGCATGCGCTATTTGCGTTCCAGCTTCCAATTTGCGTTCCATCCGCCATTTTGTGCGTAGTAGTGGTTAAAATGGTGTTTAATATGAGTGTGATCCGTTCCGCATAGTATGTGTTTCATTATTGCGAGTAAGTGTAGTGTACTTACGTCTGGAGCCTCGTTTTCGTTTTGTTCGGCGGCCATTTTTTCTCTCGCTTAGCCGATTTTCGGCCGTTTAAACTCTTTGTTTTGGACTTAAATGGACGTGTAAATGAACTTTTGGAGGTGCCGGATGCCCCCCCCGTGCTGTAAGTAAGCTTTTTATGTGTTTGTTGTGTTTATTTCTTCTGTTTGTGATGTTTTGATGCGCGGCGGTTGGAATGGGTCTTTTGCGGCCGGTTTTTTTTCCCGATGCGGCCGTATTTTTTTGCGATATACGCAGTTAGCTTTTACGTGTACGACGATGTATGTGTGTTAAGAGCGTGTGAAGGGCCTTTTTTACTGTTTTTTTGTTAAGTCTTGCGTCTGTGTGTCTGGGTGTAAGCGGGTGTGAGGCGACTTTGAGTTTTTTTTTGTTATGAAGTTGTGTGTGTGTGTATGTGTGTGTTAACACAGCCGATGTTGGGATGCTCCCACCACCGCAAATGCGGACCCTCGCTTCGCGAGGATCCGCATTTGCGGGGACGTTGTTGGGTTTTTGTTGGCTGGGCGGTTGGGTTTATTCTGTTAAAAAGTCGTGTGTGTGTATGTGTGTGTTAACACAGCCGACGTTGAGCCTCCACCACCGCAAATGCGGGCCCTCGCTTCGCGAGGACCCGCATTTGCGGGGAACTGCATCCCTCGCTTCGCGAGGGACGCAGTTCTTGCGGGCTCGCTACGCGAGCCCGCAAGCGTGAGCAACGACTCGTACGCTCACAACTATATATGTGATGCCTGTCTGCTCTCTCATTCCCCTTCTCTCTTTTTGCTAATATCCAAACCAACAGGATCATCCTGCAGCCTTGCTTTTCTTTTTAGATAAACTCGTCCAAAGACATCTGTCTCTTTTTTCTGAGCACATCCAGCAGATGCTGGTAGCAAGACATTGCTCCAATAATGCTGCATCTCACATATCTACTCCTCGCAGTGTTTGGATCATTTGCCACTAAATCATCCATAAGGTTGTGGATGAAATGCAGACTTGCTGAAGAACTCGGTTGAAAGTTCATTTAATTCCTCTGTCAGAGTCACTGCTTTCCTGGGCTTCCTCGATGCTCTGTTTTGCCAGTTGTTAGAGGTCCTCTTTGGTGAGGCTCTCACCTGAAGCATGTACCAAGTCCTCTATATCCTAGTTGTCTGAATCTCTAAGTCCAGCTCTATTCACCAGGTCTACTATCTCCGCTATGATGGGCTGTTCTGGTTGCACATTTGCATATCTTCCTCCAAACAGCGTTGAGACATTCCTGTGTCACCTCCTTTTAGGAAAAATTTATGTTAGTGACTGTCTGCATGATGGTGTACTTTTTTCGTCAGTTCATCGTGTATTGTTTGTCCTTGCTTTCTGTCTATGAGCTGTTGGAATGTGCAGCATAGATAGTAGGTCTTGAAAGTCGCAATGACCCCTTGATCCATTGGCTGGATGAGTGAAGTAGTGTTGGGTGGCAGGAACAGTACTTCCACTGAGATGCAGTAATGGAGCTCAGCCAAGATGGTAGGGTGGCTTGGAGCATTGTCCATTAACAGGAGCTCTTTGGCCTCAAGTGCTTTACTCCTGCTGTAGCACTGAACCTCTGGACAGAAATGCTCACTGAACCAGTTCTTGAAGATGTCCATTGTGATCCAAGCTTTACTGTTGAATTTCCAATTGACCGACAAGTAGCTTGATCTTGAAGCTACCACGGGCATTCCCACATAGAAGAAGGTTTAGCTGGTCTTTGGCTGCTTTGAACTCCAGTGCTCGCTTCTGCTCACGGGATATAAATATGCGGCTTGGCATTCTCTTCTAGAACAGTACTGTCTCATTTACTTTGAAGACCAGTTCTGGTGGATAATTGCCCCTATCCACATTGTCCTTCAAAGTGGCTGGAAAGGCAGCCGCAGCTTCGGTATCAGCTCTCACCACATCTTCCATGATCTTGATGTTGTAAAGGCTGTTCCTCTTCTTGAACCGGTCAAACCAACCTCTGCTGGCTGAGAAGCTTTACATCACATCTCGAATTTGGCTTTGGTAATAGCCATATATGCTTCTGGCCTTTTCCATGATGGTGTCATGGGTCAAAGGCATTTTGTGCTCATCATCATTACAGATTGACAGCCGCTTCTCCATCTCCTCCTTCGGGCAACGGCAGTGTAAAATATGCTATTTAGCTTTTAGCTTTTTTATATATATATTTTTTAATAATAATTAATGTATTTATTACTTAATAAATTAATAAACTTTATCTATTTCTAATTAATATATCCTGAAGAGCTAACAATCTCTTTTTATTTTCATGCAGCATACAATGTACAGTTGTACTGTTGCTGCCCTGAGGAGAAAGTGTCAGCAATGTGCCAAGTGTGCAGTATAAATACGCTGCTCGTGCGAGGGCAAACCGTTTTAGATTTGTCATGTTATTAGTTGCAAGTTAGTGTTGTAAAATGGCGGTGATTGTCTATGTGTTATGCAGCTCGCAAGCATTTTCTGTCCTTTCTAATAGTGCATTTTGTACCTTGTACGTTCCTGGGTAAAAGTGGTACGCGTCTGGCGGTGTTTTGCGCTGTTCGGGTAGCCTCGTTTTCATTTTTTTTGCCCGCCATTTTTTTTCTCGCCTAGCCGATTATTCAGCAAATTCAGCTTAAATTTGCATGCAACCTTACTCCCAGTTGTCCTGGCTGTCCCAACGTGTTGTGGGTGA
The DNA here is from genome assembly GCA_027410445.1 of Discoglossus pictus. Classification (NCBI taxonomy): domain Eukaryota; kingdom Metazoa; phylum Chordata; class Amphibia; order Anura; family Alytidae; genus Discoglossus; species Discoglossus pictus. Next base: position 365,260,147 of record CM050163.1, on the reverse strand, counting down.
GGTTTTTTAGTTTTTTTGTGTTTTGTGTTTTTTAATTTTTCTGACCTTAATTGTTTTTTTTCTAAGTTCCGCTCCTCGCAATTTCTTTTTCTATGTCCCGCATTCCTCAGCTGCTTGCAGCCTAAGGCAATCCCGCATTTCCTAACTGCTTGTAGGCTTAGTCCCGCGTTTTTCAAGGCTTTAACGGCTTGCCTCGCTTCGCAAGGCTCGCAGGAGTGCCTTTGGCGCTCACTTCTTCCTAAGTCCCGCCTAAGTGCTCCGAGTTTCAATGCCTCAACTGCTTGCTACGCTAAGTGCTCAGAGTTCGGAAGACTCCTGTGCTTCAACGGCCTCGCCTCGCTACACGAGGTTCGCAAGTGTGACCATGAATCGCAGTTTGACGACTATTATATATGATTGCTTTGCTACATCATTGAGTAAGAACTTTATTTATTTCTAATTAAAACACCTAGCTCTAAATAACATGGTAATTTCCTAACAAGTTGCTTATCTCTCTGGTATATTGTCACCACATCTTTTGTAGAATGAGCAATGTATTAAGATTTTTTTAAATAATGAATGCATTTATATATTTGTTTTATATATTAAACCATACTTAAACCAATATAATCAGCTGGAAAATGTTTGCCATATAAAAAACAACTGTTTAAAAGAGGACAAATGTGGCAGTAAGAGGTATAGTGGAAAATGTATATTAAGCTCTGACTAATACAAAATGAAAGTATAATGGCTTTTCATGTCTACATTAACATTACAAATATCCTCAGGGACTGAGATGGTTTCAAGGCTTGTGACAGCAGAGAGCAGAGTCACTGAAGATCCCATGTCATGGGCTAAATATTGGCTGCAGATGGATGTCTATGTACTGTGAAATTCAGTTACATAATAATTTACTTGGCATTATAAATTGGCCTTTCCAATTGAATCTCAAAAAGATTTGTTTAGTTTTGTTAGTATAAAGAGCTAAAGGTAAAAATAATACAGTGCCTTGCAAAAGTATTCACCCCCTTGGCATTTTCCGTGTTCTGTTGCCTCACAACCTGGAATTAACATGGATTGTTTTACAGAACATGCCCACAACTTTGAAGATGTTTTTTTTTGTTTTGTTTTTTATTGTGAAGCAAACAACAAATAGGACAAAATAAAAGAAAAAGTCAATGTGCATAACTAAAGTCAATACTTTGTAGTGCCCCTTTCTGTGGCAATCACAGCTCCAAGTCGCTTTGGATAAGTCTCTATGACCTTGTTACATCTTACCACTGGGGTTTTTGCCCATTCCTCCTTGCAAAACTGCTCCTGCTCCTTCAAGTTGGATGGTTTGCGCTTGTCAACAGCAATCTTTTAGCATTGTGTTTGGGGTAATTGTCCTGCTGGAAGGTGAACCTCTGTCCTAGCCTCAAATCAAGCACAGAGTGGTATAGGTTTTACTCAAGAATATCAAGGTATTTAGCACCATCTATCTTTCCCTCAACTCTGACCAGTTTCCCAGTCCTGGCTGCTGAAAAACATTCCCACAGCATGATGCTGCCACCACCATTTCCTTGTGAGAATGGTGTTCTTTGGGTGATGTGATGCGTTGGGTTTGCGCCAGACATAGAGTTCTTTGATGGCCAAAAAGTTCAATTTTAGTCTCATCAGACCAGAGCACTTTCCTCCATACATTCTGGGAGTCTCCCACATGCCTTTTCACAAACTCAAAACTTGCCATTTTGTTTTTTGCTGAAAGTAATGGCTTTATTCTGGCCACTTTGCCATAAAGCCCAACTCTATGGAGCGTACGGTTTATTGTCATCCTATGTACAGATACTCCAGTCTCTGGTGTGGAACTCTGCAGCTCCTCCAGGGTTACCTTAGGTCTCTGTGCTGCCTCTCTGACTAATGCCCGGTCCGTGAGTTTTGGTAGGTGGCCGTCTCTTGGTAGGTTTGCTGTTGTTCATTTGGTTATGATAGATTTGATGGTGCTCCTGGGGATCATGAAAGATTTGGATATTTTATTTATAACATAACCCTGACCTGTACTTCTCAACAACATTGTCCCTTACTTCCTTGGATAGTTGCTTGGTCTTCATGGCAGTGTTTGGTTAGTGGTGCCTCTTGCTTATGTGTTGCAGCCTCTGGGGCCTTTCAAAAAAGGTGTGTATATATAATGACAGATCATGTGACACTTAGATTGCACACAGGTGGACATCATTTCACTAATTATGTGACTTCTGAAGGTAATTGGTTGCATCAGAGCTTTTTATGGGCTTCATAACAAAGGGGGTGAATACATACTTACATGACAATTTTCTGTTTTCCATAACTAAAAAATAGTTTTATGTATATATTTTTCTCATTTCACTTCACCAACTTAAACTATTGTGTTCTGATCCATCACATAAAGTAGGTAAAAAGCCAAGGGGGCACTGTAAATGAAAAAAGTATTTAGTATTTCTATGAACTAATGTATATAAGTCATAGTAAATCATCTTTCCAAGTCTTCTGTGTAGTACCACTATCCTTGACTATAGGGCTTGAAGGATTTAGGTGGTCGGATTGTAGTAATCAAAACATGACTTGACTTGCATTGATATGTTTTAATTGTATAGTATTGTATAGAATAGTACTTGAAAAATGATTACTAAACTGCATGCTATTTTCACCTATTTTTGTTGTCAAAGTGTGTAATGCCCCCAGCGCGCATACACTTTGGGGGCAGGAGGCTACACACGTTGAACACAGCTCATGCGCATAACGCCCCACAAGTAGCGCATGCACATAGCAGTCCGCAACCGATGCCTGCGCAAATAGTGCTTGCGTAATGCAAAACAGAAGCTGTTCATGCGCATAGCGCGCTGCCACTGGCGCATGTGCAATGAGTGGCATGAGCCGCGATTGCACAAGTGAGGAAGGAGAGACAGGAGAGAGTGTTGGGGAGAGACATGGGGTGATAGAGAAGGGGGAGACACAGGGGAGTGGGTAAGAGAGACAGGGGGGAGAATGGGCGAGAGCCAGGGGTGAGGGTTGAAGAGAGACAGGGGAGAGGGGGCATAGAGACACAGGGAAGGTGGGAAGAAACACAGGAGAGGGAGATGGGGGAAGAGACACAGAGATGGGAGATGAGGAAAAGAGACACATGGGAGGGAGAGATGGGGAGAGACACGAGGGAGGAGAGAGACACAAGGGAGAGAGGGGTATATAGACAAAGGGGGAGAGAGAGGGGGAAGGGGGAAACATAGATATGAGGGAGAGGGGGGAAGAGATAAAGGGGAGGGAGAGGGGAGAGAGACACAGCGGAGGGAGAGGGGGGAAGAGTCGCAGGAGAGGGGGAGGGAAGAGACACAAGGGACGGAGGGGGAAGAAGGGAAGAGACATGGGGGGAAGAGACACAGGGGAAGGAGAGAGGAGGAAGAGACACAGGGTAGAGAGAGGGGAGGAAGAGACACAGGGGAGGGAGAGGGGAGGAAGAGACACGGGGGAGGGATTGGGGGACAAAAGAGATACAGTGGAGGGAGGGTGAGGTAGAAAGAGACACAGGGGAGGGAGAGGAGAGGAAGAGACACAGGGGAGGGAGAGTGGGGGAGCGATATAGGGGAGGGAGAGGTGGGGGGAAGAGAAACACATCAAATATTATCCAGTCAATTTTGAGGGGCAAGTTACTAGTATTTAATATTCAGTATATTTTTAAGACAGAAAATTTATTAAAATTTATTTAAAAAGTCTTTACAGTGATCATATAAATAAAAGTCAATGGCCCATATTTAATTGTCCAAATCACAATTACTGGAGCCCCTAATGGATCCCGTAAAAGTTAAAGATATTTAATCAATGACATTGTGCTACTCGCAATCCATTTGCAAGTTACAGGCTAAAAATCACTGCACTGGTCAAAATAGTAACCCTGTTCTAGCTCCTCCTTTGATGTTTCAAAGGCATTAGAATTAATTGCACAACAGCCTCAAGCTCGCAAATCTGCAATAAAAAATATATTTTTTATGTTTTATTTCCGTGTTATATTGATCCCTGGAATCAAGGAGTTAATAAATATCAGGCCACCCACATGACTAGAACAGATGATTTATTAATAACCAGTTATTTACCTGTCATGAATGACGATATAATATTATATATGTCTCCCCCTGTGTCTCTTTCTATCCTTTCCCTACTCTGTGTCTCTTCCCCCTAACTCCCATGTGTCTCTTCCCCTCTCCTCCTTCCCCTGTGTCTCTTTCCCCCTGTGCCTCTTTCCCCCTTCCCCTGTCTCTTTCCCCCTCCTCCCTCCTTTCAGTCTCTTTCCTCACTCCTCCCTCCCCTGTGTCTCTCTCTCCCTCCTCCATCCCCTGTGTCTCTTTCCCCCTTTTCCCCCTCTGTCTCTTGCCCTCCTCCTCCCTCTCCTGTGTCTCTTTCCCTCCTCCTCCCTCCCCTGTGTCTCTTTCCCCCTTTCCTCCTGTGTCTGTTTCCCCCCTCCTCCCTTCCCTGTGTCTCTTTCTCCCTTTCCCCCCTCTGTCTCCCCCCCCCCCCGGCGCTGCACTGTGCGCATGCGTAGCTTGTGTCGCGCATGCGCAGTGCAGCATGTACGGAATCCATACAAATAGTTTCTATAGTGTGCATGCACTCCCACTGGAGTTACATACTTTTTAGAAACTATATTAGTGTTTATTGATTGCTACATTTATGGATTGCGAGTCCGATCACAAATCAGATTTCTAAACACTAATTGATTGTAGTCTAAACTCCATGTTTTACTGATGTCATAAAGATGGTCTCATTTACTATTGGCTCTGTCTAAAATGTAATTTACGAGCTTGCTTAATTCATCATGATCATGCCCTGAAATCCTACATACGGGTTCATGGTTTGTGTGTTATTGTTATTTCAGTCCTAGCAGAGATTTTAATCTATTTGAGACATGGATTTCTTCTCATCATTTATGCGTAATGCAGGGCACCCCAACTGTATCGTGCACGGCAAATGCGCGCCAACATCACCGCGCCGACAGTCGAAAAGTGAGTGTCAAAGGCGCGCCAATAAATAAACACAAGTTTTAAAATGTATCCCCTAACGACCTGAACCCCTCTAACCCTAACCCTCAGACCCCATGCCTAACCCTAACCCTTTAACCTCAAAGCCTTACCCTAACCCTTAGACCCCCATGCCTAACCCTAACCCTTTAACCTGTAAGCCTAACCCTAATCCTTAGACCCCTTAAGCCTAAAACCAGACTAAGACACCTAAACCTTACCTGTAGTCCAAGTGGCGCGCTCCTAACGGGCGAGCTGTTGTTGGGTGTTCTGATGTTGTTGTGCGCATGTGTCGGCGTGCAGATGGCGACGCTCATGTGTCAGGTGCGCTTTAGTTGTGCCACCAGAATGCAGGTTGACAAACATATTCTTTTTGCCCCTTGCAATCATGTCTGATCCTGTAAAATATATGCTTTTGAAAAAAATATTTTCTTTGTATTTTTTCACTACACCAAGTCTTTACAAAATGATAGTTGCAAATGTGTGCAGAATCATGTACTTGAGCACTACTCCATCACTGAGACTGACATATCTTTAAGGCCTGTGAATGAATGTCTGTAACCATATTGGCCCCAGGGTACCACGATTCATGAATATGTAATAAATCCTATTCTGCAAGACTTCTCATGCCATTGCTTTCTTTTCATATTTAAAGATTTAGCACAGTACTTTATTGAACACTTTTTACATTGCTCTCGCTGTACAAAATCACCATCCAGTTCAATAATTGTCAGGTGTCTATTTTTTTTATATTCTTTTCTTAAAGGGACATGGAAAGAATATTTCATTTGTTGCATCAGAAATAGGGTATTTGATAATGTGTCACTGTGCTTTCTTTTTTTCAGATGATGGTTTCAAAATCAAATTCAGATTCTTACCTTCTATTGAGTGCTGGCCCTCTGTCCCCTTAAATTCTATGACAATTATATTGTATGCACTTGAAAATATTAAACAGGGTACAGAATCAAGAATTGAATATTATGTAACTGAATGCTCTTTAATATTTTGAAACTAAATTAAAGTAATGTTAGCCCAGGAGAGAGAGTCAGGAGGTCCTGATTAATGGCCTCATTCCAATCTTTTATGCAGGCAGTTACGATGCAAGTTGCACCTTAATTTAGTAACCTATCACTCTGGCTAAATTGAGCAGATTTATCAAGTTACCTGGTGACCTGTCACATTCAAATTTCCCTCTGAGCCAAACTCTTTTAACGGTGCGTCACGCAAGTAACATAATATGCTTAAGCCCCTTATTTCCTCCACATACTAACCTGTACTAAAGACCACCAGTAGAGGCAGAAAAATTATTCAAGTGTCAGGACCTCCATGGCACCAAAATCTACATGTTAACCCTACTGGACCCCCATGCCATAGAGGTCCTTATAGGACCTCCTTGGCATGGGAGCATAGCTTTAGGTTTGTATGTAGATTTACTTTTGTGTGACACAGGTCACTTTTGTTTGACACAGGGGTCCATTAGGAAACCCTGTGGTAGGGTTAATATTTAGGTGCCACTGAGGTCCTTAAAGACATAGAGTTAAAAGGTGTCTCAATAGACCTCCATAATTATACCTTTTATTGGGGATCGGGTGAGCGGGGAAGGGAGTCCCAGAGAATTCCCTTTACCTTGTGGGAGGAGGGAATCCCTGCTGTTCCCTGAGCTGATATGGCTGATCAGCAGTGGGGTCTTAAATTCTTATGATTTTATCCCCTTCCATGCCATGGGAACGGTTTATGTAGCTGAATGGGGGGAGGGTGTGAGTTTTTTAACTGCAGCACTGTTGCAAAGACTACTGAGCTTACAGCCCAGTGTATCATGCAGCAGGCTGCACAGGGACCATAGGGGCTGTGGTCAAACAGATGGTGCGTGGTTCCCAGTTTACGCTTCTGTTTTTCAGACTTAGCACTGTGATGGGTACGTATCTTGGACATAAAAGCTCCCATTGTAGTGGATGAGCTATTTTTACATAGAAATATTACGGATTGTAATGGGTCCCTAAGTCGTTCCTACTCTCTAAGTAAGTACTTACATAAATGCTATCTTATTTATAACATTTTAGATACTGTATATACACTTTCTTTATATGCAATAATGAAATGCTCTACAATTGTTTTGCAGACAAAGGAACATTTTTCCTCTAATAAAGAACTCACTATATTAACTGCACAAGTAAGGACACACTTTTTTTAAGCTGCTTAAATAAGTATTATTATGTTTGCTTTAAACTCATCAGTGTTTATTTATGCTGGTTTAGAAACTGTCTGCTTTGTTTATTTACAATGCATGCAGCACTGCAACGTATTTTGGAGTATCATCACAAAGTTTATCCTTAATTAACTTATTTTTCAGCACTGGTCAAATATTCCTCAATTTAGAAAACATGAAACTTAATAGAAATTTGCAAGTATACGTCAAGCTGCCAAAATATCAGATGTCATTGCATATACAGCTACATATTGTGTTTTTAATATTACAAAAATGTGTCATGTTTACATGCAGTTACTGCGTGAACAATCCTGAGTTGTCAGTTCATGTGTTTGTTTGGTCTGTAGAGACTATTAAAACAATAGTTAGTTTAAAATAAATTAAACTTAATGCTTTTTCTTACTATTAAAATTGTCTGTTTTCTCCTCAAGGTGAGCCGATTTTCTCCTCTTCCTTGTGTCTTATCAGGGGGTGTGGTGTGGCCAGCTCTGCCTGTGGGCTAGACATTCATGCTGGGCTTTGAATCAGCTGGGCTATGATGTCACTGGCTATGCCATATGTCATCATTAGCTCCACCTCCACTGTCTACACATGTATTGTTAGCTTTTTGTTTTTTATTAAAAGGACACTAATTTCACACATTTTCCTAATGTTTTACTTTCCATAAAATCAGTTTTTGCAAGGACTTGAAAATGTTCTTCTAATCATGCATAAACTGTTTTTCGAATCATGTAAAGACCTCCTTTTTTTTATCAGGTTCTTCTTTACTGTTTTTTTATTTCATAGAGCTCAATCTAAACTGTTGCAGTGTCCCAATAAGCCATTAATATAGGCAGTCAGAAGGAGCTCTTTACTTTGTTCTCAAAGCAGTTTGTACAGGAATTGCAAGAATATATTTTAAACTCTTGTAACATTAATTGCTAATAACACATAATGTGCCATCAGTTTCCTTTAAAAAAAAACAAGTGTTAGTAATTTGAATAGGTTGAAATATATGTAGGTGACAAATCTAGCTATAAATTCACTGAGGCAAACAGATCATTTTTCTTTACAGTCAATGAGAAAACAGGAAGATAGTGAATCATAAAATGTCTTTTATATCCCTTTTTGAATCCGTCAGTCTTCAGTTTCCCAATTATTCTTAATCTATAATCTCTTAAAATTGCATAAAAAATATATTTTTATTTTCAAATCATTTTGGAACATTACAATAAGAAAAGAAATCAATAGAAATTCTTATGATCAAATTCAATAAAATCACAAACATAAATAGAGAAAACTAATTTAATTTGGTTAGTCTTTCTTCATAGCTTAGTCACTCCATTCCCTTTATTAGTTTTGCAGCCCTTCTCTGTACTTTTTTCCCCTCCATAAAATGTCCTTTTTATGAAGTGGTGCCTAAAATTGTACTCCATATTACAAATGAGGGAGTACCGGGGATTTGTATAGTGGCAGAATTATATCTGCTTCCCTTACTTCTATATCATTCTTAATACATGCTAATATTTTACTTGCCTTTGCAGCTGCTGCTTGGCATTGACCACTGTTACCTAGGGGGTTGTCCACAAGCACTCTCAAATCCCTTTCATTATCTGATACCCCTAGATTTGCTCCATTAAGATTATAAATTGCATGGCTATTTGTCCTTCCCAAATGCATAACTTTATCTAACTCAACTGACATTTAGTTGCCAATTTCTCAGATTTTTGCAAAATCTGAATTGAATTATTGAATTACCTTGCACAAATGGAGACAATAAATTCCAGTCCTTCTTCTAAGTCATTAATCAATATATTAAAAAGGAGAATAATAATCCCCAGTTACTACATTAGTCCAATGCGAGTATGTTGCATTTACAACAACCCTTTGCTTCCTGTCTTTTAGCCAGCTCTCAATCCATGAGCAGATGTTTACTGCAATTCCTGTATCCCTTAGTTTGCACAATAGTCTTCCATGTGACATTTTATCAACAGCCTTTGCAAAATACAAAAAGACTACATCCACTGAGTTGCATTGATCCAAGTTCCCACTGGAAACCTGTTCCTCCATGCCAGTTTGTTTCTGTTGGAAATAATTAATTTTATTATGGTACATTGCAAAGTGAGCTTTTAGTTCAACTTGTAATTTTGGTTCAGTATTAGTATTATTTTAATTATAATCACTGCTATTAGTAATTCAGCTAGTATCTGATTCATTTGATCAAGGGCTTTTACTTGTTGATTGTGTTGAGATAGTACGTGTTCTGCAGTATGTTTTTTTTCTTGTAACTCGTCTGTGAAATTGTGCTGGGTTGCACTGTCAAATACTTAGGAAAGGGGTATGTGTTTGACATAAATAAGATATACTATTAGGTAGATGTCCAGATGGAGGGACGTATATGCAATAAGCTTAGTGAAACAAGTCAGTTGGCCCAGACAATGCACATTTAAGGATATTGAAGGAGCTTAGATAGGTACTTGCAGTACTATTAACTAAATTTTTTAATGAATCATCGTTAGAAATCACTTCAGATGACTGGCAAACTGCTAATGTACAGCTACACAAAAAGGATAGTTTGGAAGACTCAAGTAACTATAGACCAATATTGTTGACATTGATAGTATGCAAACTAATGGAAACACTTTTGAAGGAAATAATTATAGAATATCTAAAACCTAATGCTTTGCAAGATTAAAAGCAGCATGGCATGATTGCTGGGAGATCATGTCAGACTAATCTAATTGACTTTTTTTTGATTATGTAGCCCAAGTTATAAACCAGGGTGGGACATTATGCAGCTTAGGCATCAGAGAGTTAATGGAATACAGTCCCCCAGATAAAGGGATGGTTACGAGCATCACAGGCCTCAGTGCTGGGGACTGATAAATGGAAAAGTACTCTTGTAGCCACTGTTCCAGAATCAATTATGTTGTGGGAATTGTGAGAAAGTTAACTCTTTTGAAAATCAAATTAGAGAATCAAAGATAAAGAAGGAGTTAGTACTCACTGAGTAGACTTTTGCTTGGCCTAGTACTGGGTCGGGGGAAGAGTTGGGACTAAGGTTTAAGGAATTAGCTTAGTCACAGTTCTAGATACAAACAAACTCTTAATTTAATGTAAATTGTAATAGTCTAAGGGAATCGTTATTTAAAAATACAGAAATTAACTGGCAACCTTTAAATAAGCATATATATCATCAAATGTCAAGTGGAAAAAAAAGTAAAAGAAATACATACAAACTCATGTTGCTTAAAAAACTATAAGGAAGAACAAATACAGATTATACAAGAAAGAGGGAACTGAGAGAGCATTGCATGGGTAATACACATTATACAAGAAAGAGGGAACTAAGAGAGCAGTGTATGGGTAGAAGGGAAATAACAAAAAAAGCAGATTGGCTAAAATATAAAAAGACATTTAAAAGGTTGATTTGAAAGGAAAGAAAATCTAACAAAAAACTTAATATTTAAATGGGAAAAATATTAGAAACAAAAATATTGGAACATTAACAGGTATGGCAGTCACAATGGTCAATAATGACCAAAAAGGCAGATATGTTAAATCAATTATTTTCTTTTGTATACAAGAGGGACATACAAGGGATACTGCTTTAAAATTGAACTGATATGCCCTTATCTAATAATTTGAAAGAAATACTACAGAGGCTTGAAATAAAATACATATAAATAAAGCAATCGATCCAACTGGAATGCATGCAAGGGTTCGGTAGGAACTGAGTAATATTGTTTATAATATATATTTTTTCTTTATTTTTTATTGTTACAGACTATAAAGCACCAAAACAAATTCAGTACTAGATTCAACTTGTGAAGGTTAAGTCAAGGCCCAGTATCAGACTAGAGAAAAGCAGATGTATTTATGAAGGGAGCCACAACAAATCCACAGAGTTATAAATCAGTAAGGTTCTCATTCATTGCTTAGAGATTATAGTGAGTAATATATCCATACTATCAGGATAAGAGGAAAGAGAGAGAGCATGGATGTAGGAGGGACACATAATGTCATGCTAATCAAAGGAGCTAAGTAGAAACTTGATCCAAGGCAAAGCAAAAGCTTTAGATGAAGTGTCAAATGGGAGTCCATTGTACAAAACAAACAATACAGTAATTGCAGTAAATATGTGTATGTGGATAGAAAACTAGTAAGGATAGTAAGGATAGGAAATACAGGGTTGTTATAAATCAACCATAATCAAATTGGACTAAGTGGAATTCCTCAAGATTCGGTATTTGGTTCTCATCTTGATTGGGGCTTGTCATGATCGATTTTTTGGGGTCATTTTATACAGTTTAAAGAATGTATTGGTGCTAGAAGTAGGCCCTAGGATATGCTTATACAGTATAATATAAAGTTAATTCAGTCACATATGGGACAAAGGGTTACGTTTCTACAGTAATTAATTTGGATATATGACTACTGAATGCGGCCAGGAGTGCATCCTCCCTGGCCTCAGATAGTCACAAAGGGGGAAGTTAGTTTATGGCCTTCTGTAAAATGAGATCATGCCACTAGAGATGGGGGATTGGCTATAGAACTGGGGGATGGTGTTTTGTGAAATGTATCTGAAGGAAAAAGGTCCTGCTTTGTACTACTCAATGGTACTTGTGTTCTTCTTATGTCCTAAGAAACTGAATCTGATTGTGCCTATAACTGATCTTAATGGAAATGCTGGGGATGCTGAGATCTTGAACACAAAAAGTCACGACCCAGAGAGAGGAAATTGGGGTGCACTTGGTTCCCCAAATCTTGGGAGTCTGAGGAGTAATGTCTCTATATTTGCTGGTAACATTAATAAATACAATGTACTTCCCTACAGAATGACTTTTATTAGCTGGAAGAATGAACAGCTAAATCATAGCTGAGATTTAACACAGAAATGTAAAATTAGTTATTTTGGTAGGAAAATAAGCATGTAATTTAAAATCTAAATTTCAAATGTATGGGCACCCAAGATGGAAAAGAATATAAATGTTCTTGAGGACAACCACCTACACTGCCTTCGAGAATTTTTGGAATCCTTGATGAAGAGGCTATGAAAAAATATCTTTGTTGTTATTCAGCTTGGTCTTACACTGAAAATATGAGAGAAATTTAAACTTTTAGTAAGGTAAATTTATAAAAAGATAAATATTTTTCTCAAAAACACATGTGACACAATTACCTGCACTCCTAGAAATTATTATGGACAAAATCTAATCGATATACTGTATATTCCCTTACATATTTTACATTCTTAAGCACATACAGTGCTTAGGAATGCTTAAGAGGTGACACGCAGACCTAACACCTTAGTTTACCTTCAGCATTGGAAGACCAAAGAATATAAAAATCAAATTAGAATAAAGGTTGTTGACCTTAGTTAGACCTTAATTAGTGCAATAATTAAAAAGTTTCAAGCAACTGGAACTGTGATAAACCTAACTGGAAGAGAACTCAAGTGTATTTGGTCACTTCTAAAACATTATATTGAAAAGGCTTTTAGACGGGCAACTATATTAGTAATGGTAAAGAAATGTTAAACTATGAAGACAGCTAACTATTTTAGTTTTCTGGCAAAAAAATTGCTTTATAGCCGTTACCTTGTATAAATAGATCATGGGTTTGGTATACATTTAATGGCAAGCAATTACTTGGCACTTTCCTTATTCACATTAAATGGACATTAACATATTATTTTCTTTGTTGCATCTGCAAGAGTATATTTTTTTAATATACCACTGTGTTCTTTTCTTATTTTAAATGAAGCTCTCACAGCTCCCAGAACAGTTAAGCATTCAAATGTTTAACTGATCTGGGAGCTTGCACCTGTTATCCAGTGAGCAGTAATATATTTATATGACTCATACTTTTCTGCCAATGGAATCAACAGTTGTACATATGCTCTGTTCTCTTCCTGGTTCAATTAGGTTTAAATAGGGTTTGCTTAACATCGTTCAGTATATCGTATAACAGAACATGGGAAAAGTTACATATATGTACAATAAGAAAACTTTATTCGGTACTTATACCTCACAACGACTATTTAAAAGTTTAAAACCAAGGGAAACAAGGATAAACTAAAACAAAGGCTCTTAAAATGAGCCAGAGAATCCTAATTAAACGGATATTCAGTATCTCTTCTTGTAAACCCTTAAATAGGAAGGTACAGAGCCCTAGTCAGCGTCCACAACAAAGTTCTTAAGAATAATAATTATATTCCTCCACCCTCCCTTAATAATCACAGCTGTACCACAGTTATTCAAGATCTTTTTACTGCTCTTAATGTGGAAAGCAATATTCCAGTTGGCATTAACAAAATGTGTATGGGATAGTAGTCAAGAAGTCATATAAAATGGTATAGAGTAATATAGGGTTCATGTGTAACGGTTGCGAGGACAACTGGAAAAGAATGGGAAGTATCTAGAATACAAAATAAGAAGAAACAGAGCGCAATACTGTAAATCTACGATCCATCTAATATGGCCAAAAGAGTAATAGTCGTGAGGGAAAGCAGATACAGACATCTTTGGAGGTCGTAAACAAAACTAATGTTATTGTGTGGCGGACTAGTTAGTAAGAAAGCCGCAGTCAAAATTAAAATATGACTATACTTATGGAAATATCTGAAGATATTAATAGATAAATTGTAATCCTATAAGTAAAGAATGTGATAAAAATATGCTAAAAAGTAACTAATGTCAAGTGAAGAATTATTATCAAGATGTCCAAAAGACAATGATATGTAAATGTAGTGATGGAAAATAGCGTCACTGACAAGGAGGCTATCTACAGGTTAAAGTGAATAAATAAACATAAAACATAAGCTATTGATATACATGATGAAGTGAAATACTAAAAAAGTGGGATATTAGAAAAAGTAGTGACCTATCTATTGGTGAGTGATAAAAGAAAATATTATGCTGTATACATAAAGAAAAACCTCAAAGGAAGCAAAAGTTACTCCTATAATGAGGGAATAATAATGTGACAATAAAAGTGTAAAATACCAATTATCATAAAGAAGTGATAACTTATAATGGTGAATGCAGAAGAAAAATAATAATAGTTATTATATAGCCCCTCCATAAATAATGAAGGGGGTAAAAGAAATCAATATTCTTATCCTGTAGCTAGGAAATAATCAAACAACCACTGGAGTATACTCACACTTAAATATGTATACACATATATCTGTGCATATATGCCCATCTATCCATATCTAGTAAATATTCAAATAAATGCCGTAAAGTTAAAACCCTCATTAAGTCCATAGGGAGAAAAAGCTCTAAGTTTATAGATCCAGTGGTCCTCACATTGTAGAAGTCTGCGATCTATGTCTCGCCGTCTTTGATTCATAGTGACTCTATCAATAGCATAAATTGACAGGACTTCACTTAGATTTTTATGATAGTGTCTCACATGGCGGGCAATAGGGGTATCAAGCATGTTATTTATGCTGAGTATGTGTTCGCCTATCCTATGTCGTAGTTTGCGACTCGTTTTACCAACGTAGATCTTATTACAAATACATACTGCTACATAAACCACACCTGTGGAACAGCAGTTGTAAAAATCTTTAATCTCATATTTTTCACCTGTTACAGGATGCTCAAATATTTTTGTAGGTTTAATGTAACTGCAATATTTGCATCTACCACATCTAAAACATCCTGATGGAGGTTTCAGCCAGGTTATATTTTGCCTTTGTTCTTTAAAGGTACTATGTTCCAAGGTGTCCTTTAGATTTTTGCCCCTACGATATGTCATGAGGCATCAATTGTTATTAGATCAATGAGATCTTCATCTTTTTAGAAGGTGCCAATGTTTTGAAAGGTACTCTTTAACATCCTGGGAATCATATCCAAAAGTCATAATGCAGCGAATAGGATTAATGTCCTTATTGGTGTTATGAGGAGGATTTTTCCCATGTAGGAGATCTGTTCTATTGTAGTTCAATGCATATTTAAAGGCAGTTTTAAGACAGTTCTTAGAAAAACCTCTTTCTTTAAATCTCTGTCTGAGTGTGTCAGCCTCACCTTTGAACTCTTCATCTGTGCTGCAATTCCTTCTAACCCAAAGATATTGTCCCTTCGGGATCCCTCTCTTAAGGGGTTCAACATTTTGACTTTCCCACCTCAGTAATGTGTTAGTGACAGTATCCTTTCTATAAGTGGTGGTAGATATCCTTCCACTGTCATCTTTGCTGATGACTAAGTCAAGAAACGTGATTCTGGTTTCACTGATCTCATGTGTAAATCTAAGGCCAAGTGGATTTATATTAAGTTTGACTATAAATTCTTCAAACTTTTTCTTGGTACCCATCCAGACTATCAGAATATCATCTATATAGCGCCTCCACACTAATATCAAATCAGTGTATTCGGTAAAAGATTAATCAAAGACCAGTTTTTCCTCCCACCACCCCAAAAGTAAGTTGGCATAGCTAGGGGCACATGGAGTGCCCATCGCTGTCCCTTTAACTTGATGGTACCAATTGTTGTTATAAGTGAAATAATTATGTTTAAGGACATACTACAAAAGTAGTAAGAGGAAATTATTGAATTTTTTAAAACTCGTGCATTTACTGAAAATACTTAGTGGCTTCAATACCCTCCATGTGGGGTATACAGCTATATAAAGCCTCTACATCAATAGATGCCAAAAAGGAATCATTGGGCACAATCAGTTCCTCTAATTGTTTCAAAATGTCATTTGTGTCCTTAACAAAGGAGGGTAAAGTTTTAACCATATTTTTGAGATGGTGGTCCAAGAAAAGGCTAGGGTTATGCGAGAGATTGTCTGTACCCTAAACAATGGGCCTACCCGGAATGGGTATCGTTTTTTATGGATTTTTCGCAAGGTGTAGAAAGTTGAGATGGTAGGATGTTTTGAAAAAAGATACTGATGTGTGTGATCATCAATAAGGCCTTCAGTTTTGGCTTCATCCAGAATAGATTTAAAAATCTTTTTATATTCATTAGTAGGATTTTTTTCAATGATTTCATAAGTGTGTTTATCACTTAGGATTCTATTACACATCAAGTTGTACTCTGTGTTATCCATTACAACTATATTGCCACCTTTGGCTGCAGGTTTTATCTGTATATCCTTACATTGTTTCAGGTCAGTTAGTGCTTGATGTTCACTTCTTGTTAAATTATATCATTTAGGAATATTGTGGTAGTTAATGTTCTCAATGTCTAAGGTAGCTTGTTGTAGGAAGACCCAAATATTAGCATAGTCCTTTAACACAGGGGTGAAAGGAATTTCTGTTTCTCCAGATTTTAGTTTGCACATTCTCAGTCTGTTTAGGATAATTTTCATCAAGGAGAGACAGCATAGTTTGAAACGCCTCTATGTCCTCCTTCTCTACACCAAGGTGTATCAAGTCCCTCTCCTGATTAAGTTTATAAAATTTATGTAAGGCCAACTTTGTTGCAAACAGGTTCAGATCTTTTATGTGTGAAAAAGTATCTGGTCTTGACGTGGGGATAAATGTTAAACCCTTCTGGAGGACAGAAATATGGTTTTCCTGTAACTGAAATTGAGACAAATTTACTACCAAATTGTCCTGGTTGTGGGGAGGTTGGGAATTTCTTATTAAGAGTCCCTGTTTCTCACATTTCTGTGATTCCTTCCTCGACCTTTTCTGACAAATCGGCCTTTCTCTAAAAAATTCTCATTGTTGTTAAATCTTCTCCCTGTTCTGGTTTGGGAATAAGATCTAGTTTAATCTCTATTCAACCAAGTATTTGATCGTCTGCTCCTAGATTCTGATGGGGCACGATCATCTAGGTCTGAGTTGTCATTAACCGAAGAGCTCATATCAGATTGACTCTGTTGTGGAGGGCCTATAGGAAATCTCCTAAATATATTTCCTGTCTTGAAATCATCTTGGTCTCTAAAGAACTTTCTTTTTTTCCCTATCTTTCAGTTCTTTTTTTTATTTTTCTATATTGTCATTTAATCTAGTGCAATAGGTATCATATTCAGCTGTCTCATTAAATTTATTAAAGTCCTGTTGGTATAAAATCACCTTGGGTTTCAAGATTTCCAAATTTGTTTGTTCTGTTTCTATAAACAGACCAATCAATTCATAGGAGCATTTTAACAATATCTCTTTCCATTTTTCAACAAAGCTATCATTAGCCAAATTTGTAGCTGGGATCACATTAACCCTTAGTCCTCTAGGGACTATATGATTCTTCAAATAATTTTGTAGGCTACTGATTTCCCACACTGATCTAACCTGTTTCTTAGCATATTTCATCAATTCACTAAATTCATTTTTTATTTCCTTATTCTCCTCGGGTGTGGGCTGTGTCTTAGAAAGAAAGCTATCATCTGCTTCCTTCTGAAGCAGATCTATATTATTTAATGTAAAGCGAGCCATTCTCTCTTCTTTTCCAAAAAAGGATACTAATAAATAATTGTAAACTAAAGATTATTTGAAGTCTTAAATTACATCCTTCTAGTGGATTAAACCACAAATTAAATAGATACGGGTTAGCATGGATTGTCAAATCCCATGAGTGTTTTCCACTCTGGTATCAATATACCATATCTCAATATATCGTATAACAGAACATGGGAAAAGTTACATATATGTACAATAAGAAAACTTTATTCGGTACTTATACCTCACAACGACGATTTCAAAGTTTAAAACCAAGGGACACAAGGATAAACTAAAACAAAGGCTATTAAAATGAGCCAGAGAATCCTAATTAAACAGATATTTAATATCTCTTCTAGTAAATACTTAAATAGGAAGGATTCTATGGTACATAGCCCTTGTCTGCTTCCACAACAAAGCTTTTAAGTATAATAATTATATTCCTCCACCCTCCCTTAATAATCCCAGCTGTACCACAGTTATTCAAGATCTTTTTACTGCTCTTAATGTGGAAAGCAATATTCCAGTTGGCATTAACAAAATGTGTATGGGATTGTAGTCAAGAAGTCATATAAAATGGTATCACATATATAGTTGTGAGCGTACGAGTTGTTGCTAACGCTGCGGGCTCGCGTAGCGAGCCCGCGGCCCTCGCGAAGCGAGGGCCGCGACTCGCGTAGCGAGCTGCGGCCCTCGCGTAGCGAGGGCCGCGGCTCGCGCAGCGAGCCGAGGCCCTCGCAAAGCGAGGGCACTGCCCGAGGGTCTCAGTTGCTGGCATGGAGCGCCGTAGGCGCTCCATGCCAGCACCTGAGGACCTCGCAAAGCGAGGGCCGCAGTTGCTGGCATGGAGCGCCGAAGGCGCTCCTTGCCAGCAACTGCGACCCTCGCAAACTTCACGTCGCAACCCAAACAGTACGACACACACATTACGACACTCGCAAACAACATACGACACACGTTCACACACATTACGGACTCGCAACACTCGGACGCAACTCGCGAACATTACAAAATGTAAAACACAATACATACACACACCACATACATAAAAAACTTACCTACACCAAGAGGGAGCACCCAGCACCTCAAAAATACAACTTACACCTCGATTTTACTTCAAATAAAACAGTTTAGACACTAAAAAAAAAACGAAGCGAGAGAAAAAATGGCCGCCGAACAAAACGAAAACGAGGCTACAGCACTCTAAACTCGCAAAACACCACAAGAAACTCGCAAAACACCACAAAACACCTACGGATATTCCGATACAAACGTATAACACACATTACTCTCCATTTGACGCCAATGCGGAAGTACACGACAACGGTTTGGGCTCGCGCACGCACAGTGTTACACTGCACACATTCAGCACGCTTACACAGCAGATCCACACCACTAATGCTGCAGCAACATCAAAACACATTCACAGCTCTTCCACACAATGCTTTAAAATAGGTAAAGTATATTCATTTATTAATGTATTATATATTTCATTATTACACACTAAACAGCATTAGCTACCTTACAATTTCATTGCAGTCATTTTTTGACGGGCAATTCGCTAGTAGAATAATATAGGGTAGTTTAGGGGATCTAATGTGAGTGGAATTGGAGGACGCTGAGAAGCAGGGCACTAGGGCGTCTACATCGTTCAGTTAAAACCCAATCTTGGAAATGTTTAAAGTAGGCTTGAAAAAAACATGTGTTCCATTGTCCTTTAAACAAGAAGGTGATTGAGCCAAATTGTGCGTTATTCCCTTCCAAAGGAGATTGTGACTGTAGTTTCAATAGTTAACTTTAAACAGGCATATATTATTGAATAACAGAGAGCACACACTTATTTTGGTTGACTAGAACACACAACATATTGATCCATAACTCAATGATCCCAAGAGATTTAACAAAAAGATTAAATTGATGGATAAAGTTATTGTTTTTCAATAACTATACTACTATTTTTTTTTGGGGGGGGGGAGTCTTGCAGTAGACCCCCCGAAGTAATTTTAATACAGTGTCTAGTGTTCCCTCTGCTGACAAGATTATTTTTAGTATGCTAAAAACGTCTTGTGCTTCTCAACCCACACCTATAGCTATTGGATGCTCATTTTGCATATTTCTACTACTTCAGCATATATAGTTACTACATATTCCTGTTTCCCACATTTTTCACTTACATATCACATGAACTGGGGCGTTTCTTGTGGTTTTGACATCTCTATTTCATATGTTGCACAACTGGTACTGTCTGCTATTTTTTTCTCACAGACATTTTGCAGTTCAAGAACTCCTGACACCATGTTAAGATGTCTATATTTCAGGAACTACTTATGCGAATGACATTAACCTGCAGTTTATAGACAGCAAAAATAACTGAAAGTGGATCTTGAAGAACAGCATTCTAAGATGACTAATGACAGTGGTTCTAGAATTTAGCACCATCACATATCACATATATAGTTGTGAGCGTACGGGTCATTGCTCACGCTTGCGGGCTCGAATAGCGAGGTCACTGGGCAAGGGCCTCAGTTGCTGGCGAGGTCACTGGGCACGGGCCTCAGTTGCTGGCATGGAGCGCCGAAGGCGCTCCATGCCAGCAACTGAGGCCCCTCGCGAAGCGAGGGCCTCAGTTGCTGGCGAGGTCACTGGGCAAGGGCCTCAGTTGCTGGCATGGAGCGCGGAAGGCGCTCCATGCCAGCAACTGAGGCCCCTCGCGAAGCGAGGGCCTCAGTTGCTGGCGAGGTCACTGGGCACGGGCCTCAGTTGCTGGCATGGAGCGCCGAAGGCGCTCCATGCCAGCAACTGAGGCCCCTCGCGAAGCACCCAGGACCTCAAAAATGCAACTTAGACCTCGATTTTACTCGAAATAAAAGAGTTTTGAGACTAAAAAAAAATCTAAGCGACAGAAAAAATGGCCGCCGAACAAAACGAAAACGAGGCTACAGCACTCTAAACTCGCAAAACCTCACAACAAACTCGCAAAACACCACAAGAAACTCGCAAAACGCCACAAACCACCTACGGATATTCATACCACACAGTGCACACATTCAGCATGCTTACACAGCAGCTCCACACCACTAATGCTGCAGCAACATCAACACAGATTGCCAGCTCTTCATCACAATGCTTCAAAATAGGTACAGTATATTCATTTAGTAATGTATTACATATTTAATTATTAGACACCAAACAGCATTAGCTACCTTACAATTTCATTGCCGTCATTTTTTGACGGGCAATTCGCTAGTACTGTATAGTTGTCAGTATGCACCACGTTGCAATATGTGGTCGCAACCTCGAGTCGCGCAAAGCGTGGTGAGCTGTGTATGGCGCAGGACTTAGACTGGATGAGCACCAATGGCGCTCATCTGCGAAGCCACGCAAAGTGAGGCGTGCCATGTACGGCGCAGGACTTAGGCTGGATGAGCGACAAAGGCATTCATCTGCGAAGCCTCGCGAAGCAAGGTGAGCCGTGTATTGCGCGGGACTTAGGCTGCATTGTGAGGGTCCCAACTGCGAGCCAAGCGCATAACTCTAAAATCCCTCAAAACAAAAAAAAAATATTTAACAAATATAATAACACACTGACAGACAGCACAGGGAGCCAGGAAGCAGGAGAGTGAGGTTGCAAGCGATTTTCAGACATATTTGTGGATTTTCATCAATCCAAAATCTGCTAAGTGAGAAAAAAATGGCAGACGAAAAACTTAAAAACTTCTGAAACTGGATGAAAACGAGGCTCAGCAAAGCCAGGCACGCAGGACTTAGAAAATACACGACTGCAAAGACAGTAACACTTACACCAAAACGCCAGGCATGCGAGACTTAGAAAATAGACGACGGCAAAGACAGTAACATTTACACCAGCAACGGCAGGCAGAAGGGACTTTGAAAATAAAACAAACGGCCTTCAGCGCGTAACACGCAAACATTCAGCTGACACACAAAGGAGAAACACACAGGGAATGGACAGGGAGAGATGATGGAAAAAGACACATGGCATTCGCAAGCACAAAACTTGCAGGTTAATGAAACCTGCAATGAGCGGCCCGTACAGTAGACGGAAGGAAAGGCTCGCAATGAGTTCCGAATACGCTCATTGGGAGCCATGAGATGAGCGCCGAAGGTGATCATCGCAGGGCTCATGATGAGCACCTTAAGCTGGAGAGGCTTGCAATGAGCGCCAGAGGCGCTCAGCATGTGGCTCGCGATGAGCACCAAAGGTGATCAGTGTAAAGCAGGAAAGTTCAAGTACATGGGAGAGAGGCTCGCAATGAGAACTAAAAGGCGCTCATTGCGAGCCACGCGATAAGCAACGAAGGTGCTCAGAGAAGCAAAAGCCTCACATTGGCCCTCATTCAATTGCAATTTGGCCAATTGAATAGGGTTCTAAATAAGCACATAACATATTTATTTTAAAGACATTTTTAGTTAGTAAGCATCTATCCAAAAGCAAGGTTTTCACTAACTAAAAACTTATTATAAAAAAATATGCTATGTGCTTTTTAGACCCCTATTCAATTGGCCAAATCGCAATTGAATGAGGGCCATTGTGTGGCAAACAGCATTGCTAGCCTTACAATTTTAAACCCGTCATTATTGACGGGCAAGTCGCTAGTAATACAATATTATTGTGATAGGAGACTCCATTGGCTCAAGTGGAAAATGTTTCCTTTGTTATTACTTGATTTTGATAAGAGCAATTTATATACTGCACTTTCAAATCAGTGACAGTGCATGATTGATTTCACTTTTTATCAAAGACTAGATATGGGGCCCTAGTGGCCGTTGTACAGCCCGTAAGTCTGCTGGCTTGAAATTTTCAGAATTAACAGAGAGATTTAATTAGAAAAGGCCACAACAACATGGCCGGAACCCAAATCCGTAATCCATGCTTCGACACATAGCATTTCCAGGTGTGAACATGATACATTATTCAAACCAATAATTTTGGGTTTAGACGGAGCCAATAGTAAAAGAGACCACCATCATTATGTCACTAAAGCATGGAGGTTAAATTTCAATCACGGTTTTGAAGTCTGAGTTGCAATCAGACCAGCATTCCAGAATTTTTTTTATATTAAAAAGTCAATAAATATAATATACTAGTCCATGCAAGTTCTTTTATATGTATTAACACATTGATTGCTGGGATCGATATAACACGGAAATTAAACTTGATTTTTTTTTTTATTGCAGATTTGCGAGCTTGAGAATGTTGTGCTACTAATTTGAATACCTTTCATCGCTTTCTCTGTAATTTAAAATACAGTAGTGTGTTTATATTTGCTTTTACAGTGCTACGGACAGGAGTTTAACCCCCTTGTGGGTCCTCTCTAGTACTGTAGGATTTTTGGCTACATTTGACATTTACCGGTGTGAAAACAATTGCGGGCTTGAGGAATTGTAGCAATTTAATTTCGATTTGCAATTGTAACATTTACGGGCTTGAAAGATTAAAGGCTTAGCTGAGTTATGATTTTGGCAACCGCTGCTGTTTTTCAGCCTGCAACCGGCAGATCGTTTGCGGGTAGCTAATAGAAGCCAATTTAATAGCCGTAACTTTTGCGTGCTTCTTTACGGGCTTCAGGAACTATAATTTGGCAAATTTAATAAGGCCCAAAGTATGTAGTGCACTCGTCTTCAGATGTTGTAAGATGAAGGAGTTAAAATGTATAATATTTAACTAATCATTTACATCACATATATAGTTGTGGTATTGCGAGTTGTCGTCAGCTGCGGGATGACAACTGGTGCTTGCGCATACTGCAATGAGTGCCGTGCTCAATGCAGGCCTCCCCCTGCCCCACTGATGCACATGACGAGGCCTGCAGTACTTCGGGACACGTCACCCCCCCCCCTGAATGAGGGCCATTGTGTGGCAAACAGCATTGCTAGCCCTACAATTTTAAACCCGTCATTGTTGACGTCAAGTCGCTAGTAATACAATATTATTGTGATAGGAGACTCCATTGGCTCAAGTGGAAAATGTTTCCTTTGTTATTACTTGATTTTGGTAAGAGCAATTTATATACTGCACTTTCAAATCAGTGACAGTGCATGATTGATTTCACTTTTTATCAAAGACTAGATATGGGGCCCTAGTGGCCGTTGTACAGCCCGTAAGTCTGCTGGCTTGAAATTTTCAGAATTAACAGAGCGATTAAATTAGAAAAGGCCACAACAACATGGCCAGAACCCAAATCCGTAATCCATGCTTTGACACATAGCATTTCCAGGTGTGAACATGATACATTATTCAAACCCATAATTTTGGGTTTAGACGGAGCCAATAGTAAAAGAGACCACCATCATTATGTCACTAAAGCATGGAGGTTAAATTTCAATCACGGTTTTGAAGTCTGAGTTGCAATCAGACCAGCATTCCAGAATTTTTTTTATATTAAAAAGTCAATAAATATAATATACTAGTCCATGCAAGTTCTTTTATATGTATTAACACATTGATTGCTGGGATCGATATAACACGGAAATTAAACTTGATTTTTTTTTTTATTGCAGATTTGCGAGCTTGAGAATGTTGTGCTACTAATTTGAATATCTTTCATCGCTTTCTCTGTAATTTAAAATACAGTAGTGTGTTTATATTTGTTTTTACAGTACTACGGACAGGAGTTCAAACCCCCTTGTGGGTCCTCTCTAGTACTGTAGGATTTTTGGCTACATTTGACATTTACGGGTGTGAAAACAATTGCGGGCTTGAGGAATTGTAGCAATTTAATTTCGATTTGCAATTGTAACATTTTCGGGCTTGAAAGATCAAAGGCTTAGCTGAGTTATGATTTTGGCAACCGCTGCTGTTTTTCAGCCTGCAACCGGCAGATCGTTTGCGGGTAGCTAATAGAAGCCAATTTAATAGCCGTAACTTTTGCGGGCTTCTTTACGGGCTTCAGGAACTATAATTTGGCAAATTTAAAAGGGCCCAAAGTATGTAGTGCACTCGTCTTCAGATGTTGTAAGATGAAGGAGTTAAAATGTATAATATTTAACTAATCATTCACATCACATATATAGTTGTGGTATTGCGAGTTTTCGTCAGCTGCGGGATGACAACTGGTGCTTGCGCATACTGCAATGAGTGCCGTGCTCAATGCAGGCCTCCCCCTGCCCCACTGATGCACATGACGAGGCCCGCAGTACTTCGGGACACATCACCCCCCCTTACGGTGCGAGGCCTGTAAGTGACAGGGGCTGCAATGAGCCCCTGTGTCTCCTTCCCCCTCCCCTGTGTCTCATACCTCTACCTCTAGATACTCCCTCTGTCCCCCCTTACCTGCAGTTTCAGTGGTGGAAGAGACACAGGGGAGGGAGAGGAGACACGATGGGGGGAGGAGATACAGAGAAGGGAGGGGAGGAGGAGACACAGGGAAGGGACGGGGGGAGGAAACACAAGGGAGGGAGAGGGGAGAGAGACACAGGGGAGGGAGAGGGGGGAGATACAGGGAAGCGAGAGGGGGAGAGACACAGGAGAGGGGAGAGACACAGGGGAGGGAAAGGGGGGAATAGACACAGGGGAGGAGAGACACAGGGGAGGGAGGGAGAGGGGGGAAGAGACACAGGGGAGTGGGAGGGGGGAAGGACACAGGGGAGGAAGCGGGGGAGAAAAACAATATATAGAGCTCCATCATGCCGTCATTTTTGACGGGCAAGTCGCTAGTGACCATATAATAAGTTAGAAAGACATTTGTGATAAAACTGTTTTCTACTCATGATTTTAAGGTGCACTTAAACCTGAAACCTTTAACTGTATATTTTTGTGTACTTTGAAGTGCATACAAAAGTGTAATTTTGGCGCTACAGTATTCATCTAACATGATGTGACATTCGAGTTAGAAGATCAGCCAGGAAAGTTGTATCCAGATGTGTGTTTATGTGTGAACCCGTAAAAAATATGTATAGACGGTCAGAACAATACAACCAAGTAGTGCAGTCCTCCATGTTGGATATACATTCTATTTTTACAACTGTGTGTTAAGTACAAATATATTTTGCGTGAGGTAGTAAAAAGATGTATTTGAAAAATCCTTCTATTATAAATACTATAAATCAAAATGTAAGTAAAAGAGTAGCAGTAAAAGAAATCGCATATTTCTATAAAATGACACAGATTAACAAAGGAGATTTTCAAAGGAGATCTAAGTTATTAATAATAATATACCTTTTTTTTTATCTAAGATTGTAACTTTACTCATATAATACTGATCTGCATAAAAATATGTGACTACTGAAAAGCAAGGAGAACTGAATTACAAAGTTGTAGGCATAGTTTATATGAAGTTCAAAATGCTAGTCTAACCGAGAAACTTTATGTCAATATGGTGTCAATAAATGTGAAAATGGAAATGTTTTTGATCCCTGAAGAAAAGCAAAATTAGAAAGCATTATTACATTATTAAGTTGCCCAGGTTTTTTTTCTGATGTTAGGATCAATGGTTATTTTCTGTGAATAAGTGTCTAGAATTCAGTGATCACACTTTAAAGAAGCCTGGGATCTTAGAGCCCGATCACATGTTACTGTAGCCCGTAAGTGAGGTCTCAAGTTAATTTGATATTCAATTGGCGTCTTTTTGCGGTCTATAAATGGGTTACAAGTTACTGCCTTGAAAACATTTGCGATGGTTCAACCCATAACATACAGTCTCCAGAAGCCTTTGATCTTTCACTTTCACAAGAGTTATGATGGCTAAAATCGCAAATCGCTATTCAACTGCTCAATTTGCCCAAGCCTGCAATGTTTTCACACCCTTAAATGGCAAAAGAAGGGTGAAAATCCTATGAGTGCTAGAGAGGACCCGCAAGGGGGTTAAACACCTATTCATAGCACTGTAAATGCAAATAAAAAATCAATACTGCACTGTAAATAACGGGGAAAACGATGATAGACATTAGAATTAATTGCACAACAGTCTGAAGCTCGCAAATCGGCAGGAAATTTAATTTATTTTTATGTTTAATTTCGGGGCTAAATCGATTTCGGGTATCAATGAGTTAATACATATCAGGCCACCCATATAGACTAGAACAGTATTGGCATTAATTTGAATAATTCTTTATTTTGCGGTTATCAAATATAGGAACCCCAAACCTAATTGATTGACATGTAACCTCCATGTTTTACTTCCATAATAATTTCGGTCTCATTTTCTATTAGCTGATTCAAAATAGGAGATTACCGGCTTGCTTAATTGATCATGTTTCCGCCCTGAACTGCTACGAACCGGTGCATGGTTTACGGTTTCGGCTTTGGGACAGTAACTTGAGGGCTTGATCAATTGAATAGCATCGTAATCGAAGATGAACGGGAGCCCGCAACACACCCGCAGACATATGGCCTACAATGATCAAGTTGCGGGCTTGCAATTGAATCGAGCCCTTAGTATAGAAGCAAGAGGAAACAAGCGATAGTAACCCTGAAGTAAGATATGTCAATGGACCCAGGCAGCATGAAATCTGAACACAGTTCTGGATCTTCTATATGTTCCCCGATTTTACATGGATTTGAAATGGTAAATTAGATGTTGGTCATGTTTGGACAGGTGAGTTTAACATATTTAGATTTTCAAACATAGAATACTTCACACATGATTCACTAAGTTTATTCTAAAGCAGTTTTTTGTGAAAAATTCTCTTAGTTGAGTGCTCAGTTGACACTGTTTTCGCTTAGGCACAAAACCAACAGTCTGTATGCAAACATTACAAACTCATGATTTTTAACCCAAATAATACAAGTGTTGTCTCTATAATTCTTTAATCACACAATGCCTATTTAATACTGATAGACACAATATAATCCTCAATTAAAAATAATTATAAATAAATGTAATAATGTACATCATCTATTTATTGCACATAAAATTATAACAAGTTAAAATACATGCAGATATCTTTTATTTACCCCATTTGCCTAAAATAGCCCACTTTTTTCTCTTTAAGACATGGTGCACACAGCCATATGTTTTATTTTACATAGACTTTTGCGTCACATCTGTGGTAAAATGTTTATGTCATACAACCAGTTTCTAGATCTCTCATAAGTATATCGAAGCATGGCACCATAGCTTAAAGGCAGGGGCGGAGCTACCGCTGGTGCAGCCGGTGCATTGCACCAGGGCCCTTACTCTGTGAGGGGCCCCTCAGCCACATCATTTACCCCCTCAAAACCCCCAGGGCCGCGTGTCACACTATTCACCCCCTCTTAAGCCCCCTGCACTTCATGCACCCCCCTCATCTTACTTGTGCCTTGCAGTCCCTGTCCCGGATCCCATTGCTTAGAGGTTGGGTATCCTCCCACTGCCGGAGCTTGGGATCCGGGACAGAGACTTAAAGGCACAAAAAAGAGGGGGGGGGGGGGAATAGTGTGAGACGGGGTCCTGGGGGTTTTGAGGGGCTGAATGATGCTCCTGAGGGGGGCCTGTTTTTTTGGGGGGGGTGAATGGTGATGCTGAGGGGGCCCTGGGGGGGAATATGGCTGCTGAGGTGCTTGGTGGATGAATAGTGTGATAAGGAGCCCCTGTTTTTTTTTTTTTTGCGGGAGGGGGGGGAATGTGAATGATGCTGCTGAGAGGGATTGGGGGGGGGGGGGGTGAATGGTGCTCCTTAGCGTGACCTGTTTTTTTTTTGGGGGGGGGTGAATTGTGCTGCTGAGGGGGCCCTGGGGTGAATATGGCTGCTGAGAGGGCCTTGGGGGTGAAAATGGCAGCTGAGGAGCTTGGGGGGATGAATGGTGCGACAAGGGGGCTCTGTGGGGTTTGGGGGATGAATATGGCATCTGAGAGGGTTGGGTGGATAATGGTGCTGCTGAGGGGGGCCCAGGGGTGTTGGGGATGAATATGGCATCTGAGAGGTTTGGGTGGATAATGGTGCTGCTGAGGGGGGCGCAGGTGTGCTAGGGGGTGAATATGGCTGCTGAGGGGGTTGGGGTGGTAAATGGTGCAACAAGGGGGAGCTCTTTTTTTTGGGTTGGGGGTGGAATAAAGCTGCTGAGGGTGTTTTGGGGGTGAATGGTGCTCCTGAGGGTCCCTGGGTGGTTGGGTAGTGAATATTGCTGCTAAGGGGGCCCTGGGGGGTGAATATGGCTGTGAGGAGTTTGAAGGAAGGGTGAATGGTGCTATATATATATATTTATTTATATATATGTGCGTATATATATGGCACTGGAGGGTGGCTCGGGGCGGGGGTTGGGGGTCAAAAAAAAAATGTTTGCCTGTCCTCCCTAGGCTTAAAGGCTCACTGTATGTAATGGCCCAGCTATCATAACTTTTTTTTTTTTCAGTATAATTTGTTTTTCAATTTATTGCAATTACATAGTTAATCTTTTGTGAGAAAACCTACGCTGAAAATGGCTGGTCTTACTACCATGTTTAGACTGCAGCTCCTCCCATCTTTTACAAATTGTGGCAGAGTGTGGGGCACAATAACCTACAGCTGCCTATTTCTTGCACAGTTTTGGTGCAGTTTGTATGGAAATGAGATCCGGTTTGTAAAAGATGGGAGAAGCACTAGCCAACAGATTGCATGAAAACCAGTTAATTTCAGTGTATGTTTTTTTTTCTCACAAAAGATTATTGTTTGTTGATTATACTAATGTCTACTGCTTAGGGTTATGAAAGTTGGGCCACTCCTCTGATCCTTTTAAGAGAAACAAATGGGCTATCCAAAAGGATACTTCGAGTGAATTATGTTTTTCATGGCAACCATTTAATCCTAATATATTATACTGGTAGCTTTTAATCCTGTCCTCAAGGCGTAGTGACAGGCCAAGTTTTGTGAATATCTCTACTTGAATACAGGTGTCTTAATCAACTGACTAGGCCACAGTTTGGGACACCTGTAGAGATAGCCACAAATCCAGGTTTGTTAGTGTGCATGGATGACAAGTTTGAAAGCCATTGATCTATAATATAGAATATATATTTACATTTTAAATGTATTTAAATATTTATTTTTCTGATTTGTTACATTATACTAAGCAAACATGGATAGAGAACACTGGATTAAATGTATTAAACTTGCTTCTATTGACAAGTCAAGCTAAGGCAGATCAAATATGTAATCACGATTAATTTCTGTGTTGCATTAGTCTTCATTTTCTTAACATAATATAATACATTTTTCAAGCTAAAGAATCTTTTATAGTGTATATAAAATGCTCTTTTAAAAGTGGCACCATGCATTGAAATGAAAGATAGGGACTATATATATAGTATACTAGTATCACATATATAGTTGTGAGCATGCGAGTAGTTGCTAACACTTGCGGGCTCGCATAGCGAGCGCGCCTCGCAAAGCGAGGGCAGTGGGTGAGGGCCTCAGTTGCTGGCATGGAGTGCAGAAGGCGCTCCATGCCAGCAACTGCGACCCTCCCAAACTTTACGTCGCAACGCAAAAAACACGACACACCAATTACGACCCTCGCAAACTTTTCCTCGCAACGCAAACAACATACGACACACGTTAACACACATTACGACCTCGCAACACTCGGACGCAACTCGCAAATATTACAAAACTAGCAACTTGCCCGTCAAAAAATGACGGCAATGTGATGTATATGTTTGTCAAGTTGTTTAGTTATTAACATATATTTTTGACACTTGTAAGTATTTTAATATGAACGTGTATTTTTGTAAAATGTTCATGTAATGGTTTTTTAAAATGTAATTTGTATCTGAAGAATTGTTAACTTTAATATACATTGAATGAATAGGAAAGCAAAAAGTAAAAAGCCTTCTTGAAACGTTGGGAATTTTAACATGAAGTTTAAAATATATGTAAGCAATAACCTTCAAAGTATATATTTTGAAACTTTAACTTTATTTTTTATGTAAGTTTAGAAGTTGACAAAACATTTGTATAATTTTGAACATTATAAACAG
Source organism: Discoglossus pictus (assembly GCA_027410445.1). Lineage (NCBI taxonomy): Eukaryota > Metazoa > Chordata > Amphibia > Anura > Alytidae > Discoglossus > Discoglossus pictus. The sequence goes on along the minus strand of CM050163.1, from coordinate 365,229,670 downwards.
GAACATAGCGAATACATTTTGTAACCTAATTTTTTATTAAAAGTATTAACATTTGAATGTAAAAACAATTGACCTTTAAATTAATCAGTATTAACATGCAATTTCTATCACAATAATTGTTAACTTGAATATACATTGAATGTAGAGGAAGGCATACAGTAAAACTCTGCTTAAAACGTACGTAATTAAAGTAATTCATTACTGAGCACATAAACTGGCGATAAACATTAATGTAGTTAGTAATCTTAAGATAACAGACAATATTTACATTGTGACTTAAAAGGTGCTTGACCTCTTAACATCCACTTTGTAATCTGTTGAATGAAATAACTTGCAAATATATTTTTTAAACTTGTAACATTAGAAACATTAACATAGTGACTTAACATTTTAACATAATTTTTACTAACAATGCAAGGCAAGTATTTTGTGAGGCGAATCATTCCTAAACAGTACTTTCATTAATTATGACTGAATTAAACAACCAATTGTTATGTATTTTGCAATGCTTTTAAAAAATGTTGGCATCTTGAATTTGTATCCTGCAAAGTTATAGTACTTCATAGTAGACAATGTTTTTAGTAAAAATACGTCCATCTTCTAATAAATCACCTTGACTTTCATTGTTTACAATGTAAACTTTAATAGCCTGTGCATTTTTGCACCGTGACAACGCAACGTACAATTGACCATGTGCAAAAACTGGTTCTTCCAAGTAAATACCCACAGATTTGAAAGTCTGACCTTGTGATTTATTAATGGTCATGGCAAATGCCATAATAATGGGAAATTGTCTTCTTTGAAGTATAAAAGGGAGACTACTTTCACTTGGTGCTAAATCTATTCTTGGTATGAAAACTCTCTCTCCTTTATGGGTCCCAGTTAAAATTTCAGAATCTATAAAATGGTCCTTTAATTGTTGAACAATTAATCTTGTGCCATTGCATAGGCCTTTTTTGGGGTTCATATTTCGCAGTAACATGATAATTGCACCTTTCTTTAGCTGCAAAATATGTGGTGGCATTCCAGAAGGAGTTAAAGAGTTAATGAATTCAGTTGAAAAGTTTGCCTGACTTTCATTGTCATCAGCAAGTACAGAATCAGCACTGTGATAATTTCTTTGTGGTGCATTAATTTTTTTTAAGATTTCATTATTGAGTATTAATGCATCTTTATTTTTACACGTCAGTATGACTTGGTTGGCAAGCTCAGAATATTCTTCGTTATTTATGCTCCCTTCAAATATAGCCGATATAATATCTTGTTGACAAATCATATGAGGTGGGATCTCTACAGTGTCGTCAGGTAAATGTAGTATTTTTTCTGTTCTTCCTTCTCCAATTTTAATAAGCCAATCATTGAAATCAGTTTGGCCTTCTGATCTCATATTTTGTTGCAGTTGAAGATGGGTAAAATGTTTCCATACTGTACTTGACTTTATACATGTTTCAATAATGTCTGTTCGATTTCCATGTACAACGACAGGTAATGTTTGTCTAAAATCGCCACCCAACAAAATTACCTTTCCACCAAATGGAAAAATATTATCCATGACTTCACGAAGCAAACGGTCAATACATTGGAGGGCATAGCATGACATCATTGTGGCCTCATCTATTATAATTAATTTACATTTCTTCAATTTCTTTGCTTGTAAGGATGTCATGCGAATATCTGACACTGAATTTTCCAAAATAGGCACTGGCAGTTTGAATCCACTATGAACAGTTCTTCCACCTTCTAATAAAAGTGCAGCAATTCCAGTAGTGGCAAACGCCATTGCTATTTGTCCTTGTGCTCGTACTGAACTCATTAATAAATTGTACAAATATGTTTTCCCTGATCCGCCAGGTCCATCAAGATAGAAATAACGCTCTGTCACCATGTCATCATCTATAGCATTTTTAATGGCATGAAATGCTTGCAATTGTAGTGTATTTAAAGTTGCAAGTCTTTCTTGTGTTCTTTCTGCTTGTAGTTGAATGTCATAGTCTTCAAAGTTAATGTCATCTATTAGACCTGGATCAGGCAAATTAAAACTTGCACAACTTAATCCATGAGTTAAAAAGACTTCTTGAATTTCCATTAAGGCTTTTAAGTGTGCAATGGGTTCATTGTATCGTCGCATAAAGTCTTCAGCCATATTACTTTTAAAAGTCTCCCACAAAGCTAATGCATTTGGAGCATTTGAGAAGATACAAATAAAAGCAAATTGTTCTCTCATCTGTCGTGGCATTTGACATTGTGCTGCTTCTTCTAAACATCTTTCCCACTCTGTATCATCAGCGAGTAAGTTTCTATTTCTTGCAGCTAAATGGAAGGATTCATATACAATGTCATTAACAGTTCTTAATTGTTCAAAACTTTGTGCTCCTGGAACATTTAAAAGTAATATCCGTAAGCAAAATCGTTCAACATCTCTTGGACTGACTGTGTAAATTCGTGGAATTATTTTATTGCCTCTGGTTTTTCTTGCTCTCCATAATCCATTCACAAAAACATAGTGATATGGAATTTCAATATATAAGTATTGTGTTGCTTGAGCATCAGTGGAATTTAATGCAAACCATGCAGTTAGTGTAGTGTGACGATCTTCACTTTGGGCCAATGCATTCATTTCATTTCCAGAATGGAAATAGACTAAATGTCGTTGTGGCAAATGTACTGCTAACCTATATACTGCATGTGATCTATCATGCATTTCAAATTTTAAAAGCCGCCACATAGCTTCTGGCGCACTGACATAGCGAGCATCTACATGAGATGCAAGTTCATCATGTACTAACTCACTACTTTCAGGGTTGTCTGCACTTTTGACGACTACAGTAGCTGCATCGTAACCTTTGTAAATATATTTGTAGACATATTTAATGGATTTGATGGAAGTGCAGGCTTCTACGTTGATGTGGGCGTTGTACTTCATGAGTAAATGTGGATTGTAGGGTACTACATATCTATTGTCCACTTTTTTTCCACGAATAATGGCACTATCTCCTTCTCTTCTTTTATAAAGTGGATATCCATCACAATTGGCATATGTTTTGTCTCTATAATCTTTTGAACATTGATTATTTTCCATACATGGTGATTGTGGATTAAGGTCTCCACAGGGTCCATGAATCATGCGATGAGTAACAATCTCATATAGTCTACCATATAGTTCTGGATCCGGTAGTTCAGCAACTATGACTGCATCCACTTTGTCCGAAGTATCTAATTTATCTTTCTCTTGAAGTATTATGAGAAGATGTGCATGTGGAAGGCCTCTTTTTTGAAATTCAATGGTATATACATAAGCAAGACATTTGCCAAATAACTGATTTATAGTAAAGTCACGTATTAATTCATTTAATTTTATCTTAAAAACTCTGGCTACTAAATCTGGTCGATCTGAAGCACTTTGTCCAAGAAGTAGATTTTGATGAATTTCTGGCCATTGTGGATTACATGTAAATGTCACAAATAAATCTGGTTTTCCAAATTTTGTCACAATAGCCATAGCATCATTGTATCTTTCTCTCATATTTCGAGGAGATCCTTGAAAGGAAGATGGTAAAATGATGGCTTTGCCAGCTGTCATGTCTCTGCTTGTAGCCACGTCAGCAACATAGTCCATGAGTCCACAATATTGTTCTACACGTAGTTTATCTTGTTGATATTTTATAAAGTTTAAATTATTTGCCTCAACTTGCAAATATGAATCAATAATCCATTGTTGTGTTAGTTTTCCACCACATAAAATGGGATTAAAATCATCTCTAATGGCAATTTGAGCAACTTTAAATTCAAGCATAGAAACATTATTTCGGATTCTGGCTTTAGCATTTGGGTAACTGGGAAGGGTTAATTTTGGTTGCCAACCTGCTTCTCCGTGTGGGAAAAAGATGGGATATGTCATTGGATCTAAATTTGGACTTAAGATATTAATATTAATAAATGGTTGGTCCTCATTTCTGGGATATACTCTAATGTCTCTTTGAAATGGTGGTTCTCCTTCATCATTGTGAAAGACCATTGCAACCTCATTTGATGTTGGCAAGTTATAACGACGTTTATCAGTATGTCTGTCTCTTTTAAGCACCATATTAACCTTTGGCATGGGTAATTGATGTCTTTGTGCATGAAGTAGTTGTTCATTTTCTACTTCTGCCAATTTTTTGTAAGCTTTACTGTAGGGATTGTTGTCCATAATGTTATTTAGCTCTATAAAAACACTGGGTAAGCATTTTTTATTTTCTTCCATCTGCATACGTTGGTCAACAGCTTCCATTGTATCTAGGACATATAGTTGAGCGAATTTTCTTTGCTCTCCTTCCTCTGGATGTAAATGTGAAGTCCGATGATAAATTTGTCCTTGGACTTTAAAACAGTAAGGACCATGTCCTGGTACATTAGCAGCCAATGTTGCCCCCATAGATGCAAATGATATGGCACTATTGTAGGATCTTATGTTTGTCTTAAAATTGTTGTAATTTGGAAAAGTAGGTTGAGTCATAATATTTAGTAAATAGGTTGGAAATTGTTTCCTTTGTGGAAGTTTGAACTTTCCTTTTTGACAACAACTAATAAATTGTCCATCTCGGGGTCTCTCCTGTTTAAAATAATAAGCCTCACAAAATTGACATTGAGTAGTCATGTCCCCACAACTATGAACCTCTACTGCTAAAGACTTCAGTAAAGGACAATTTGCAACGCATATTGGATGTTGACTTTGATATTCATCAGATGAAAAGTCATGAAATGTTTCAACAACAGGTTCTAAATGTTTAGTTTTTTTCGTAGCTTTTCTTGGTATATGTTGGACTTGTTCGGTTGAAATTTCCTGTAAGTTTTTAGTAAGAGTTTGTAAATGCTTTTTTTTTGTAGTTGTTTTTTTTGGTCTGTCTTGACTGGTATGTTGTAAAATGTCATCTGATGTTTTAGGAACAGTTTGTAAATGCTTTATTATTTTTTTATTTTTTTTGGTTGTATCTTTCATTTTTGCAGCTGATATTCTTTTATTTGCAAGTCTTTTGCGTTCTTTTTCTCTTCGAATTTCTTTCTCCTCCGGTGTCTGCTGGGCGGCCCATCTCTCTTGTCTTTCTCTAGTTTGACGTCTTTTCTTCTCTTCTTTGGTCTCGTTATCAGCCATATTAATCTGTAAACGGAAACAAATAAATGTAATTGTGTATATTTAAATTTGTAATTCCTGTTAAAGATTATTGTGCACAATTGGTGAAATAAAAGGCAAATCATGAATGTATCATTGATATTTAGTTAAATTTATAATTCCTGTCTTCAGTGGCTCAGAATTTGGGCAATGGAATACTGCTGTAAATAAGCATGTAACATATTTATTTAAAATAATGGTTTTATTTATTAAAAACTTTGTTTGTGGATACATATTTACCACTGCAAAACTTCTTTGCTGAAAAAAAAAGTGATGTGGTTATTGAGCTATGTATTGCATAGTAGCAATTTAAATAAAATAAGGGAGATAGTAAATTAATTATTTTATTTTTCTGTTGACACGGATGCAACTGAAAGCAGTTTCTTTAGTTTTATACTTTAGTACTTATTATAGTTTACCTTGGTTGAAGTGTGATTTAAATCCGAATGTTTGTTGGTCCTCGTTTCAAAATCGTTGTCCAATGGTGTGGTCCTCTGTTGGAAGTCCTCGCCCGATGGTGTGGTCCTGTGGCGATAGCCCCCGTCCGATATTGTGGTCCTGTGGCGATATCCCTCGTCCGATGTTGTGGTCCGTTGGTGAAAGTCCTCGTCCGATGGTCTGGTCCTGTGTTGAAATTCCTCGTCTGCTGGTCTGGTCCTGTGTTGAAATTCCTCGTCTGCTGGTCTGGTCCGAGTCCTCGTCCGATGGTCCGGTCCTGTGGAAAAAGTCCTCGTCCGATTGTCTTCACGCAGTATCTGTTGTAATGTAAAATAGAAAATGTTGTTTGAGTGAAATGTCTTTTAAATAAGTAAAAAATGTATGAATTTGGCTGTATTGTATCATTTATGGTTATTTTTTTCAAAAAATTTTTTTGTAACTTTCTGTACAATCCCACGACTTTTGTTATTCTTATTTAAGGTTCTTAGTAAGGCTTGTGGGTTGTGATATATTAAATAAGAATATGAATTTATTTTGCTATGTGTTTATGTTAGTTTTTGTACAATCCTGTTTTGTGCGCACCACTTGTGGTATACTTATTTAACCTTTATTGGGATGGTTATAGTTAGTGAAACATGAAATAATATAATTAATGTAGTTTGCTATGTGTTTGTGTTAGTTTTTGACAATCCTGTTTGGTGGGCATCACTTGTGCAAAACTTATTTCTTCTTGATTGTACAGGTTATAGGTTGTTAAACATTAAAGAAGAATGTTAATATAGGGCCTCATTAAATTCCAGCCTCGTAAATAAGAGGCTTCTACTTAAGCCCTACGTACTGCAAAGTTTCTCTAACTTACAATGCTATTAAATTAGCCCTGCTGCGAGCAACGTATGAGCTACGCAGCAGGCCCGTACGTATCTACACTGCGTAAATGTACATGAGGAGTGACAGCCTGCGAGATGATATCGCAGGCTCCCACTCCTCATCAAGTGCTGCGGGGGTCCTAAAAGGGACCTCCGCGGCAGTCCCCCACATAAGCCCTGCCGTGGGGGGTACTCCAAACCCCCCCCTAGGCACCTAAAATGAACCCCCCCTCAATGCGGGGGTCTCTGTCGGGACCCCCGAAGTGTCCTCACATGAACACCTTGCTGCAGGGGTCCATAGGAACCCCCGCAGCCCCCACACATTAACCCCTTGCAGCGGGGGTCCCCGATCGGCACCGATCAGGCCCCCGCTGCATTTAAAACTTTTAAATTCCCCGCCGCGGCTCCTTAAAGGGGCCGCGGCACACTATTACCCAATCCCGGCCGCGGCACTTAAAATTAACCCCCCTCTATGCTGGGGGTCCCCATCGGGACCCCCGAAGTGTCCCCACATAAACCCATTGCAGGGGGGGGCCCCGATCTGCATAGATCAGGCCCCCCGCTGCATTTAAAACTTTTAAATTCCCCGCCGCGGCTCCTTAAAGGGACCGCGGCACACTATTACCCAATCCCGGCCGCGGCACTTAAAATTAACCCCCCTCTATGCTGGGGGTCCCCATCGGGACCCCCGAAGTGTCCCCATATAAACCCCCTGCTGCGGGGGGCCCCGATCGGCACCGATCGTGACCCTGCTGCAATTCAATTTTAAATTTCCCGCCTCGCGGGTCCTCAAAGGACCGTAAAGGTCCTGAAAGGACTCGCACTAAAAATATTAACCCCAGGCAACTATAATTACCCCATTAACTCATGATGGTCAATACAGACCACCATAAGGCCTAAATTAACCCATTAACTCATGGTGGTCAATACAGACCACCATAAGGCTCTAATTAACCCATTAACTCATGGTGGTCAATACAGACCACCATAAGGCCTAAATTAACCCATTAACTCATGGTGGTCAATACAGACCACCATAAGGCTCTAATTAACCCATTAACTCATGGTGGTCAATACAGACCACCATAAGGCCTAAATTAACCCATTAACTCATGGTGGTCAATACAGACCACCATAAGGCTCTAATTAACCCATTAACTCATGGTGGTCAATACAGACCACCATAAGGCCTAAATTAACCCATTAACTCATGGTGGTCAATACAGACCACCATAAGGCTCTAATTAACCCATTAACTCATGGTGGTCAATACAGACCACCATAAGGCTCTATTTAACCCCATCAGTCCCATAAGGGTATATTATTACCATTATGGGCCTGTTACAACCCAACATTAACCACATAAGTGCCATGATGGTCCTCAAGGACCATCATGACACTAACTACAAACACTACACTATAACCCCCAATAAACCATTTAATCTAAACTAACCCCCCTCTACACTAATCTATTAACACTTACACTACCTACCTACACTACCTACCCCCTAATAAACCTCCCCAACACTCTAATTACAAAAAACAATAAACCTACAGCACAGAAAACAAAAAACCTACAGTACAAAAAACAAAAAAAACCTACAGTACAGAAAAAATAAAAATTACAACCCCACCCCCCACTACAGAAAACAAAAAAATACATTACAACCCCACCCCCCACTACAGAAAATAAAAAAAATTACACACCTGAAAAGGAAAGACAGATAAACACAATACATTACATACATTACATACAATACATGACATTACATACATTAAATATAATATATTAAATATAATATATTACATATAATATATTACATATAATACATTACATACATTACATACAATACATGACATTACATACATTAAATATAATATATTAAATATAATATATTACATATAATATATTACATATAATACATTACATACATTACATACAATACATGACATTACATACATTAAATATAATATATTAAATATAATATATTACATATAATATAATACATATAATACATTACATACATTACATACAATACATGACATTACATACATTACATATAATGTATTAAATATAATATATTACATATAATATATTACATATAATACATTACATACATTACATACAATACATGACATTACATACATTACATATAATGTATTACATATAATATATTACATATAATATATTACATATAATATATTACATATAGTCCTAATCAAATACCCCCTATCTATCTAACATACAATCTATTTAATTTAAAATAAATCCTAACTATATCAAATACATCCCCCTATCTATCTAATATACAAAAAATCCTAACTACATACACAGACCCTAATTCTAAGCTAAAATCAATAAATTAAGACCACTTACCTTTAAGATGTTGCTTCAGATCACTAACCTATGGGTCAAACAAAAAATAAAAATTAGTACAAAACATTAACATCAAATAAATAAACATTCTATACATTCTAAATATTCAACTCACCTTTACAGCATGTCCAGTCACTGTTTAGCTCTTCCGGCGCGGCCCTGTTAAAAAAAAAACACAATACATGAATACATGAATACAATATATAAACAATAAATAAAATACACAAATAAACATCTAAATATACATTGAACTTACCTCCCCGCGATGTCCCCGGCCTTCTCTCCTTCAGCCCCGGCTGGGCCGCGGAACCATCCGCGCTCTAAAAAAAAAAAAAAAAAAAAACTAACGGAGGTCTGCACTGAACCTCCCGGAGTCGTTTGCGGGAGGAAATTGGCATTGGCGGCTTGTGATTGGCTGAAAAAGCTGTCAGCCAATCAAAAGTCGTCAATGTAGGAGCCAATCAGGATGCGCAGATGTCTTCTACCAATCACTCCGTGGGGGTGTATCCCATAGTGATTGGCTGAAGGCATCTGAGCGTTGTGATTGGTTCCCAGAAAGATAGACAAGTGTTTAAGCCAATCAGGGTGGGATATTGGGGTGTATCCCATCCTGATTGGCTCACACATTGACGACTTTTGATTGGCTGAAATTGATAGACAGCTTTTTCAGCCAATCACAAGCCGCCAATGCCAATTTCCTCCCGGAAACGACTCCGGGAGGTTCAGTAGCGTCGGGGAGGTCTGCCAGTGCAGACCTCCGTTAGTTTTTTTTCTTTTTTTTTTTTAGAGCGCGAATGGTTCCGCGGCCCAGCCGGGGCTGAA